>JARQZK010003626.1:280000-480000 GCA_030704885.1 Cynegetis impunctata
AATATAACACTGCGATTGCAATTTCGGTCACTAGACCATCATCGGGCAGATTGAGTTAAGAACTGAATACAAAATAATTATAGATTTGCGCTTACGGGTGGAAAAGGATTATTGCAGGTACCTAAATAGACAAGAGGAACATATTTCAAGAAGGGCTAATCTAGTGAATTTCACAAATTGGTACAATACAATGTTCTTAGAAAGGTCATTATTGTTTAAATACACTAAATATAGGAGAATATATCAAGTCAATCTGGTCGTTCAGCAAGATATCTTTTGCATTATTATTGAGTTTAAAAATTTCTAATGATTCTAAGTAAGTAAGTTTGGTTCCTTTCGGTAATTTGTGCATGATTTGAAAATTATCTATTTGTGGAAATGGGTGGTGGTTTTCACGGCAATGATTTGAAAACGTTGAATCCGTTTTATTTTTCAAAAAAGATTGTTGGTGTTCTTTAAATCTTGTCTTGAACGATCGACCAGTCTGACCTATATAATATACTCCTTTACATACAGGACACATCAACTTATAAACTCCTGAACTTTCAAATTTTGAAGTGATATCTTTGGCATTGAATAAAAATCCTGAGAGTTTTGTCTTAGGTTTGAAAGCAATTTTAATATTACATTTAGGTATGACATTAGCAACTTTTTCTATTAGAGGACCAAAATATGTTAAAGATGTGAATTTTTCCGATTTTTCTACTTTTAATTGAGGATATATGCTGTTGTACGCTAGTTGATTACGTTTCTTGTTTATTATTTTATCTATCAAACTTGTATGAAAACCATTATTTGACGCAATTAGTTTTATAGTCGAAATTTCTTTCGCTAAATTTGTTACTGATAATGGAATTGAAAACGCTCTGTGGATCATTGAATTAAAAGCTGAATGTTTATGGGAAAGAGGATGATTTGAATCCGACGGAATACATATATCCGTGAAAGTTTTCTATATATATCGAAACTCAAAGTATTATTATTATGGAAGATAGTTAAATCCAAGAAGTTTATTTGTCGATCCAATTCTTTTTCAATTTTGAACTTTATATTTGGGTGAATGCTATTAATATAATTCAAAAACTGATCTAATTGTCTCGCGGTGCCCTTAAAACAAGCAATTACATCATCAACGTATCTATGCCAAAAACTTATATGCCATTATAATGTACTCATTAATTCATGTACAAGCAACTCGAAAACGTCAGATGTGAAACATCGAAATAATTTTATATAAGTTATATAGGGTCAAGCGGGGTAATTATAAGACGAATACGACAACTTTTGTAATTTTAGGCTTCTAAAAAGTGTTTACGTCTAACTGAATATGTTAATACTATCTACTGGCATGCAATCTACTCTGTATTATTATCAATTTCCTGAAATATTTTCAAAATACTAGACTTTTTACATAAAATATGTGTCTCATATTTTTCCTTCGCTACGGGGTAAATATAAAACAGCGTAGTTCAAATATAAGACAGTATACAATTCCTACGGTTTACGTGTTATTCAACTGCTTGCGTTATTTCAAGACAGATAGGGATAAAAATAATACAAAATAGCTTTTACAGTCAAAATAATCTTATAATTTTTATATTAATATTGAAAAACCAACATCACCAATAATGTATTACGTAACTTCTATAAGTCTTTGTATTGTTTTTATTTGGCTAACAAGTAGTTAGTTCAAAATTACAGTAGAACTTATGCTAATTTATTATTGACATTAAAGGTTACAACAAATAAACGAATAGATAGCCACAAAGTTAGAAACGATTGTAAAAAATCATAATGGGGCAAAATATGAGACATTTTTACACTAATTAATATCATACTTTTCTAGGTCAACATCAAACATGAGAGCACTTCGTTTATTTTTTTGCTTTGGATTTGGCAGTTTCGTGATAATTTCGTTTTAGTGGATCGAATATATTATATCTGTAGCAGGATATAATATATTCAGCAGGAAGTATAACACTGTTATGTTATCCCTGTCCTCAGGTCCCTTTTTAGCTACCTATATAATATTTCTTTGCATTTTTTGTTGTATGGCCGTAATTTCGAGGCATTCTCACTAAGGTCTTGTCTTATTTTTACACGAAAGCTGTCTTATATTTTCTCGAACGCTTGTCTCGTTTTTTCCTTCAAAAAAAAATACGTATTCACTGTGCGCTAGCAAAAGATAAACTAAAATGACGTATCGCCCTTGCAAGAACATCCCATACGGCGTTGCGGGGCCGGAGGCCGTGCGGGGTACAATCGAGCAACAATGTAAAAAGTTTGTCAACGCTGAAGTAAAGTTTTCGCGCCAAATTTTTGGATCAGAAACATTTAGTTAAATAATTCTGGAACACTATTAGTAAAGATTGTGAAAAAAACATAACTTAATCTTTACATTTTAAACTTCATTTTGAACTGAATTATGATTAATAAAAAATATCCCATCGACGTTATTTGCAGAAGTCTTATTTTTACCCGAAATGTCGGATGTCTTATAATTGCCCCGCCACACCCTACATAAAAGAACAGATTACGATAGGAATCAGATACGGCATAATGAAAAGATAAAACTTCACAAATTTGTTCCATAAAATAATGACTACGTATTGTAGGTTTATATTCAATTATATAGCATGGCGATACGTTATCCTCTCGTTATATACACTCTGGCGTCTATTCTTTACATTGCGTAAACGACCGAGTGGTCTAAGTACTAAACCCTGCTGTGCCGTATTTCTGGGTTCGAATCCCAGAGTTTACTCCTGGCTTTTTTCATTTTTTCATTTACAATCTCGTAGAAGCTCTTAGCCCCACATTTCGATATTAATTATTTCAACTTTAATCAGTATAGGTTATCACTTCTGTCGTGCGCCCCGACACGCACATGTTTCGTTTTCGCAAGTTGTGGTCCTTCTATATTATCCGAAGGAACTTCGTTCCTACCTGGTGTCCCATGACACCGTTTTTCTTGTTCTCAAATATATCGATATAAGGCAAATATTAACAACTATGTGATTAGATCGGAAGATATCTGCATCAAAGGCATGGTGAACGGGGCTGGATCGGAACAGCAAACTTTTAAGGCCGGTGTGCCCCAAGGGTCGATCTTGGTACCAATACTTTTTGTTATAAATATTAATGATCTGGTAAATTCCACTAACAACGAAACTGTAGGGTTCACTGGCTACTTTCTAATGAAAACCACCAGTAACAATAGGCCCGTTGCATCTACATCTGGCCATCAACATATCGCGCGAGTTTATTAATAACGATCTTGGAATAATTTCAAACTAGATATCTGATAATTCAGTTAATTTAGACTTTACAAAAGTTGTAGTGTAGAAGCCGAAAAACTCGAAATATAATTATTACTGTATGTATTTTTATTTTTCACTTGTATATTATATGTTTATTTCACCTTCGATACGATTGCTATAAACACACTCATTATGCCCTAGGGCGTAATGAGCGGGCGTTATGGATCATAACGCCCACTAATTGTACAAGTAGAAATGAAGCAACTTTGATTGATTAAATACTTCATAATCCTTGTCGTATACGACTCTGGATTTCTCCGGCAATGAATTATTCGCAGCTTTGGCTGCATTTTCTATGATATTCTTGGGTGAATTCATTTTCATTTCCATTATTTCTATAAGAGCACAGGAAGAAAGCAGCAATAACATTCACTAAATATGATGACAAAGATATTCACAAACGTCAAAATATCAACCAATGAAATGCCTACTATGACAAGGAAAATGAAAAGTATAGCAATGAACCTATTTTAAAATCGATTTTTCATTATAACAAAATAATTTTTTCGTGGAAAATAAAATCTTGTATGCACCACGTGCGTTACTAGATCGGGCGTTAGGATCTTTATAACGCACTAGGTACATAAATAACTATTTTGTCGCATATTGGCGATCTTTTTAAGATCTTGAATTTTTCAACATGTATAGCTATTCAATACTTCTATGTCTTTTTTACTAAAGGTGAAGCATAACTACCAAATCGAGAAGAACGTGGATTTAGACCTCGCATCAATTCTGAAAAAGTCCGATTCATCTAGTCAAACGAAGTACTATCTATCAATCATTCCAATCATACTCAAAGCGAAGTCAACCCCAGTTATAAGTTTGAAGGATGAATCGAATTCGAAGCTTTGGTCTAATGTCATGGACGTGACTGAAGAACCAGATACCCAAGATGAAGGCTTCCTTTGTCTTCAACTGATGATGGTAAAATACGAATGGTTGGCACTTTCCTCCTCTGTCAGCAACTTCGTCGCTAGGTGCTGTTATATGAGGCCCAGTATCGAAAAGCCGAATAGACTAACGAATTTTATAATCAAGTGGATGGAGATATTAGATGGAAAGCCAAAATTGTTACGTCCACCTATTCCATCTGCTGAGATTGAAAGTTTCGTTATGCGAAGTGGGGATATGGCAAAAATAGTGAGTATAGGCGTCCAAAATTAAGATCGTAGCGCCGGAACGGCTAATATCGGTACTAGAGCATGGGAGATTAGCTGTTTGTTTACATTGGTTGTAATGGGATTTACGTTCATTTCGTTTTGAGTTTTCGAACGTTTATCGTCGTAATTTGTGTTTTTTTTGGACTTTGTATTTTCCTGTGATATATTGTGTTTGGATTGAGGACAATTTTATCTCTGTTCAACAGTAGATAACCTACCTACATCAAGTTGAAATTTACACTGAGTTTTTATCATTGAACATGAAAATCAATAATAAAATAAAGTAGAGGACGAATAAATTAATTGGTTGAAGGAACTATGTATACCTCATGAAAAGGCTGTATGATAGAACACCTATTTATTTAAAAAATAAAAAAACTTTCGAAAGTTTCAAGAAAATATCTGACATGTCTACTTTCATTACGAACTGAAGAATTTTTGAGTATAATGGACAAAACTAAGTACCTACCAGCTAAACTGAAAGGAACAACATGAAATAAAAGAAGAATTAATATGAATACTCTGCTTTAATGGTTTGAACGTAATAAGTTATTATATTTTTTGAATTTTCCTGACGTATAACAGCTATCCTAAAAGTACGGTGGACTTCTGAGAGTCTGGTTTTTTTGATAGAATATCTGTTTTCCTGATTATATAATTGAATATTTTAGTTTTTACCTAGCTATAGAGTCCAGATTTATTTCATATTCTTGATTTTATGATAAACTGTTATTTTGTTTTTTTTCTATGTCATGGGAAATTGCTAGCCTAACCAATCTATCTTGCGAACAGTATAGTATGTAAATATACACAGTGCCATCTATTAGATTTTACAGAAGGTACCACATATCTACAGTCTATCAGAATTGAAATGCAAACATATCGTTATATTGCACGATACAAATTATGATGAAAAATTTTGCTGAAAAGTTAAGAAAAACTGCTATTGGTAACTACTTTCTCATTTCAATTCCGACTGATCTCTTTAAATACTACAACGTTCGTCCGATAGATTTTTCAAGTGAATTGGACGATGTTTTAATATCAACTAATTTTGTTTCAGAACTATTTTTCGAACTTGCTGGAGAAAATTCATTAAATGATAATGGACAAGATATTATTTAAGGTGTCTACTCACTAGAGGTCGCTTAAGCACCTTTCTTATTCAAAAATATCGATACATTTTGTAAAATTTAAAAGAATATAATGTTGAATTCGAAAGTAGTTTACTTATTTTAATTTTGACTCGTTTCTTCTGGTTAGTTTATTAAATAAGCTACAGTTTTAATGGTGTGAAACAAACTATTAAACATTGCTGTATGTATGGTTGCCGCTCAATATAAATTATAAAATAAACGCAACCGTACATACACCGGTGTGCTAATGTGTAATGCTACATGTGCGATATGTTAAAAATCACAGCAAATGCATTGATTTATGTCAGAGTTGAAAGACTAGTGATAATGAAATTTAGTATTATACATCAGATGTATCTATAAAGCTACCTGATTTTTCTGCTACTTAATGTTGAAATTGAACTGTTAAAAAAAATTTAAGGATAGTAAATAGTAAAAGCATTATACACGAATGAAGAACACGTGTTCGTAACAGGCAAGCATCTTTTTTGAAAAGAGTGTTGGAACATGAATGGATAATTTGAAAGTATTGTATTTAGGTAATTACTTCAAGAATTTTTAAAAAAAGTTACGAAAACACAGGGGGATTGACCCCCCTTGCCCCCTTGTGGCGTAGCCGATGTTTGATTTGTTAACTCATATTTATTCATTGTTTATATGAAGAAAATATACGAGAAGATAATCGTGGTAATGGTATAACACAAACAGATAATTGTTCAATTTTCTTCGAGTACATGGCTGACTGTTTCGAATTTCCATTCTACAAATTATATAAAAACAGCCCAACTACGCAACACTCCTTTTCTCACATTATGGCACATGTACGTTACCTTCCAAGTGCTATTTATGCATCTTCATAATAAAAAAAAGTTTTATTTATAATATAGTTCTTCTATTTTTAACCCAACCTTGATGTTTCACATTCCATACTGTGTTGCCACGTGTCGTCAGAATTATCGATAAAAACAATATAACTGTTGCCCGCATGCGGATATGACACGTGATCGATGTTGACAAATAATGCCACTTGTCCAGAATATTCTTAATTATTCAGGAGTCGATAATATCCAAGTGATGCATCAAAGTTTTCATTGGAAATATGTATATATGTATATATATACATATATATATATATATATATATATATATATATATATATATATATATATATATATATATATATATATATATATATATATATATATATATATATATGTATAAAAAATTGTGCGTGCGTACAAAGTACACATGGCAGAAGTGAAACTTCTTTGGCACACTAATTTTTAAATCTCTTTTCTTCTTAACTTACAATTTAGAAAAGAGGATTTATGAAATATTTTTATTTCATATTTTATGAAAAATAGTATATTTAATTCTCGAATGACGAGTAGCAAATTAAAATGCCACATGTTATTTGTGAATATTCTAACTTTCAAACGAATTATTATAAAAAATTGTAAATTGACATAAAGATAACGAATATATTACTTACGCTGAACAACTGCTTGATATAGGATTATTTACAAATTTATCACAAAATAATAATTTTTGAATTTAACTCACTGTTTACACACTGTATACATACTAATGATAATGTAAATAAATAAGAAAGATCTGCGTTCACTATAGTACAAGACGTAATGGGACAGAAATACCATCTAAAGTTCTAATATTTAACTAATAAACGAATACATCAACACATAGCGTGTATTTTTTCTCGATCTCCCTTTCTCTCTAGCTCTCTCTCACTCGCTCTCTCCCTCCTTTCGCTCCATGGCTATGTTCTTCAAGCTACGTTCGACCTTTCTCACTCTCTCTCAATCGGTCTCAATCGCTTTCTCCCTCTTCTTGGACAAGAACGTGACGCGTTTCATCCGTCACGTTTCATCCGTAAGAATTTTACCCTCAAGAACGCAAATGAGTTTTACTTCAAAAATTACCTTTAACGACATTGAGTTCTAACAAGCTCCGAAAAGCTGTATGTTGCTCTTGATACTTTGGTGGTTTGATGAATTAAATAGTTTAAAATAGATGTATGAGTTGGAACTCAAGAACCAGTGTTGGATTCTATAAAGTTCTTGGTCTTCAAGTCAGTACGCTCTTGCAATGTTTAACTGAGTGATTCATGAGTTAAAAAAAGTTAATAACACTTTCTCGAGACACTTTTTCTGTACTTATAATCCAGTGGCGTTGAGACAATTAGAAAAAAAAAGTGAAATTTCGAGTTATGTCCTAAAGATGTATTTTTTTGAATGTGAATCATAGTTGGCTGTGGTTTGGTTGGAACGGATTTTTTTCTCTTTCTAAAGATGTATCATATGTCAAGTCGCTTCTAATGTGTAAGTCTTCAAAAGCAAAAATAATATTTTACTACATTACTTTTTACGTTTTTTATTTCTAGTAGGCGGGTGTCATCTATGGCAGAGTTTGTCCATAATATCAATAATAGTATATTATTCAACGAGCGGTAATGTAGGTCATAACTCACGCAGATGAAGTTTGCAGCACGAGCTGCAAGCGAGTGCTGTAATTCATCAAGTGAGTTATGACCATTACCGCAAGTTGAATACTATACTTTATCTACGACTATAACAACAAATACTAAGATACAAATACAAATTCTCAATAATTAGGTAGTATTAACTTAATTTGAAAACGTCAGAATTATTCAAGTGACATTAGCAGATGAGTGACGGTCGATCTTACTTGGGATCTTAGTAGACTATATAGTGAGTTATAGCAGTGAGTTATTATTACTCGCGCTATTTGGTAATAGATACTATTAATTGCTAAAACGCAGTTGAATAATGAATATATTATTCAATAGGAGTAGATAAATTGATTTAATCGTAAGTCTGGATGTCTTACGAAATTTACGAGAAATATGTTATGTTCGAAATCTTTATTCCAAGTGATAACTATTGAGGAAGCTTGACAGATATGTTTTTGATGGTGTCAGTATTGGGATGATAGGTTCGTTTCTTAAAGATAGATATCAGCATGTTTTTTATAATAATAAATGGTCACATGGCGAGGTTGTTAGCATTGGAGTTCCTCAAGGATCCATTTTGGGTCCATTGTTATTTCTAATATATGTAAATGATTTTCCTGACTTCATGAAGAATTACAAATGTGTACTTTTTGCTGATGATTCCACTGTATCTGTCAGGTGTTGTGATGCTAACCTTATTGATCAGTATTACAATGACGCTCAGTCGGCGGCTTCTGCTTGGTTTTCGGGAAATTGTCTCAGCTTAAATGCTGAGAAGACTGTGAGGGTCAAGTTTGGCTTGAGGAGCTCTGATGACTCTTGCGTAAAATTTCTGGGAGTGTATCTCGACTCTGGGCTCACCTGGGGCGAGCATATTTCACAGTTGTCTGCGAGACTTGCTAGGAGTGTGTATGTTCTTCGCAGTCTGTCCTACTCTGTGTCCCTGTCAGTCTTAAGAATTTCCTATTTTGCACTTTGTGAATCACACATTAAATATGGTCTTGAAGCCTGGGGGGGTCTAGTAATTCTGAAATGATTTTTAGACTTCAAAGAAGGGCAATTAGAATTATTGATGGCTTAAAATATAGAGACTGTCGTCGAGATTCCTTTGAAAAGTTAGATATTCTTACCTTACCAAGTTTATTTATTTATGAATTTTTGATTTATGTTCATAAGCATCTGTCGAGGTTTCAGTTAAAAAATGACATTCATGACTACAACACTAGATCAAGCGACAACATACATGTTCCGTTTGTGAGACTGAGTAGGTCACAAGGGTGGGCCAGACTATGTGGCACCGAAATTCTATAACAAACTGTCGTCAAGTTTGAGATCTTTGCCACTTAAGAATTTTAATCATAGGGTGAGGAAGATGTTATCGAATAATACCTTGTATTCTGTACAAGAATTTTTCAAAATTGACATGGGCTCCTACTAGGTGTGAACTGGTGAGGTTGATTATGATGTATATTATCATTTTTATTATTATTTGTCGTCGTTCAAACAACTTGGATGTTTAATATGTTTGTTTTGAAGTTGCATTGTACAACTGTAGTATTTGTGATGTTTTCAATTTAGTTATTTTTTGACGAGTGTAAACATTTTATGTAGTAACACAATAAATCTATCCATCTATCTATCTATCTATCTAATGAAGCTTTTTCAATAGTTTAAAAATTATTATTAAACATATTCTATGTTGTAATTTGGTGGGTACTAATTAACTAAATTCTTTGAATAATGATGATCTGCTCCTTTAAATAAAAGCTATCTTTAATATTGGACACAGAATATCAACTGAACATATACATAAAATAAGAAAGATTCTTAACATGATAAAGTTAAAAAAAGTAGAGCAAGTAAAATCAACATATGGCATAAAGAATCATCAATTAAAAACTCAAATAAAATTGAAACAACAAATACAATTTCATAATTATTCGACAAGACAAAAAGACACATTTAGAAGCGAATTTAGAAAAACAAATAAGACTCAGAATTCCTATATTTACAGAAGCATCCATATTTAATTTCATCCCCCTGAATATTGTTAACATTAAAAACTATATAAGATTATGCCATAGCTTGAAAAATTTCTTGAAACTAGAATAGACTTTCCTTTTTATTATTGTTATTAAATTGAAAATACTTTGTTATGTTTTCTAGTTATAGTTTTCTAAATGTATTAGTAGGCCCTGGTGCCATGCCAGTAATGTAATTTACTGTTTGAAGGTCAGCAAATAAAAAAATATATTTTCTTTTTATTTTACCATCGAACTACGTTTATGTTGTCACATTCTAATTTGAAAATTTCTAAAAGTTCTACCAATGTAAACCCAATTTATTTTATATACTGCGGTCATTTCGTTTCTATAGAATTTTATATATCATTCTTAATATGTTTTCTGGTTGATTTTGCCTCGCCAAAGAAATGATTTAAACGTTATGTTGGGATTGAAAAATATTGATGAAAACGTTGTATTTATAATTTTTTCTAATTTTGATATAAAAAGTGACACTTTTTAAAACTGATTGACATTATGAAACGTCTTACTTTTTGTAACTAGTTGCATAAAGTAAAATTTTATGCAATTGGTGACGAAAAATGTATTTCAAAATTAGTGACAAAAAGAATTATTCTATTTATTAAACTGTTATAATACAAGTTAAAAACATAAATTATAAATTAATTAATTATCATAAATATTGATAACACAATTATTGCAATTATTCAAATTAATTCCCGACGACATATTTTTCTCATTGCTCGAACTTGCTGTTATTTGGGAAGCGGCGCACATTGCATTAGATGTTTCACCAAATATTTCTTGCGCTATAAGTTTTTTATTATTCATGGAATTTTCAACATATCCCTCCGCAACAGAGGTAGATTTCCAACCTCCATGCCTCTTTAATTTTAAAATATCAGCGCCATTGTCTGCTAGGAAAGTGGCAGAGCTTCTTCTGAAGCAGTGGCCAGTATATAGAACAGGATTTGAAAGACCAAGAAATTGTGCAATAACTTTTGGCAGACTGCTAAATGTGTTAATTCCCACAGGATTTCTGGTACATTTTCCATTCGCATATTTTACAAAAAATCTGTTGTGTTTAAGAACCTGGGGACGCAACTTAATATATTTTCTTAATATTTCAACAAGATTCGTATTTTCAATGTCTCCAGTGGTAATTGCAAACTGCCGTATAACTTTTGTTTTTGAAGGTGGGATATCAACACGAAAATGGCTTCCTTCGTCTATAACATTTTCAACTGGAAGAAATGTTAATTCTGCTTTTCTGCATGCTCCTGCCATTCAAATTATCATTGCAACCTTAGCCATTAAGTATTATTTGTCATCAGCTTCCACTAAAAATTTGGCAAAATCTTCTTTAATAAAAACTTCTGACTTTTTAGCACTGTACCCGTCCGCTTGCTCTTTAATATATGCTACCAAATTTGTATATTTTTTAATGTCAATATTCCTTTTCAGATTTAGTTCAGACCTTAACATTGAGTAAAGTGTCCATAATGTGGAAACTTTTAGATCTTTCTTACCCTCAAAATATGCAAGTAAAACTTTCTCATTAACATGTTTAATTTTCTTCTCATCACACCACGTAACAAATTTTTCGTATGCCAAATCATAAACTGCCTTTGACTTTTTGGGAATTACTGATAATAGAGCATTACCTGCTGCCTCTTCAAAATCGCTTGGTAGCTCTTCAGAACTTGAATCACTCATTTTTTTAAAATAAAACTACAAATATATCAATCTCGCTAAAAACCTTCCGTCTAGACTTTTTTACAAAATGTCAAACTGACAACTAACATGAAGTAACAGCAACAAACTAAATTTATGTTGTGAGTTTTTGCGAAACTCACTTCGTTCGTTCCGCAAAAATCTCACGCGTTACACAAAATTAGGCATTTCGTAACTGATGGCATAAATAACAATTTTGTTTGTTTGTTGGTTTTCAATAAACAGAAGAAATATTTGTATTCTAGTAACTAAACATCTACATACTCTTTCTTCAGAAATTATCAGTGAGAAATACATAAAAAAGCAATTTTCATCCCAAAATATTTTCATTGTTACCTATCGCTATGTATCCTACATTGCGACGCGGTTGTAGGTATTTAACTTCTTTTTCGTGAACATGGCAACGTGCGTACACGTGACCTTTATCGCTACTTTGTTCAAATCCACTACCGCCGTTTATTTGTATTTGTATGTTTTCACGCCTTCATGTTTCAATACAACAAGAACAAACAAACGTTTAATCAAACTTAGTTCACTTGATTTCCACCCGAAAATACCACGTCGTTCATTGCATACTCAAAAGAATTTGTGTGGTTTCACTTTGTAGAAATTCATGCTACACTGTACAGTATTGAGTATAATTCAATTTACTTGTTCATTGTTCTTGAAATATCATATAATTTGGTTCTGACTATAATGAATATTGTTACAAATTTCAGGATGAAGAGCTTCAATAAAATCAATTTTCGTTATTGATAAATTGACCAAACGGTATAAAATAATTGGAAATTTAATAAACTATATTATTATAACATACAATTTGTTACACATTCAAACATACGTGTCTGAAATTTCTAATGATTCCTTTGGTAATATCATGTTGTACGTAATTTGATGGGTCGAATATATTCATTCGTTCCAGTATTGCAAGAGTAACACTCTCAATGTAAAAATAACACTCTCAATATAGGAATAACACTCTCAATTAATATAAGAGTTACACTCTTAATGTAAGAGTACCTAACACTTTCAATGTGAGAGCAATACTCTCAATGTAAGAATAACACTCTCAATATAATAATTACACTCTCAATATAGGAATAACACTCTCAAGCAATATAAGAGTTACACTCTCAATATAAGAGTTACTCTCTTGATGTAAGAGTAACACTCTCAATGTAGTAGTAACACTTTCAATGTAAGAGCAACACTCTCAATGTAAGAATAACACTCTCAATATAGGAATAACACTCTCAATCAATATAAGAGTTACACTCTCAATGTAAGAGTTACACTCTTAATGTAAGAGTAACACTTTCAATGTAATAGCAACACTCTCAATGCAAGAATAACCCTCTCAATGTAATAATATCACTCTCAATATACGAATAGCTTGTTTTATATACTATTTCCCCGCGATAAATTCTTCTTTGTATTTTATTTCCACGATCTCGCGGATGGCATTAATCGCCTCCGTGGTCAGAGACCAAATCTCCCAAACCGGAGAGTTCGAACAATGTACCACAAATGTGTGATTGTCTTCCGAAGCAAGGGATTCTGCTTGTTGTTTTCCATCGCATACTTGGCTACGCCGATGGATGAGGACCAAAGAGTCCGAAACACGTGTCAATGGCTGCTATATATATATATATATATATATATATATATAAATATATATATATATATATATATATATATATATATATATATATATATATATATATATATATATGTATGCCGGTACCCACTTTTTTACTTAGTTTTCAAGAATACAGCAATATCTCTTAGTTATATATATATATATATATATATGTATATATATATATATATATATATATGTATATATATATATATATATATATATATATCAGTGGCGTAGCGTGCCTTGGAGGGGCCCTGTATCAAAATTAGTTGCGGGGGCCCAAATTAAGGATTTCTCACACAAAAAAAAACAAAAATGCTTATGTTAAATTGAAATAAATGTTTATTGATCATAATTTATCAATTCCTTCTAGAAATTGAGGTAGGAAACAATTCAAATCAAATATACACTTTTCTTGCTTTTTTTCGGCAAATTGATGTATTAAATCATCTATAAAACTGAAGAACATTTCTGCCTCTATAGACAATAGTGACAAGTCTGATCCGTTATTTCTGTCCCATCGAAGTCCTTAGGTAATTTTTTAACAGTTTCAGTTTCGAAAAACTTCTTTCAGCTGTTGCGGTTGTAACTGGTAAGGTGAAGAATAGAAAGCATGCTGTTATTACCCCTGGAAAACTGGATGCAAGGCTATTGAACTTTATGAGCAATAATTCCATGAGTTCCTTAATGGATTAAATTTTTTGAATTTCAGAATTTAAGCATGTTTTCAGAGCAATTAATTGTTCATGAAGATTATCTGAGATGTCTTATGTAAAAAAACCAAATTCACCCTTCGCTAGTGGTAGATAAATAAGTAGTACTTACCATTGCAATCTATATCACTCACAGAAGCTGATTGCTGAAAAAATTAAGAAATGTTGGGTATTTTTTTCATAACCTCCTCCCTTTTCTGTTTACATTTTCTTTTCATAGCTCCACTGGGATAATCTCTCTTCTTTTCACTCATTCTTTTCACAAATCAAACTAAGTAACCAACAAATAATCAGAAGAACAAGATTGTATTGTATTACAATGTAATAATAATAACGTTTGAACCGGGATGAAATAAAACGCGTGAATATTATTGCTCTCCGTGGTTTGTCATTGTACATCGGTTAATGCGAGATTCCCCCGTTTAAGAGAATGTCTTATCCCGCAATAACCGATGTACGATGTTACCAACTTTTGGGAGCACGCTTAACCCGGGAAAAAAAGAAATTGCTTTTTTTGACTTTTCTCATTTCTGAAGTGAACACTCTGTAGGCACGTTAGGGGCCCCTGGTAGACCGGGGGCCCCGTATCATTGATACGGCTGATGCGGCGGTAGCTACGCCCCTGATATATATATATATATATATATATATATATATATATATATATATATATATATATATATATATATATATATATATATAGGGTGTACCAATCTTACGATAAACTTCGGTGTATGGGTTATTTTAAGAGATATCAAAAAATGATTTCAAAAAAAATGGTAGATGTCTTTAAGGTCCATATTTTGAAATTATCTCGAACTATACAGAGTGTTGCATAACTCCGTTACAAACTAAACATATGGTTTTTCAAATGTGTACCCCTATATATTATACCGAATTCGGATTACTCACATTTTATTGAAGCTTTTGATATAAGATTTTGCTATGTTATACAGAGTACTTCAAAAGATATGGACACGTTTATATGAAAATCGTAGGTGAATCAACGCTCTGTAGCTTATTGCGCGTTGAAGAAAAAAATTTTATTTTGCCCAACAGTGTTTCGTAATATGATGCAATATCTCCGTATTATATTAAATTTGAATTATTCTTCATTTTGTATACAGGGTGGACGGAAACTCGAACCTCTCATTTTCTCTCATATTTCAAATGGAACATCCTGTATTTTATAGCACAAATAGAATCTTCTATTATGTAACTTCAATTTTTGTGAAGCATTCCCTATACCCAAAAGTAATAAAATCAGATTTATTTTGTAATATTTATTGTGAACCATAATTATTAACCTTAATGTGAAAGCAATACACGTTGAATGTAACAAAAAATCCTAAATAATAATAAATCTTAATAAATAATTCATTCTTAACAAAACAAGTTACCAAAAGTATAATTCGAACCGTAATATTAAACTAAATGTTAAAAGTGTTCATCGTTAACATCAATTTCAACGCTAACTGAGAAAATGTAATGGTTTCCAGCATTGCATTGATGTTAACGGGAACACTTTGAACATTTAGTTTAATATTACGGTTAGAATTATACTTTTGGTGTCTTGTTTTGTTAAGAATAAATTGTTTTTTAAAATTTATTATTATATAGGATTTTTTGTTACATTCAACGTTTATTGCTTTCACATATAAGGTTAGTAATTATAGTTCACAATAAATATTACAAAATAACTCTGTTTTTATTAACTTTGGGTATAGGGAATGCTTGACAAAAAATAAAGTTATATAATAGAAGATTCTATTTGTGCTATAAAATACAGGGTGTTCCATTTGAAATAAGAGATAAAATGAAAGGTTCGAGTTTCCGTCCACCCTGTATACAAAATGAGAAATAATTCAAATTTAATATAATACGGAGATATTGCATCATATTACGAAACACTGTTGGGCAAATTAAAATTTTTTTCTTCAACGCGCAATAAGCTACAGAGCGTTGATTTACCTACGATTTTCATATAAACGTGTCCATATCTTTTGAAGTACTCTGTATAACATAGCAAATCTTATATCAAAAGCTTCTAAAAAATGTGAGTAATCCGAATTCGGTATAATATATAGGGGTTCTCATTTAAAAAAACCATATGTTTAGTTTGTAACGGAGTTATGCAACACTCTGTATAGTTCGAAATAATTTCAAAATATGGACCTTAAAGACATATACCATTTTTGTTGAAAGCATTTTTTGATATCTCTTAAAATATCCCAAATACCGAAGTTTGTCGTAAGATTGGTACACCCTGTATATATATATATATATATATATATATATATATATATATATGTTATATCGTATGTTTTCTCGGATGGTGGAATGAATCAGAGAAAGATTCCGGGGTTCAATCCGATTTCGGAAGTTCTGTTGGCGCTGAGAAGCACCGTTTGTTTCACGACGTTTCGCCAAAATCTCATTTGGCATTTTCAAGTGCTGCTGTACGTCTGGTGACTCGACGGCAACTACTGTTCGCCTCTGCTTGTAGCTCGGTTTTATTGGCATTGGCTGGTCTCGTTTCCTGATTGGCCGGTTCGCTGCATAGGCCCCGCCCCCTCACTTCTTGACTTGTTGTTTTATGCGTTTTCGTGTTTTTTAAAATTATTTTCCAAGTCAGTGGAATATTTAGAGCATCGTCTCGTTTGTTTAGGTGTCCTGATTTTTTTTTTCTATTTCTAGAGCTTCTCTTATGGTACGGACCCTGTAGTTTTCTATAGATGCTATTTCTCTTGATCGGTCAAAATCGATTCTGTGGCCTGTTGCTTGATGATGTTGAAACAGGGCTGATGTTGTTTGTTTGTTTCTGACGCTATTTTTATGTTCTTGTATTCTGGCCGATATTTTTCTGTTCGTTTGTCCTATGTATGTTTGGCCGCAGTCTGCACACGGTATGCTGTAGACGCCGTGGTTTTCTAATCCGATTTTATCTTTCGGGTTTCCAAGTATATTGGCTATTGTTTTCTGGGGTTTAAATATTGGTGTTATGTTATTTTTCCTCAAGACTCTTCCAATTTTATCTGTAATTCCTTTTACGTATGGAAGTACTGCTTTTTGTCTGGATTCTTCGGCGTTGTTTTTTGATGTTTTTATTGGATTTTCTTGTTTTTTGATGGCCTTTTTGATGTCGGTGTATGTATATCCATTTTGTCGTAAGGCGGTTGTGATCTGTTCGATTTCTTGTTCTCTTGTTTCTGGTTCTGTTAGTCGAAAAGATCGAGAAATTAATGAGTTTACTACTGACTGTTTTTGTGAAGGTACTTTGGGCTTCAGTGTATATCGCAAACCAACACACACTAACAGATACCTGAACGCACAATCCCACCACCATCCTTCACAAAAACAGTCAGTAGTAAACTCATTAATTTCTCGATCTTTTCGACTAACAGAACCAGAAACAAGAGAACAAGAAATCGAACAGATCACAACCGCCTTACGACAAAATGGATATACATACACCGACATCAAAAAGGCCATCAAAAAACAAGAAAATCCAATAAAAACATCAAAAAACAACGCCGAAGAATCCAGACAAAAAGCAGTACTTCCATACGTAAAAGGAATTACAGATAAAATTGGAAAAGTCTTGAGGAAAAATAACATAACACCAATATTTAAACTCCAGAAAACAATAGCCAATATACTTGGAAACCCGAAAGATAAAATCGGATTAGAAAACCACGGCGTCTACAGCATACCGTGTGCAGACTGCGGCCAAACATACATAGGACAAACGAACAGAAAAATATCGGCCAGAATACAAGAACATAAAAATAGCGTCAGAAACAAACAAACAACATCAGCCCTGTTTCAACATCATCAAGCAACAGGCCACAGAATCGATTTTGACCGATCAAGAGAAATAGCATCTATAGAAAACTACAGGGTCCGTACCATAAGAGAAGCTCTAGAAATAGAAAAATTAGGACACCTAAACAAACGAGACGATGCTCTAAATATTCCACTGACTTGGAAAATAATTTTAAAAAACACGAAAACGCATAAAACAACAAGTCAAGAAGTGAGGGGGCGGGGCCTATGCAGCGAACCGGCCAATCAGGAAACGAGACCAGCCAATGCCAATAAAACCGAGCTACAAGCAGAGGCGAACAGTAGTTGCCGTCGAGTCACCAGACGTACAGCAGCACTTGAAAATGCCAAATGAGATTTTGGCGATACGTCGTGAAACAAACGGTGCTTCTCAGCGCCAACAGAACTTCCGAAATCGGATTGAACCCCGGAATCTTTCTCTGATTCATTCCACCATAACAGTCTACACCTCTACGGGGAGGAGACCTTTCAAGATATCAAACACTTCGAAAAATTGAGATCAAGAATATCCACTCTCCTTTGCGATATGACGTTCCTGATAAGATGCCGCGATAACAACCTGCAACCAAAATGTACCAAGTTATCATATCACCTCAAAACAAGAAGAACCAACAACATCCTTCAATCTGCAGAAAAAGCCCTACTTCGAGAACAAATTCGAGAAAAACGAAGAACTCTTGCAAATGCAGAATCAGAAGCTTACAAATTACACTTAAAACTAAGCAGCCAAATCCATCCCCTCTTATGGTCAGACATTGAAAAAGTATCTTTCTGGCGCACAGAATCTGATACCCAGCTAAAAACTGCCAAACATCAAAAGAAATTCGAAGCCCTACAACAACTTTCCACAAAACACCCGATAAAAACCTTGGACACAAACAAAATAGTATATAACATTTCACGAAGTCATTTATCGGATCATGAAAAGTCAGTCCTAACTAAAGGTTTCAATTATGCCGTAACTCCTAAAATTGTTCCTGTAGAAGACATCATCTCGAATGTGGAAGCAGCCCTAGGCCATATCCCAGAAGAAAACGCTGAACAAATAAGACAAGACGTAACGCGCATACTAAAAACAAATAAAACACCAGAGCCAAACTTAACACGGGCTGAACATCAAGCACTCCTATCCTTAAAGAAGAACAGGGAAATAACCATCTTACCAGCTGATAAAGGCAACGCGACAGTCGTGATGGACACCAAGGACTACATAAATAAAATGTTAGATATCCTCAAAGATGATTCTTACAAACTGACAAATAGAGACCCAACAATATACCTAGAGAAAACAACTAAAACAAAAATAAAAGCCGCTAAACTAGAGCCAGAAATCGAAAAATCGATAATACCTAGGGAAAAGTCAAGCAGATGCCCGAAGCTATACGGACTGCCAAAAATTCATAAACCTGAGGCCCCTCTCCGACCGATAGTCAGCGCATTCCGATCACCAACACAAAAACTTGAAAAATTCCTAGCCGGTATTATGCAACCTACAGTTGAACTCGCCCAATCTTTCGTGAGAAACTCTGAACATCTTACTAGAATGATAAAAGACATTCATCTCGAAGAAAATGACATCTTAGCAAGCTTTGACATAAAATCACTTTACCCGAGTATACCCGTTGAGGAAGCCCTAAACAAAATTTCCAGTAATGAGCGTTTTCCAGATTACGTCATCGGCCTCGCGGAACACTGTCTGAAAAACACTTATTTCATGTTTAACGATAAAATTTACAAGCAAACAGACGGCGCACCCATGGGATCCTCGCTTTCACCAGTCATAGCTAATCTTTTTATGATATATTTCGAAAAAGAGGCTCTACAAAATGCTCCCCTGAAACCAAAATTTTGGAAACGCTATGTTGATGATATTTTCTTAATCTGGCCACACTCTCGGAAAGATCTAGAGAATTTTCTACAGTATCTCAACAGTATACACCAAAAAATCCAGTTTACTTTAGAAATTGAACAAAATAGAAAACTGCCTTTTCTGGACTTTCTCCTGACAAGAAATCTGAACGGTACTTTGGGCTTCAGTGTATATCGCAAACCAACACACACTAACAGATACCTGAACGCTCAATCCCACCACCATCCTTCACAAAAACAGTCAGTAGTAAACTCATTAATTTCTCGATCTTTTCGACTAACAGAACCAGAAACAAGAGAACAAGAAATCGAACAGATCACAACCGCCTTACGACAAAATGGATATACATACACCGACATCAAAAAGGCCATCAAAAAACAAGAAAATACAATAAAAACATAAAAAACAAACGCCGAAGAATCCAGACAAAAACCAGTACTTCCATACGTAAAAGGAATTACAGATAAAATTGGAAGAGTCTTGAGGAAAAATAACATAACACCAATATTTAAACCCAGAAAACAATAGCCAATATACTTGGAAACCCGAAAGATAAAATCGGATTAGAAAACCACGGCGTCTACAGCATACCGTGTGCAGACTGCGGCCAAACATACATAGGACAAACGAACAGAAAATATCGGCCAGAATACAAGAACATAAAAATAGCGTCAGAAACAAACAAACAACATCAGCCCTGTTTCAACATCATCAAGCAACAGGCCACAGAATCGATTTTGACCGATCAAGAGAAATAGCATCTATAGAAAACTACAGGGTCCGTACCATAAGAGAAGCTCTAGAAATAGAAAAATCAGGACACCTAAACAAACGAGACGATGCTCTAAATATTCCACTGACTTGGAAAATAATTTTAAAAAACACGAAAACGCATAAAACAACAAGTCAAGAAGTGAGGGGGCGGGGCCTATGCAGCGACACGGCCCATCAGGAAACGAGACCAGCCAATGCCACTAAAACCGAGCTACAAGCAGAGACGAACAGTAGTTGCCGTCGAGGCACCAGACGAACCGCAGCACTTGAAAATGCCAAAATGAGATTTTGGCGAAACGTCGTGAAACAAACGGTGCTTCTCAGCGCCAACAGAACTTCCGAAATCGGATTGAACCCCGGAATCTTTCTCTGATTCATATATAGGTATATATATATATATATATATATATATATATATATATATATATATATATATATATATAAATATATATATATATATATATATATATATATATATATATATATATATATATATATATATATATATATATATATATATATATATATATATATATATATACATATCAGGGGCGGCTAGTCAAAGGAGGCTAAGGAGGCTAAGCCTCCTCAATAATATTCCGTGTATCACTAATATATATATTATATTGAATAGTCAGCATTCAGCATATTCATATTAATCAAAATCATATTATTTTATGCACCTACCTTCCTTTCAACCTACATTATATAATATAATTTATTAATTAAGATAGAAGGTATTTACATTTACTGCATTTCATTCATTTCAAGATTTGTGGCAACGCTGCGGAAAGCTTAGAAAGGTATATTCTCAACATTCATTATGCCTGTCACAGAAAAGCAAACTCACACCACTCAAAAACAAATATTCCGAATGAATACTTCATTGAAATAGAAAACCAAAACACATGTACATGGCAACACCGATAAAGTCCAGTCTTATACAATGTCGACCAATCACAACTATAGAATCTCCCTGACATCGAGTAAAGTCGTTGATTGAATCGTAGTATGATCGTAATTCGTACTGTCTGAATAATGGACGCCGGAGTCAGCTCGCGTTACGCGTATTGTTTTAAAATGAGTTTGATTACTGAAATTAATTTCAAAAATTTCAATGGTGACTTAGTGGAATTTTTGTTATCCCATAACTTTAGTGCCCTAAGTTATGAGGATAAAGTTTTGATAAAAACAAAAAAAACCTACCCCTGAATTAAACAATTTGGTGCAGCGTAACAGAAAACAAAACCGCGGTTTTAATACACGGAATTATGAGAGAAATTCTTGCCTAACCGGATCACAGGTAAAAAATAAATTATTTTGTTGGCAGTGTTTACCTTTTACTAGTGAAAATGTCTCTGTTTGGGGCCGCTTAGGATTTGAGGATTTAATTCTATACCTAGTTGAAAGTGAGGAATTTTTCACCGATAAAGTAACTTTAAATACAGCACGCGGATTAATATCTTACTTACAAGATAAGGAATTTATATATTTTTTAAACATCTTTAAATTAATTTTTGAACAAACAGAAATAGTTTTTCAAATCTTACAGCACAAGTTTTCAGATGTAATTTACTCACGAAATCGGCTCATGTTTCTTTTGGAAAAAATTTCAGAATTTTGTGCGGAAGTTTATTTTAAAAAAATATTTTCTGTATTTCAAACTACTGATGATACGACTCAATTTAGCCCAAAACGAAAGAAATTCAGTTACGCAGATATGGAGCTTCACTATAAGCAAATATTTTATGAAATTTTGGATACTATTAGGGGTCAAATAGAAATAAGGTTCTCTGATTTGAAAGAACTGCATTTCTTCGACTTACTCAATAAAAATTTGTTCACCGGATTTCCGGCTAATTTTCCAGATAACCTTTTGGAAAATTTATGTCAAAAATACACTTTTTTTGATAAGGTGGCCATAAAAAGTGAACTGTGTGTTGTTTATAATGACAATGAAATTTTGGGGCAAAATGAAAATCATGTGAGGACTATTAAATATCTTTTTGATATTGATTTGAATCAAGAATTACCCCAAGCTCATAAACTCTTATGTCTAATTGTTTCGATCCCGGTGACATCGGCTTCCGTGGAGCGCTCGTTTTCCACTCTTAAGAGATTTAAAACTTATTTACGAAATTCAATGAGCCAGGATCGTTTGAAAAATATTAGTTTGTTGTCTATTGAAAAGGAATTGGTAAAACTTTTGGCGAAAGACAAAAAATTTTATGAGGATATTATAGATCATTTTGCTAACGTTAAAGATCGCAGAATCCCGCTAATCTTCAAAAATATATAATAACTTTTTATTTGCTCTCACCAGCTGTTAAAAAATTCGTTAAGTAGGTAGGTAGGTACCTATTATGTGAAAGAAAAAATTTGATGAATAGATGAATTGATTAATTGGCTGAGAAGAATTTTTGTGAATATTGTAAATAGGAGTTGTAGGTCTCAAGGTAGACACTCGAAAGTGAAAACAAATTAATAGCTTAGGGTGCTTGTTTTACTTTGATTTTCTTTAAATTATATTGACCTTGAAATCCTAAAATTTTAGGCTATGGTGTATTTTTATCACCACTTCTAGCCACCTCAAACCAAAAACTCACGAGCCGCCACTGATATATATATATATATATATATATATATATATATATAATATATATTATATATATATGTATATATATATATATATATATATATATATATATATATATTTACATACATATATATATATATATATATCATATATATATATGTATATATATATATATATATATATATATATATATATATATTATATATATATATATATATATATATATATATATATATATATATATATATATATATATATATATATATATATATATATCATATATATATATATATATATATATATATATATATATATATATATATATATATATATATATATATATATATATATATATATATTACTCATCATTTTTGATACACTCAATTGAAACTTGGAAGTAAATTAAATTTGAATAGTAGATATAAATAATTTATAAAATACGAAATATGAAAATGTTATTTCTTTTGATGAATGAAGCACTGTATCAATATTTGTAATGTATTTGATGTCCAAATATAGTACAGGATTTCTCCCACTTACGTACAGAATAAAACTTATGTAAATGGAAGTTCAGGTCGAAGTCCACCCAAGGAACGATACAATTATCTCAATTATAATCATAAGAATGATTCATAAAGCAAAATTAACAGCCAACGCTTCTTCAATCGGCGCTTTTCATCTTTCCATCAATTTCCGCGGATTGTGCATTTTTAGTTCAGAATACGATATCTTCATTTTCATGGAAGAAAAATAAAAATATATGTTACGTCACTGGTGGACAAAACAAGGCCATTAGGTGATTCCATTGCGCTGTGAACGGAGATAGCCTCAGGTGTGCTGCTTGAGAGTATGTGCGACAACGAGTGACGCATGTTACAGTGTCGCAAGTTTGTGTGAAAATTATTGGAATCGAAGAAAAATTCGAATTTCCGTTTACCACTATTCATTTTGACGTTTCTTGGGAGTTTATTGAGAAAACTTAGTAGTGTTATTGCTTACTTTGGTTTTATGATATGTTTAACAGAAATACTTCTTCGAAACTTAGAATTTGATTTTTAAATGTTATTATTTAAATTAATGTTAATGCCAGGTGATATATTGTAACGTTAATTTTGTTATGGTGAAGTTGTAAGCAATAAATATACGTTTCACATGAAAAATTTTATATAATAGCACCACATTAAAATTAACCTAACAATGCAGGAATCTATGCTGTTCATTTATTCGAACGAAGTTCCTTAGGGATTTCGCTGCGGGACCAAACTGAAAAATATGCGAGACTAAAAGTGTGACGGAAGTAGACTGACGAAAGTAGACTGACTAAAGTCACGCTTTTAGTTAACACAAGCGAATATTCTAAACCTTTCTCTTTCTCCCTCTTTCTTTCCGTTCTCTCATCCCTTCTCTTTCTGATACTACTCCGCCACGTCAATCGCCAATGCATTATAATTATGTACTCATTAATTCATGTACAAGCAACTCGAAAACGTCAGATGTGAAACATCGAAATAATTTAGTATAAGTTATATGCATAAAAGAACAGATTACGATAGGAATCACATATGGCAAAATGAAAAGATAAAGCTTCACAAATTTGTGCCATAAAATAATGACTACGTATTGTAGGTTTATATTCAGTTATATATCGTGGCGATACGTTATCCTCTCGTTATATACACTCTTGCGTCTAATCTTTACATTGTGTTGACGACCGAGTAGTCTAAGTACTGAATCCTGGTGTAACGTATTTCTGGGTTCGAATCCCAGAGGTTACTCCTGGCTTTTAAATTTTTTTATTTATAATCTCGTGAGAGCTCGTAGCCCCATATTTCAATATGTATTATTTCAACTTGGATTAGTATAAGTTATCACTTCAGTAGTGCGCCCCGACACGCACATTCTTCGTTTTCGCAAATTGTGGTCCTTTTATTATTATTATTATATTATTTGATAAACAATGAACTTATGTCAAAGTCAGTTGGATACGAAATATTACCCTAGGGCGTTATTTTAGATAAATATCTCCCTAGAGCATTAGAAATTTATTTTGTGTGAACAAACAAAGCACATAAAAATGATTTTGCGAATTTGCAAAATAGAAGGAAATACCTATCTCCCCCAATATATTGTAGTTGAAGCGCTTGCGCCAGAAGTGGCGGATAATTTTTCTCTATCTGCTCTAGGAACTGTTCTAGAAAAAAATTTTTCATTGCTTCTTATTTTCTCATGAACTATCAGTTCTTTAAGTACCATCATGAACTTTGTCCAAAGAGAATTTGGAGAATATGACTCGAACAAATCTTCAAAATAAGGGGGCATTCATGAATTAGGTGAGATAATTTTGGCGATTTTTCGATCCCCCCTCCCCTCTCGACCCCCACCCCCTCCTCGAATCTTACGTGAGATTTTTTTAAATGCGTATTTATTATGTAAATGAATTAATGTGTGCTCGATTTCATTAGATATATTTCAAAGAATTTTCTTATAATTTTTTCTTTTTAAGACTAGTATTTAATATTTTCAATGACGTAGCATAAAATCACAATGAGTTTTCACAATAAAATACCTAAATAGGAACTACTTAAATTTGTGCAAAAATATTCACTTTAATTCAATCAACGGAGACTCATGTATGATGTCAAGTGTGAATACTACTTTAACACTTTTTATTCCGCCATATCTTCAATGAAAAATCCTATTAGATCAAGTGAATCAGTAATATTTCATTGAAATGTGGAGAAAATAAAATTAATAATAAAACAATTGTTGTAATAAGCCATACAGAATTTTTTTTTCAATGAAAATTATTAGTGCATCGTATAGTTATCATAAAAGGTTATATATAGCATTATTTTTTATGAATAATCTTCCCATCGTACGGTATATGAATATGAAATATTATTTCCAAAAAAAATAGTTTAAATAATGTTAGAAGAATAGTTGTTCAAATTTAATAACCCAAGCAGCATCAAAGTAGCGAAAACTGAGTTCGGAACTTTGAATAGGTAGTTGTTACGTAATTATCACTAAAAAAACAACTTTCTAGGTTTTCCTACTTTTATTTATATACTTTTAGTAATTCTGTAGTTATTATCACTAAAATAAGGAACTTAAATGTTGCAGTACTTCTTAGTAGCTTTTCAAGTTTCTGGAACGTGACTGTTACTATGTAAAATAACTTTCAAGTCGCAAAGACTTTAAAGTTATATTCGCTAGTCCCAGTAACTTAGTCTTGTTACTCGTATACCACTTAAAAGTTTTTATTACTTTATAGTGGCGTAGAAATATATGAGAGGCTTTTCTTGTGTGGCCACAACTTTATAAACACCTACATTGTTTCTTTTTATTTATCACATGCAAATGTACAGTTCGAAAAACATCCAGCACGCACTAATCGCTATAAAGCACTTATTAATTATAGGTTAAAGTTCCAAGGGTAACTATATAGTGGCTTCAGGAACTTTGTGGTTGTTTTGTAGACAAATATTCTACTTAATGGTGATAATGACTTTAAAGTGATAAAAGACTAGTGGCCGCTACTTACAGTGAAGTGACAAATCCTTCAAACACACAATGTGACGTAAATATTACTCTAAAGTAATTTCTGTAAAATGCGCCATATTTACTGACCAAATGTTGGACGCCATTATATTTATTCCAATTTCCTTATAGTAGTACAAGTATGGAATCGTCAAAAAGTCAGAAAAAATATATAAATTGAAGCGAAACTGCTGAACTCATATAATTAGTAAAAATATATTTTATCAATTTCATGCATTTTTATCACTGTCTTCCTAAATTAGGTGATATTTGCCGAGATCACTCCCTCCCTCACGTGAGATTGTGTGAGATTTCTCTCGACCCCCCCCCCTAAACACCTCGCGTAATTAATGGATGCTCCCTAAGCCATCAAAACGCTTTTGTCCACATGGCGGCACACGCAGTGGGGTAAAAATTGTAGTTGAAGAAATCTAGTCGATTCAGGAATTCTCAACATGAAATTTGGCAACTGCGGCAAGTAGCGATGAGTAAACTACAGTGGTTTGATCGGTTGCCGTGGGAGCACAGCCTGGCCATACGTTCAGCTTCGTTCAGTACACTGCGAACCTCTTATCGATATCGGCTTGAGAACGATCCGGCAACACAGCGTTTAACGAATGTCGAATACAGTGTATGTTGGCCAGCGCTGCTCGTCAGTAGTTCGACCGAAATGACCTCACCGAAACTCGTAATAGACGCTCCGATTTTGACGTATCCTGTGTAGGGTTGTTGATTCGCTAAATCAAGTTCTGTGCGTATACGTGTGTACCGTGATCTAGAACATTTAACTAAATGATGGCTGAACAGCAACGCGAAGCTCCTGAGCGCGAACTGGAGCAGCAAATACTGCAAATGAAGAAGCAGCATCAGCTGCAACACCAAATACTGTTGCAGCATTTTCAGCAACAGCAACAGCACCTTGCGGAACAGCACGAGCATCAACTGAGACAACATCTGAAAGACTTCTGGGAACGCCAGAAACAACTACACGAGTTGAGACAGCGCGAGCAACTCGAAGCTCTCAGAAAAAAGGAAAAACACGAAGAAAGTGCGGTAGCTTCGACGGAAGTCAAGCATAAATTGCAAGCATTCTTGAAACAGAGGGCTTCTGGGTGCTCCAATAAAACGCCTCGCATCGAGAACTCCTGCTGGTGAGTGTTCTCAGTCAGCTGATGTTTGTAAACATGATGAAAAGTCGTAAAATGTTATGCCACTATGTACGTGGAATGTTGATTATTCAAATTAATTCCATGATAATGTTTTCACATTTATTAACAGTTATTGTTGATGTGGGGTATTTCCACGTCTACGTTGAAAGCAGGAGAAGAATTGATCTTGATTAACATTGAACTCTGATGACTTTGATTACTGGATAGCGATCTATTGAAAGACCAGGATCTTGTTTATTGAATTCGTAAATAGGTATCTCTGTCTCTGTTTCGATTGGCATAATTATCTTCTGGAAAACGTTAAGTCAAAGATTCGTATTAGAATATCTCTTGGATCGGAATATCTGAAGTACAGATAGAAAAAAACTAGGAATATGATGAATTTTATTAAATCGGAGTTCTCAATCACTGAGTAATTATTCTTCAAAAAACATTTATGGCATCTTTAATATAAAATAAAATACTTCATTAAGATTATTTGCCTTATGAGAAACAGTTCATATAGAAAAATAAATAATACTGCTCAGAAATAAGGTCTTCTGTTTTGAAATTAATTACGATGACTTGCATTAAATTTTCTCATGACTCCACTTAAGGATCACTTGAGGTTTTTCCAGTAATTATAAATTATTAAAATATGATCCAACTAGTAGGTACATTTCAGAAAAATATGAAATCGGCATTCAGTACTTTAGTACTTGTTTTTGATACAAAATAAGGACAAATATAAATTTATTGTTATACTAAGTATAAACTTATTGTTTTTGGTAGGTACCTCAAATACTTTAATCAATGATTAGTGTCATTCACTACAGCTCCTTTATTGTTTCTGTCTCAATTTCTATTAGAAATAATCCAAAATTATTGTCAATTTCAGTCGAAATTATCAATCAAAAACTCGTATGATTTAGTCAGTACTTACATTTAGATGTCCTGGAGTGTTGTTAGTCTCTTTCCAATTATCCCACCCAAGGTACCTTCGATCATAAAAAAAAAGTTCCTCAATACCGATCTTGTCAACCTGAAAAACAGATTTATAGTAGCCTTGAAGCGTAATTATGGGAAACCCTCTTAGCCCTTTGTTGGGTGAGGTATTCATGGAAAACTTGAATCAACAAATCATAAAAATTAATTTATTGGTTCAGCTATGTGCATGATATTATTTGTTGTTTTTATGGTACCTACTCTTGGGCAACTCGACAGTATTCAAAAAATCATTAACTCTTTACAACCTAATATGAAGTTCACTTAAGAAATGTACAAGATAACTCAATCAATTATTTGGTTTTAAAAGAAACGAAAGTAGTAAACAAACATTTTTTCACACACTGACAACATCATACATTGTACATCCATTTCAAGTGGCAGATTTCAATAGTTATTGTTCATCATTTTGTAAATGCTTCATTTTCAAACATTAATTTCAACATCTAGAAGAACATAAATAAACAAATTGCCGTAAATAATAATTATAACCTCAAAATACCTAATAGATACTATGATAGGAAGAATTTCAAAAATGCGATATCAGGAATACTATAATATCCTAACTTATATCGGAAATTAAAGTAAGAACTCAATTCACTTTTATCTAAGCACAATATCAACATTGCTTAGAGTACCTGAAATAATTTCGAAAAACAATATAAAGAATAATAAAACAAAAGTTCAGAAAAATAACAAATCAGGAGTGTATAAAATAAAATGTGGTAGGTAATTGTGATGAGAACAATCATATCAGAACGGGTCATTCCATGTCAAATCAACACACCCATTTTACCTCACTATCTTAGATTTCGCTGAAATTTGGAATACTCATTGTGGATGCTGGAACTAAGAAAAATACCAAAATTCAATTATCTTAGACCGTTTCAAAAATATGGCTGCGTAAACTTTCAAAATTTCGGCCAAAAACCGAAAAGTTACTTTTTTGAAATTGCTCTAGGAGGTGCCCTGGTTGAGCTAGAGAGCTGGAAGAGGTGTCATTTTGCAGAATTCTTCATGCTCTTTCTAGTGATATATAATATGCCATAAAGTACATAATTTAAAATTTTCAAAATTATTCTGCAAATAGTTAGTACTATTGACAATCACCTGGCCAAATATAAAAGTGGGGTGGCAATGGCATCATTGTTAAAAAAAAGTTTACTTGGCACTTGTTTTTCTTTTATAGGCCGCTTTGGCCAAATTATAATACCTATCTACCTTTAAGAATTATATACTTTCAAAAAAAAATGGCATTTTATACCATTTAACACTGATATGAATAGATAATTCAAAAATCAACTACTTACAACAAACTACAAAATAAAATATTCAACATAAGATATGAAAAACTGTAAATATTGTATATATATATATATATATATATATATATATATATATATATATATATATATATATATATATATATGTATATAACTCAAAATATTAAAATCGAAAATTAATAACAATAAATGCTCGTACTACGGTCCCAGTTGTTTCTGGTAAGTGTAAATGTTGTCCAAAAAAACCACTCCATTATTAAAAATTAACATGTTTTTGGAACTTTTTCAAAACTTTTATTAAATTATTCAGGTATAAAATTTGTCCGGAACAATCCATATAGTTTTCTAAAAACATATTTTCTTAGAATTCCTTCACAAATCGAGTCTCAAATACATATTGGAATAGTCAAGGTTATGTTGTTCTCGAAAATAAACGTAACGTAACAGGTTCAATCTATACTTAACATAATTTCAATATAATGATATCGGGTACTTTCACATCCCTGCCAAGCTCAAACACTTAACAAAATTGGAAGAATCCCATTAGAGATTGCATTCTTCTCAGATATCCCTTTCACAACTGAACGCGCCTTACATCAAAGATCAATTTCATAGTCCTTTTTTGAAACAATAGAAAATTAATCTAGGCATTGATAATACGTAATATTTCTGTGAAGACTGGAAATCATTCAAGTAAACACTAATTTTGCTACAGGTCTCAACATATTTTATGCATCTTACATCATATATTCAAGAGATACCTACTTAGATTAGTCAACTAGCGTACAACAGCATATATCGAGGCATATATGCTGTCGATTGAAGTAGAATTCACATCTTTAACATATTTTGGTCCTCTAACAGTAAAAGTTGCTAATTTCATACCTAAATGTAATATTAAAATTGCTTTCAAACCTAAGACAAAGCTCTCAGAATTTTTATTCAATGCCAAAGATATCACTTCAAAATTTGAAAGTTCAGGAGTTTATAGGTTGATTTGTCCTGTATGTAGGTCAGACTGGTCGATCGTTCAAGACAAGATTTAAAGAACACCAACAATCTTTTTTGAAAAATAAAACGGATTCAACGTTTTCAAATCATTGCCGTGAAAACCACCCCCATTTCCACAAATAGATAACTTCCAAATTATGCACAAATTACCGAAAGGAACCAAACTAACTTACTTAGAATCATTAGAAATTTTTAAACTTAATCATAATGCAAAAGATATCTTGCGGAACGACCAGATTGACTTGATATATTCTCCTATATTTAGTGTATTCAAACAATAATGATTCTTCTAAGAACATTTTATTGTACCAATTTGGGAAATCCACTTCGATTAGCCCTTCGTGACATGTGTTCCTCTTGTCTATTTAGGTACCTGCAATAATTCTTTCCCACCCGTAAGCGCAAATCTATAATTCCGTATTCAGTTCTTAACTCAATCTGCCCGATGATGGTCTAGTGACCGAAATTGCAATCGCAGTGTTTTATATTTTTCAAAGTATTTTTGTGATAGTAACGTAGTAAATTCAAATTTAGTTTTTGTTCATCATGTTAAATTATCAGGTAGTAACGACGGATTCCATCAACTATTTAGATATTTAATCAAAAAAAAAGACCAAATGCGAGTCGGAATCCGTACAAATTTTTTTTATTATTATATGATGTAACTAAAAATTCACGGTTTTCGCCGTTATCTGTGCTATAAGACGTCGCTTCGTACCAAATTTCAAGATTGGGAGTTCACGGGAAGTACCCTGTAAGTTTTGATTCCCTTGCGAGTGTCCAAAATTTGCGGCATAAACGGCTGTATCTTTCGATTGCGTTGGCTTAGAGGTTGTAACAGTTTCACAGCTCCAAGGGACAGTAAACCTGAGTATTTGATATAAATACCAGCTTGATACCTCCACGCGTTCCTGAGAAAAAGGGTCTTGACAGACAGACAGACAGACGGACGGAGGACAACAAAGTGATCCTATAAGGGTTCCGTTTTTTCCTTTCGAGGTACGGAACCCGAAAAAGAACTAATTTAATAGATCTTTCTTCCTTTACTCACCAACCTCACGTTATGAGAACTCTTCTTCTACATTGTGCCTTATCAGATCTATGGATCCCCATGGCGTTGGTGATCACTTTTAAGAGTGCTTAGCTCTCATGTAGGTACATACCTCTTCCTCTCAAATTTTGAAGATCCCAAAATTTTGACTAAATTTATCCAAGTTTTGATAGTTTTGTTTTGCTCAAGAAATACCCCTGATACCAAAACTCAGCTCATTTGGTCTTAAAATGTCGAAACGTACCTCGAAATATTTTTCGGAAATGGTTACCAGAGTTCTTAAGCCACGCATTTTTGCTTTTCAAGATAAAAATCTGAAATTAGGAAGACTCTGGTACTCTTTTATTTTTTACAACTTGTTTGTGTACTCGAAAAAAATCCAGGTCATCCATTTTAGGGGGTGTGATATGTACAATATACTGTATATTGTGAGTAAACGGTGTATAGGTATAATTTGTACTATATATTGCACATTTTGAATAAGTGGTAGTGTAAGTATTTGAGATTTTGTAAAATAATATGCAATTGAAAAACAACATAACGTTACAACTGATCATTTTTTGTGTGATATATCAAAAAACAATTTTGTTTTTTTGAAATGCATGAATGTATATTGCACTTACTACAAACAAAAATCGTCCTAGATGCACATTCAGTGAATTTGCATCTGGAAGAAAAAGATTTTTCATCGAAATTACCTTCCATATCATCTGAACTTCTTTCTTTTACCGTATTTTCATCATCATAATCATTGCTTACTTCAACGTCCCTATCTCCCCAGCCATAATCGTCATCACTAAGCCCTTCAATATCTAATAGGCCCTCCTCAATTAGTTTCAATAGTTGTTCTTCACTTAACGGCACTTTTTACTCGTTTTTCAATTCGTACTACTATGAAATAAATCTAATATAACAAGAACTCTAAGTAACGTGGAGTTTTCTACCATAGGTACCTGTCGATTTCCGTTTACTCACAATGTAGATACAATATAATGTGCAGTAATATTTACTCTAATATAGAAAAAGTTCACTATGAAATTAACAAATACACGTATCGGTTATAGGCGAATCAAAATAAGCGCTACGCCGCCTGGTGACAATCAGAATAACTAAAAATTTTGACATAGTTCTTACGTTCTCCTTTGTTTTGTGTTTGTTTTTATGTGATTTTTTACAAATGTTTATTATTTTCAATCATTTTGAAAGCTATGAGTCGTTCGAATTGTTCAGTTTCTCAATGTTCTTCCTGGGAAAAGAAATGTTCAAATGTGAATTCCATGCTTTTCCCTCCAGCTGGTGATAAATATCGTGTTTGTTGTAGAAGGGAAAAGAGGTATACTCCTAAAGTCTCTACTTTGTGTGATCTGATAACTAGAGATAGTCGCTCTAAACAGTTTCACTGGTCTCAATAATATAAAACTATTAGATGCAATAGTAAAAGCAGTACAATCTGTTTTACAGTGATCAACGGTCACATAGATTAACAATCAAACAGCGTATTGTTTTAGTATTGACAAAATTGAAATGTGACCTTACATATGTGACATTTCCTCTTTTATTTGGCAATTCACAAGAATTATGCCAAAAATATATTTATGAAATGCTACACAATATGAGTAGAGTTCTTAGTTGTGTCATAAGATTCCCAGAATATTCTGAAATACAGAAAAACATGCCAAAATGTTTTGAAAGTTTTCAAAATACTCGAATCATCTTAGACTGTACAGAAACCAAAATGCCTTTGCTGCAGGATCAGGTTTTACTCTCAGTATGAATCTAATAACACAGTGAAATTCATGACAGGTGTTTCTCCTGGAGGTTTAATTACTTATATTAGTGAACCATAGGGGGGAAGAGAATCTGATAAAACGAATTTCCAACAAAGTGACTTAATTTTAAAGTTAGAAAGCTCACAGGATGCTATTATGGTGGACAAAGGTTTCTTGATAGATGATATTTGTCAACAGTTTAAAAGAAAGTTGATCAGGCCACCATTTTTGAAAGACAAAAAACAGTTGACTACAGAAGAAGCATTGTTGAATACCAAAATAGCAGCTGCTAGAGTATATATTGAACGAGTCAGTCAGAGAATTAAGATATTCATCTCATGATCTAACCTAAGATTTCTCTCAATTTGGCTACAAAACAAATGATGATAATCACCTACCGCCTCAATAGCAATGGGAATACATACAAAGTGACACACTTGTTCACTAAAGAAGCCTGAAAAGTCTTTATATTTATGGTAAAACTATATTTCAAAAACACAAATAAACACACAACAAATACAACATAAATATTCCAATGTCAATATTTATAGTTCTACGACTGGCCACATTGGCGCTGCATTCTTATTTTCAGATGCTTATTACCAAAATAAATATTGCAGACATGTCACAACATGTTTTAAAGTTTGAAGCGCCACCTCATTTCAACATTCTGTAACAATTGCTACAACTCAGTAACAGGTATCATTAATAAATTTTATTTGGGTAAACTACTCAACGCTAGGTGAAGGAGACCGTTTAAAATAGTAATAAGGATGTTTAAAGAATACTGTACTCTTTGAGTAAAGTGAATAGAAGCATACTACAAACTCGGTAGGATTTACGTAAAGTGATGTACAATATATTGTACACCGTGAGCGAAAGGGTTAATGCGTTGTGATTTTCCATAATATCCTGGATGTCGAGTATTTTCCTTTTTTTTTACTCGCGAGTAATAACTATAAAATGAACTTATCTGAGCAATGTTCTGAAAAACTAATTGAATTTTTTTTAAATAAGATTTGTTAAGTTCTTATCATATTCTCTCGATGCTGCATTCTATTTGGCCTTTATGAATGGAATGTTCCACACTCGTTGCTATATATTTTATAAACTTCACTTTTATCAAATAGGTAAACTATGTGGTTATTATTGATCAATATTCTATTTCTATTTTATATTCTTAATAATGAGAAGACAATACGAAAAATACAGATAATGATACAACAGTAAAGCTTTATCCAAATGTGTTTTGTTTTTGTTTAATTCGAACATATTTCAGCCAAAGTTGAGCTAGAGCTTCAGGTAAACAATTATCGAAATATTTTTGAATAACACATAAGTTGTTCACATCGTTTTTGACGTTTCGTCGATTCGGGTTGCTATTCTCAGAGCAATTTTCAATTTTATAGAAAGATAAAATTTTCATTGTAAACTCCCTTTGAATTATATTTTATTATTATGTTATTGTCGTTATATGGCGTACTAAAGCCATAGCCCTGGACTAGACGGTCAATATTATTGATCAATATGTATTGATCAATACGTGTTGAAAGGTTATATTGATCGTTAAAAAATTAAGAGAGTTTAAACTAGAGTTCAACTTTATTGATATCATCACTCCCCTCTCTTTTTTTCTGTAACTTCTTCCTCTCTCTACTCTTCTCCCTCTCTGTTTCTCTTTCTCTTTTATTTCTACTCCAGTCTCTTTCATTTCTCTCTCTACCTACAGGGATGACGAAGAAAAATATTGGTCTCAATAGAAAATTTAGATTTAGTAAGACCCTCTCTCTTCTCATGTTCCTTCTTTATCAGTGCTTATTTTCTCTCTAGTGTGTCCTGTATTTTTCTTCATCAAAAACTCATCCTGATCATTTTGTATATTGAAAGGATGTTGAAGGAAAATATTTGCTTCAATCGAAAGTCATTCCCTGGGTGAGTACAAGCTGAGGCAAATCAGGAAATTATATTCTCTATGTATTATATTTTTTTCTTGATTCTTCTTCCTTCTCACTAACTGTCTTTTTCTTCATCAAAACCTCATACTATTCATTGTCACAATCATTTTGTATAGGTACTTAATGATGATATTGCTCAACATAGACCTTGTTGATTTCAATCTCAGTCTATATAGGTTAATTTGAAATTTTCTCTGGTCTCTCTGAATTATTTCCATTTCCCTATCTTCATTAAAATTTCATCCTATTTATTCCCTCAAACGGTTTTTGTATTGAAAGGTTTTTAAAGAAAAATATAGGCTTTGAAAGTTAGCCTAGAGGTAAGTCTTACCCTCTTGAATCAGAAATTGATTCTTTTGATATCATCAAAGTTGAGATATTTTGGTCATCTCATGAAGACCTTCTTCTTTTTTAATTAGAATGTAATTACCCCAACTTCCTGATATTACTGTATGAAGCAACGGCGTGTATTAATTGTAATAATACGTGTGCGTGATTATCATCTTTGTTATGTAAAATAAATATATGACGCTCGTTTTGACTGATTGGCGTATGAAATATTTGACGTTTAATTTATCAAATGGGTGGTAATGCACTTCACTTATTTGAATACCTGATAAAATATATACATCGAAAAATATATATTTATTTTGAAATAAATGTATCGATAAGATAAATTTGATATAGATTTTAAAAGTTTTCCTTAAAATTCGACATTCAAATTCCCTGGTATAGTCAACTTTCATTGATTTCAATACTTATATATCACCAAGTGAAGTCTTGTGACAACTGAAAATCATTCGATAACTTCAAAGAAACTAGCTTTATAATGCCTGATCTGTGAAATTTCTTCATGTTGTCTAATCTTATTATTAGCAGCTTCACTGCGGGGTGTGAAAAACTTAGCGCCATCTTTTAATAAACACTAGAAGCATTACTCACTCTACATCGGAAATAAAAGAAATCTCTAAGCAAGCCAAGCTCATACTTCCCGATTAAACATCTGCTACAGCGTTCTATGTCATATTACTGACCTAATGTTAAGAAGCTCTGGGTATATTCTAGAGATAAAACGTTACAAAAATGCTCTCTTCCTACATTGGAATCTTTAATGGAAGTATACGAAATTTTTTACTGATTCTTCTAGTTCTTCCTCATTTTCTCGAGAAGATGTAGTACCTACTGCTTCAATGAAAATTTTTCTTTTTAAAATAAATTAGCTATGTCTTCATATTGAGTTTTTATATTCTTATATGAAGACTAGTACGAGTAGTTCAAACAAAACGACCAAGTAACAACACTTTTTCGACATATTCTCTAGAATGTCCATTCTAACTTACAGGTATTTGAATGTTAACCAAACAATGGTGCAATATTTAAATATTTTAATGAAATACGTAATTATTGACAGAGTACTTATATCGAGATAATTATCATTTATTTGCCGCTCTATAATTATACCTATGTACGTATTACAATTTTACTGGTTGTTTCGTCAAGAAATTGAAGTATTATTTCCACCTTTCCATATTTTCTATAGAAGGTGATTGTTACGAAGTGATCTACTAGATCATAGAACAATGAACTATAATAAGTTCATAGAATAAAAATGTTATTTTCACAGTAAAGTTATTATGGTTGTGAAAAAATGATAAAACATCATATCTAAGAGGGTAGTCCAAGAAGTACCGGATATGACGCTTCCAAATTTTTTCATAGCTACGAGGGAAGTCCAAAAAGTAACAGATTTGAAGCATAGACGGCGATTGTTTGAAAAAATGGTCGAAAGTATTAACCTTATAAAGTTTGAGTTCGAAAGACTCTACGTTATCCAGTATTTGTATGAAAGCTATCAAGTTACTCCGTAATTCCTCTGCACGTGACATTTGGCATTATGAAACAATTTGTAAAAACCTTAATCGAAGATGAAACATTTTTGAAGTATTTGAGTTGGTTTAGCTAGACAATCGAAAGATGTTTAATTTTGAATCCGAAGCAACAAACTACTTTTTAGTTTGCTTGTCTATTAAAGCGTATTTTTAATTTTTTTAAAGTATTATTTATTACTAAGACTTCGTTGTCTGTATGTCACCAGGCTGTATCCCAAAAACCGCGATAGCTGGATAGTTAAATTTTCAACAAATTATATATTTTTGTTGCCGCTATAACAACAAATACTAAAAATAAAATAAAATGAATATTTTGTAACCAACCTCCCTTTTGAAAGATATTTATGCCCTAGCTAGCAGGGAGATTGGTTAAACATTTATGGGTTCTGGGTTGTTCTCAGGAATAATAACAAAGTAGGTAAAATGAAGGTATTTACTGTTTTCTTTCACTTTTACATAAGACTTATCTTTTTTTGTTTGTTTTATTTAATGTTTCCTCGACGATGGAGATTCCTCTTTGGATGGATTGTGCTCTTGACTTCTGCCCTTTTTTGTAACTAGGTTCCTGGTAGCTCCAGATAACGTGGATTTCAAACTTCCAATAACGTGGATTTCAAACTTCCAATAACGTGGATTTCAAACTTCAGATAATATGGCTTTTAGCTCTAACCAAGGTTAAACTCCAGACCAAGTGGCGTCTATCAGACGCCACAGATACTTAATAAATTTAATAAACCTTAATACAGTATTCGTTTACTAGGTATGAATATAATTTTACTATAACTTAACACTTCAACAGACACTTGTCGAAAGAGAGCGATGTTCTCCGTGCTACGTGCAAAATAAGACCCTGTCTAGATACTCTCGTTCTACGCAACTCATTAATCATAGAGGAAACAAAAGTGACGTATCGGTTATAGATAGCGTTAATCACGGTACCTATTTCAGTGCAGAATGCAGTGGTTGCAGTTAAGTGGAGAATTTACACGTTACAATTTAAGGGGGCTCCCATACAACAAACGCGAGTTTTTGCTCTTTTTTCATCGATATCAAAAAATGGTAACAGGTAGCCACTTGAAATATTCACAAAATACTTTTTTACATAGTTGTATATTTACTTGAATAATAAATAATAAAATTAAAATAAAATAAATATTTAAGGGGGGCATAGTCAATGGTACGGAACCCCCGGTGCGCGAGTCCGGCTCGCACTTTTTTAAACTATTATTTTCATATATTTTTTAAGGCTGTAACATTCAGAGTTTTACTATTAATCACTCAATTTCGTCACCCTCAATCACGACCACTCATCAGGTTTTCCTTCCAATCCAACAGCTCGTTTTGTCCACCGAGTGAGAGTAGTCAAATTTATTGTTCCCGACAATCAGTTCTATTTTACAACTGAGACCCACTTCTGCTACTATTTACGGAACGACGACCTGTCCCACAAATGGCTGCATTAGAACATAAACTGACTCAAGCTGGGATATTTCCATTATTCATAGCTAAATATATGCACATTTTTTTATTTTTAGGACGAAGAAGATAGCATCCTAGCTACGGCAACAGATGGAACCAGTTTATAACTGCCGGCTAAGAGTTTTAACCTTCTCTAATGTTTTTGAAATGAACCTCTGATGCGTGTCTGTTCTTGTTTCATCTGAGGACTTTCTTTTTTTTTTTAATTAAGTATCGATTTTTCTCTTGCGTTCCGAAGGTCGAATCAATCTTCTCCGGTATTCATAATAGTTCATTGAGTAATTTCGGGTATATTTACCCCGAGGCGAGTAGACCAGGCGGTATGGTTTACCGCTTGTAAACCGAGGATTGTGGGTTCGAGTCCCACCTTGCTCTTGGGTGTTGTATATGTCCGGAATTTAGTGGTTATAGTTTTAAGAGAAATTGTTGGGTAATGTGCATCGTTCACAAGCCCAGTGGCCGTTCGGGACCGGCGTTAAACTGTAGGTCCCTTGATTTGAAAAAAAAATCCCGAGGCGAAGCTAAAGGGGTCATAGTCTCACGACAAAAAGTTGGGATCTGGTCCGATTTTAAAAATTCCAATGGATATCGATAAAACACATATGATTTCATGAGGGAATTTTTTTCCCGATTTTTCCCTACGAAGAATAAAAGAATATAGCGTTTTTTAGATAGGTATTACGACATGCACATGCGCCGAGGGGTTTTATCATTCATAGTGCTACGCAGTAGGATGTCCGGATTTTTTAAGGAAAGCAACAGCCAAGCTTCTAATGAATAAAAGGTACGCAATCTTGATTATTAATTAAAATATAAAGATTTTGAATTCGTGAATAATTAATTTTTCGAACAAAATTTTCCAATGTTTCCGCTAATAATTTTTTCGAAAATCGTTGTCTACGAGTTCTAAAACGGATAATAAAGTGAATGCGTACAAAGTACACATGTCAGAAGTGAAACTTCTTTGGCAAACTAATTTTTAAATCTCATTTCTTCTAAAATCAAAATTTACAAAAGAGAATTCATGAAATATTTTTATTTTATATTTTATCATAAATAGTATATTAAATTCTCAAATGACGTAGTGGCAAATTAAAATGCTACATGTTACTTGTAAATATTAAAATTCCTAAAGTTAACTTACTCTGAACAACTGCATAGTATAGGATGATTTTCAAATTTATCACAAAATGTTTATTTATGAATTTAACTCACTGTATACATACTAACAATAATGTAAATAAATAAAAAAGATCTGCGTTTACTGTAGTACAAGATGATATGTGACAGAATTGCCATCTTGAGTTCTAATATCTAACTACTAAATGAATACATCAACAAATAGCGTGTATTTTTTCTCGATCCCCCTTTCTCTCTCGCTCGCTCCCTCCCTCCTCTCGATCCATGGCTTCATGCTACGTTCGCCCTTTCTCACTTTCTCTCAATCGGTCTCAATCGCTCTCTCCCCCTCTTATTGGACAAAAACGTGACGCGTTTCATCCTCAAGATTTTGAATTATCTTACTTTCAACATTTATAGAAAACTAACCTTCACAGATACTTTAATTCACAGCGACAGTAACCAACACAATAAAAAATAAATAAAACTCAATGCTTTTCCTTCGTTCATACATAGGTTGTTCACTATTCCATTATCGGAAACAAATTTTCAAACCGAAGTTAATACAATTAAATTATTAGCCACTAATAACGGCAACAATGAAAGTCTTATTGATAAGCTCATTGGGAAAAAACGAGTAAAGAATCTGTTGTATTCAATATACCCCACGCAAACTATTAATGAAGAACAAATATACTTCCCAATAAATTATGTGCCGAATTTGAGTAGCAAAATTTCTAACAGACTATCGAAAAATAACGTTAAAACAATTTGTACAAATAAAAGAAACTTGAAGTCATTCTTGGTCAATAATAAAGAAAAATCTAACATCGGAGAAAACAGTGGTGTTTACAAAATATTTTGCGACGAATGTCCTGCTTTCTATATTGGACGAATAGGAAAGAATATAAACATTCGTGTTGAAGAACATAGAAAGTCAATTTTACGAAATAAAAATACCACTGGCTTCTCCGAACATTGTATAAAATTTAATCATTTCCTGGATTTCAACAAAACCCAATTGTTGCATTCAGGTAACAAAGGAAATCTTGTAATAAGTTCCGCCCATAATAGTCAATTACCCCTTGTAAACGAAAAAAATGATTTTTTCTCCGATTGTGGGAAAAGTGACACTATTTGACCTGTTTTCTATGCGAAAAGCTCAACATTCCAGAATAGTGGTCAGTTGCTAAGCAATTAGAAAATAACAGTGCGGTAATATTCTTACCGCACTGCTGTAGCGTGCGGTAATGTAACAAATGGATTATTACATTAAAATGAAACAAAGTATGGTTTTAATTTTTATAATTGTTGTTAATATTTACATTTTTTGTATCCTGTAGCTTGACGTTCTAAAACTGCTCTCAGTTTTTGGTACTGGGCAATATTAATATTATTTTTAACAGACAAAGTTGATCGACGCATGGAATAATGTGCCCACAACGTCGAAGATTTCATTGTTTTAGCCAATTCAGCAACATACGCCATCAGTACATTCTCAGAAAAGGATACACTGTTGTTTTTTCTACAAAAATTCATGAAGCGTTGGTACGCAAGTTCATACTTCTCTCTGGATTTCGCCGGAAGTAAATTAAGTGAAGCCACGTTCGCGGCTTCTACTAGTTCAGGAGCCGTGCAAGACAACAAATAATCACTATCAGTGTTCATGTTTACTAATTCTTTTTTAATTCCTTATAAAATACAACGAATCAAACAAAACCAGCTTTAAAATTATTTTACTTTTGTCATAACAGAGTAATTTCCATGGTTACTACTTCTATATTTCAATATGAACATAGAGAAACCTATTTAAACTTACTTGATTACATCTTGGATGAAATATTTTTTAATTAATTAATTTTTTAAATGTAAATCAACGATCGGAGAAAAAATAGTATGTATAATTCGTGGGAAAAGCATATTCCCAAACTCCTGTGTTACCAGACTCGTCGCTACGCTCCTCGTCTGGTAATTATCGCAGTCGTTTGGGAATATTATGCTTCTCCCACTAATTATACAATATACTATTCAGGTATCACCTTTACTTTTGTCTGTTTTATAAAATAAGATGTAATACTCTCCTGTGGTCAATCTTGATAATGAGTTCATAACTCGAAACATGTCGGACTATCCTTTACTACTAAATACAGTATCTAAATATTTTTATATAGTGAAACTTAAGCCAAGTGTGTTTTATTATAAAGTTCAAACTTTATTCTTTATGATGTTTCACCAAGTGATGTGCGAGAATTCAATCTCAGTTATATATTATATATATATATATATATATATATATATATATATATATATATATATATATATATATATATATATATATATATATATATATATATATATAAACACTGGCCAGCAAAATTAATGCACCACTAAAATTTGGGTCAATTTCAAAGTTAATTTTCTCCGAACTGCTGAATCGATTTAGATTTAAAAAAATTTCAATGTAGCTTATATCTTCAGAAATGACGTTATGCAAAGAGAGATAATTTAAATTCGAGTTTTAGGCATATACTGGGTGTTTGAAGAAAAACTACTGCACAACTTTTGTCATATTCTGTGGGAATTCCCATCAACAGTATTAGGTGTCTCTCTAAGTCAAAATATAGCCCCATCTTTTACAAGCATTTTGTTTTTTTATTCACGTTTTTATCTCACATATTAAATGAAATACGGAATTTAATTTCGAAAAAAGACTTCAATTTGCTAGGAACATGTGAACTGGACTGCTGAAGATAGCGAAAAGTACATTAACGAAAATTTGTCAGAGCATGTGGTCCCTATGGCTGTTTATATTGGAGATAATTTTATACTAATGCAAGATAATGCCAGACCACATACTGCGAAAATAGAACTAAATTATCTAAATCAGGTGAATATTGAGGTCCTAGATTGGCCTCCAGGTAGTCCAGACCTTAACGCTACAGAAAATTTATGGGATCTAATGAAAGGCAGCTTAGAGATCATCAACCCGCACCTGCCTCCTTGGATGATGTAGAAAACATTATGAGGGAAATATGGACAAATATAGATCAAGCAAAAATTAGACGTCTGGTTCAAAATATGGGTCGTCGATGTCAATCAGTTATAAGGAATAGGAGAGAAAACACCCGATGTTGACTTTTTATTTTAACGTTTAAGATTTTATTTCAATTTTTTTCAAAATAAATTTCAGTTGTTACGTTTTACATTAAATTCCGTATTTCATTTAATATGTGAGATAATAACATGAATAAAAAAACAAAATGGTTGTAAAAGATTGGGCTATATTTTGACTTAGAGAGACACCTAATAATATTGATGGGAATTCCCACAGAATATGAGAAAAGTTGTGCATTTTACTAGTTTTTCTTCAAACACCCGGTATATGCCTAAAACTCGAATTTAAATTTTCTCTCTTTACATAACGTCATTTCTGAAGATTTAAGCTACATTGAAAAAATTTTTTATTTAAATCGATTCAGCAGTTCGCGAGAAAATTAACTTTGAAATTGACCCAAATTTTAGTGGTGCGTTAATTTTGCTGGCCAGTGTATATATGTATATATATATATATATATATATATATATATATATATATATATATATATATATATATATATATATATATATAATATAAGTAGAATAACAATCAGCTCGTTTTCTATATCAGGGGAGAGATCATCTCCTCTAATTATATTGTGCTGATTCAGCATAAACTGCGGTATTATGCGAATTATAAAAATTGCTTCCTAACGCATTTCACTGTGTCGACTGTCGACGCTATCGCGATGGGCGTTTTTCGTTGTAAACTTCATTCTCAGCACCTTTGATCTTTCCTTATATCTTTGTAATGATAACTTAAACAATCACTCAATTCCGAGTGAAAATCTGAATCAACAATTCGAACATTCAAAAACCACGTGAACGGTTTTAATTTCGTTTTAAATGTCCATTGTAATTGCGTATATGTTGAATGATAATGAAATCATTATTCACTGTTCTTTGAACGGCGGATCTTTGATAAATGCAGTGATGCACGTAGAATAATTATATCGTAGTAATATGGAAGCGTAGTACTTGTAAAGTAGATAAGATTCTTCAGTTTCTTCAACTCTTATCTCCTAGATTAAACAGTTTTGGGAGTTCCATTTTTCCGGCGAGATTTTTTAGAATAAACTGAATATACGTAAAATATGTCGCTGGTATTTACATTTATTTACTTTATGAAACAATTTGTATATGACTTGATGGATGGAGATAGGTGCGTCTTATTTAAAATATTATTAGCAAAAAAATATGTCCTTTTTGTAATATTCGTCAAAATATATATTTCCCGGTACGTATTGGTATATTCAGCGGTTCTAATCGAACCAAATAAGCTGAAATTTGGTATTTTGGATTGTTTTTGAGTCAGAACGAAACTATCAAAATTTGGGTAAATTTTACCAACCGCTTCCAGTTTTATGTAAATATTTCTTGTTTTTTCGTGGTTTTTGAAAATTTGTTCAACCCCACAACTTTTTCTAGAGTTAGAGGTTTGAAATTTGGTACGTAGTTTGAGTTCTTGTTGCATTAAGTACCAATATTATATCAAGTGTAAATAGTCTCTTATATTTCAAAAAAAATAACGATACGCGTATGTCTTGTGGTAATTTTTCGAATTATGTGAATGGAACATGTTAAATTTGCACTGACCAAGTTGCCAAAATTTTGAGCTTAATTGAATTGAGTGTGAACTGTCCTTTTTTTTTTCACTATTTAGGTTCTTATGTACTATCTGAATAGATAACCTAAATGAATACCTGATTGAGAGTTTTTCCAAGCTTTTCACATGATTGGTGATATGAAATGACACTTTCAAATTGGAGATTTTCATGATCATCTTCGACAACTTTCTTATACAACTTTTGCACTTGCAACTAATATCAAATACTTAGACAATACCTATACAAGATTTTTAAAATATTTTATATTTATAAGGCATACGAAGATTCCTTATTTAAAAGATAATTTTGGTACGACCTCGAACGTTTAATATCCACAAATTATGATTTTATTATTAGAAAGCCGAAAATTGGTGGGCGACGGTTGTTGCCTCTGTTGTAAACACACAAATGTACCTACGTAATATAACTGGGCATAAGAGGCCGAATAAGAGTGTATCTTAATCACCAACATATATACTGTTGACAGTATCTGCAAAAAAAAATTCAATTATCAAATTACTCTTTTTGAACTTATTTGTCATCGTATATCACTTCTGGTTAATTAGTATAAACATTAGGTACTTACATAGTTATACTGAAACTAGCAAATCATCGTAGCAAGTACGTTTGACACGAGGGGGTAACCACTGGGGAGATTTTCTGCTACGAGTGGAGGAGATCCAAGGAGATCCGAGAGGAGATCCGGGGAGATCCAAGGAGATCCAAGGAGATCCGAGGAGATCCAAGGAGATCCGGGGAGATTCAAGGAGATCCGGGGAGATCCAAGGAGATCCGAGAGGAGATCCAGGGAAATCCGGGGTGATCCAAGGAGATCCAAGTCAATTCGTCTATCTTTTTCGCATGTTTCTGATGATAATTTATACTTCAGGGCCCAATACTATAGATCTCTCAATAGCCCTAGATGTTCGGACTTCGTTTTCCACCTTCTCTCTAGAAAAATCCTTGCCCAAAAAAATGCCATTTTTAAATATCATCAAAATTTCATTACGAAGAATCTTAAGCTAGTCGAAATTGTAATTCAAAACCAAAACTTTTTTTATTAAGGTATTTACATGATTTCCATACTCAATTCTAGGAGCATAAAATAAATCAAGATTTATTTCGATATTCCCGTATATTTGAGCAAAATCATCGAATCTATCTCGAAATCTATCCACCGACATCGTGGAGATATCGCTTTGAAAATTCGAGTAATAATGTGTTTATAATTAAGTATAGTAGCCGAAAAAGCTCTGAATAAGAATTACGCTCTCAGTGCTGAAATAACTGATGAAATAACAGTTCTACGTGCACTATCTCTGAGATTATCTCCCTCTCACCCTGGCCGCATCCGAATCCATAAACGATCTCCGGTCGCAGTGTTCTCGAAAGTCAATGAGCGGAATCGGTAGATTCGACCACAGAATTCGGTATATTTGAACTCAAAATCGGTAGATGAAAAAAAAAGCAATATTCTATCAAATAAAGTTTATTTATCAAAACGCAACATACAGATTTACTAATAACAGTCATAAGCCAGCAGAAAACATTCTGCAAAATTTATCTCATATCAAAATATGGTGCTAATGACTGAAATCAAGGCCAAATAAACACTATGGAAAAAAAACTTACAACGAACAATATATATATATATATATATATATATATATATATATATATATATATATATATATATAAATAGAGTAATTTTTTATGAGTGATAGACTCCGTAGAGAGCCTATACGCTAATATGCGAGAATATACGCTCAAAATTTGTGGATGAATGAGGCAATGATAAAACATGAAAGATAAAAGTAGTCAACAGAGAAAATATTTGTGTCATTTGCACGCTGACTTTGTCCCAAAATATTTCTACGTCATCAGGAAATGTTCTGATTTGTTCAAAATTTCTTAAAATTCGCCACTCTGTATCAATTTTCTAGAATTTATTGGTGTGAACAATATCTGGAAAGAGTCTAATAATTGAAACTATCGAATCAGTAATAAAATATAAAATAGTTCGACATGAAAAGAGTCGCAAACTTCAAACTGTAAAATCGGTAGAAAATCGTTGCGTTTCGGTATTTCGGTAGGCCGGACCTCAAATCGGTAGAAATACCGAAAAATCGGTAGTTTCGAGAACACTGCCGGTGGATAATGAGTTGGAGAATGTTTACATTGATTATATCTTCATAGGTCTACTGCGCGAGATTTATAGATTAATTTTGAGCTTCAGTGTAACGCTGTGTATGAAGATTCATATTTAAAATAAAATTCTGTGTGATTTTGAAGCTGTTATATTATATTGGTATCATTTTTAGATACAGTTTCTTAGCGCTTTGCTCAAGCGCTAAGGTTTAGTCGTCGTCCTCATATTTCCTGTATATCTTTTGGCGCGATATCTGATTTTCTGATCTTATTCATCGAGTTGCCCGCAAAATGATTTCTCCACTTGCGCGATGTCTCTAGCGTACAGTGGACAATATGGAGTGAGCTTCTTACATAGGGTGTTTCTCGGGGTGTTTTCTATAAATTTGTTCAATTTCAAGAAAGTTTTCAGATTGCTCAGAAAAGATGATCTTAGAGGATGACTTTTGAGTGAATACACCTCGGATTTTCCAATTTTAACGAAACCTATGAACAGATGTCGGTGACGGGGAAAGGTGTAGACCTCGTGAAGACCTCGGCGTAGGCAGAACTCGGAGCCGAGCTCGACGTCGATCGCTTCATTTTATTCAATATGACTTTTCCGGTATTCCGAAAATTAAATCTTCTAGAAAATCTATATTTGATTGATATTCAAGCGTGGTCAAAATATAATCGTATTGTATTCATATTTGGGCTGTAGGATCGAGTGTAGGACACATTGTTCTTGAGTAAAACTTATTTTTTGAATTATTTTATTCATTAAATCGTGGTTTTAATAAACCTCGGAATGAAAGAGCACTCACGAGAGCAATATAATTAAAATAAAATCATTTATAGTCTAGAAATTGTAAACTACAAATAATTGGAGTTATATATTAATGAATTGTACTAATCTACTATTGAATATTGCTTCATTTGTAAATTCTTCAAATTGAAATATTATGTTTCAGTATTCTCGTATATTTATCGCATTTTGCATCATAATTTATCTCCAGAAAATGTTTTTCATATTTGATTTAATTTATTGGAAATAATTTTTTCTCGTAATGGGACATTCTGTACTGACACAGAAATAGTGTACCCTCGAGTATACCTCGTTTTTTTACAATCATATGTTTTCAAAATTTTATATTGAGTGAATAAGTACGAAGAAAGAGTAAGGGGTTTATTCCTTCTAGTGTTATCCTTCTCCTCGCCCTTCACGGATTTGACCTGACTAACTTTTTGTTAATTCGAAGAGAGCCAGAAGTCAGATGAATAAATGAATTTTAATCCATCTCCTTTATCAATTTTGGGAAATTTTTTTGGATTACTGTCTACTGGGAATCTACTTCGAAAGTCTGTGAACAATTGTTCAGAGCCACTAGGTATTTGACAAGTACCTTTTCTACCGTTGTGAACGGTGTAAGAAATTTTACACGTATTGAACAGAATTCAATTCTTGTAGGATGTGAAGAATGATCTGAAGGACAGTTATTCCTTTCCTGGGAGTAATACAAACCATACTGTTCATTCAACAGACTTTCAGGGAATGACGGATGTAGAATTAGAAGCCATCGTTTTGAGTGCCCGAAAAGAAGCTGTAGAGAAAGCTGAAAATGCTGGAATAGGGAATTGTTACGAAAAAACATTCATGATGGATATAATAGAAGAACAAAATTTACAAGAAAATGACGGCTGTGAATCAGATTGTGATGATGAAACTGACTGTGATTTATATAATATAAATTATAACGGAAATAGAGATGACTTATGTGATATCACTTCGATTGATGACTTGGATGAAAAACTAAGCGATGACGAGGAAAAAATGATCTGGAGGAATCTTTGAAAACTTTCAAAGGACAACTAAATTTGAAAGATTACTCTCATAAACAAATCGATGAAAAACAAAAAGTTCATTTTCAACAGTTGTTCTGGAAAATGGTTCAACAAAAACAGTGAAAAAAACGTCACTATGTTGGTTGTTAGATAAGGACACCCCAAAAGTAAGTTCTGATAGACTGCAAAAGGTTCAAACCGAGAACAATCAGAAAGAATGTCAATAGTACATATTCTACAGTAAAAACTCAAGGAAAAATAAAAGGAAAAAAAATGCGGAATCTGAAGAAGAGACAAAAATTATAATTGATGATTCTTCTGATGCATGTGAGAACGAAGACAATTTTAAAGATGAAAATCTAATAAGAATTGAAATGGAAAAATACTACGCAGTTATGTATGATACAGGGTGGTATATTGGCAAAGTTATCAGTGAGAAAAGACAAGATGAAGAAAATAAAAGGAAGATTGAAATTAAATTCCTGAAAGAAGAGTTGGAAGATTTTGTTTGGCCTAAACAGGACGATATCCAAGAAGTTGAAGAAGTTTTTTATGGCCCAATTCAAATTCTTGGATGTCAACCGTTAAAACTGTCAAGATCAGACCGAGTTAAGATAGTCAGTTTGTACAAATTTTCGAGAAGGTTTTAACATGAAATCTTATTTTTGTTGTTATATTGTTTTAGTTTTTATTATTCAAATGTTCTTATCTTTTGTTTCTTATACTTTTTTACCTGCTGTGTTTTGTTGAGATTTTTCAAGAATAAATATTCTTTGTTCATTATTATATGTTTTCGTTACCTACTACTACTATTTGGTATAACTCTGTCTCGAATTTCTTCAAATGTATACTGGCATTTCATCTATAGTTCATGTTTCGCTATTGGAAAATAGCATAATTTAATATATGATTCAACACTTCTTCAGTCGTAACTGCTACTTCACGCATGCCTTTCATTATTGAATGATAACACTCCACATATGCTACCCTGCAATACAACAAACTCATTTATACGTCAACTTAAAGAGAATACCAAGGAAAATACTTAAAAACTTTTGAGGACGTTCTTTCCCAATAATTGAAAAAACTCGAAATAATTGAATTAAAGAGAGTTTTTGAAAATCATACCATAATTTATTTTAATGGTTAACGTGGGAAGGAACATCAAAAAAATAAGGTACAGGTAATTCTCGGTTTGACATCAATGGCCTGAATTTTTCAACACCAAATAAGTGTAATATAAATGCTTCAAGTATGTTATGGTTCCAGCTATTTTTCAGAGATGGCGCAGTAGTCTTCACAAACCACATTATACTCATATTTAAGTAGGAGACATGAAAAGATTTGACAAGTCAACCCGTCTCGCACTGATGACAGATCGAAATTGATTTTTTTTGTCATGTTTCTTTCCTCTGTCATAATATAAAGAATAAATATGTTGGGTATCAAATAGATATGAAAGCTTTTTGAGGATTTTCAATTTTCAAATACCTCTTCTTGTTCAAATCTGTGAATTAATAATATCGCGTGTCATGAACTGCGGCAAACAATTTATAATTCCCTTTGTTTTATATATAATTATATCATTTATAGTTATTATATAGTATAAAGCAAATATAAAGTAAATGTCATCCACATATAATTATTTATGATGAAACTTGTTATCCATTTTGAATAACTTGATCAGATTTTTTTATGACATTTTGATGGGCTTCCATTAATGCCTCAATCGGTAGGTGACAGTTTTGTAGTTGTAAGCGAAAATTATTCACAGCTTATGTGTCGTGAAAAGTGTGAATCTACTGGATCATGATGTTAAATTGCTAAACTCTCGAAGCAATAACGTCAGATCCATCTACTTATTCATTCATAACATCATTAGTGTAACCATGGCGATATTCTCAGAAATCTAGACTAGAAGACACCTGCTTATTGAATTCAAAGGTCACCAATATGAACTTATGACCTTTTCTTCAGTTTTCTCTATGCCTCCGATACAACTCTTTGTAGATAATTGCAAAAAATTATTTTTCATTACGTATCTTCAAACTTTTCGTTAAGTAGTCATTTTTAGTCGTATTTTTCCGTAAAATACATACTATTGCAGTGTATCGAAGGAAAGCAGTCTGGTGCAGGAGTAGTTTTTCTATCCGTTTTAGATCTCCTAGACCACGATTTTCGAAACAGTTTTCATGTCTGATATATATATATATATATATATATATATATATATATGTATAGGTATACTCTTCAGAGTTGACTCTGAAGAGTAGGCAGGTTGAGACTTCAGAGTTGACAGGAAGCAGTACGGTTGGTGGAGTAGGCAGGTTGTGACCACGCAATCGTATTGTTTCCGATTCCTCCTAATTCGATTCGTGGAGTAGGCAGATTGAGGCCACGTATCTGAATTATTTTCCTTCTAATTCTCCTGAAGAAGGCTCCGCAAAAGGAGCCGAACGTCGAGATTTTTCAAATCTTTTACGCGGTTCATTCCACCAAGTTTTTCAAATACTTCCGACCGCGGAAATCTTCCTGAACACTATATATATATATATATATATATATATATATATATATATATATATATATATATATATATATATATATTATTATATATATATATATATATATATATATATATATATATATATATATATATATATATATATATATATATATATATATATATATACAGTGTGGCCTATTTTTAATGGAAACACCCCTGCAAAATTTGAAGTTATAAACCGATTTCAACCACTTTTTTTGAAATGCCAAGTACTAAAAGGTCTACGATTAGCGATTTTTTTATTGGAAAGATTACCACGCCGCTGGATTCAGCGTGCTCCTAAATAGATATGACCAAAATTTCATAAAAAAATATTCATTCATAAAAATGTTATAAGAACTCAAAATTCGAAAACTCACACTTAACAATCACAAAAAAACACCCAATATCAACAGATAGTCGTGGAAATATTTTTTTAATGATTTCAATATTGAAGTAGTGTAAATATTTTCACGGAAAATAACGGAATAACATTCAAGTTTTCACGCAAATCAACTAAAACTAAGACCTAATAGATTTTCAATTCAAATCTTAATTGCCAAGGAAATGATTGAGCGTAAGAGAGAAAATTTCTATGTAATCATTCAGCTCTCTTATTGAATTTTTAGGCTTAACATCGCCTCTACGAATTAAATATTTCTTCCACACTTTCAACTAACGAGAACAGCAGGTGTGGCAGTAAGAAATTTTTGATAAAGCTTATCGCTTTTGAGGAATTTATCAACTGCTTTGCCAATTTCGTATAAATCATGCTTGAAAAATACCGAAAATCTTTCTAATATATTTAGTCTTGTCAACGAGTGCTTTTTTGTTCAACTTTTTTCAGCAGTCTCAAAAAAATAAGAGCAAGGTGTCACTCGATTCGGAGTGGCATGTAGATGTTTTTTGAGAAAATTAAAAATTCGCTCGCGAAAATTGTGAAAGTTATAAACAATATACTGAAAAAAGGGGGTTTGGTTTTTTTCCAATATGTCAAAAATTGATTGAGATTTTTTTCCAAAAAGAAAGACTCGACTTCCGGATTTGTGGGATCAATATTTACAATTTTCTCAGACAGGTAAAAATACGACAGAAAACGGATTATTTGGTTTGGGCAAGTCACGCCCATCAAGGATACTTCAACAATAAACATTATTCAACCATATTAAATATGAAAATTAAGGAATGAAAAAATTCAGACAGTTACTAAATCGTTGAATGAGCAATATTCCGGCGATAATAGCGATTTTTCAATTAGTTATGCAATAGTTTATTAACAATTTTTTGGCACTTGAGCATGAAAATTGTAAGTGTGATAACTATTCACTATAGATCTGAGATTCTTGGAGCTATTATGAGGATTCAGAGTAAATCCTCGTTGAAAAAATTGAAAAATTTCAATTTTTCAGTTGTTTATTAACAATTTACGTAGTTTTGCAACATCAAAATAAAATTTTCTTTATAATTTTAATGATCCGTTTTTTATTATCGGAAACTACATGGAAATGGTTCTTTAAAAAAAAACCATTTCCATGTAGAAAAAAAATTTATGATTAATTAAAGTGTTTAATTTTGCAACTAAGTAAATTGTTATAAAAAACTAAAAAATTAAATTTCAAAATTTTTTTTAACGGGGATCTATTCTGCAGCCTTTCGAAACTAGCTCCAAGAAAGGAATAAATATCAGATCTATAGTTTAACAGTTATCACACTTGCAATGTTCTTGTTCGAGCAGCAAAAAACTATTGCATAACTAATTGAAAAATTGCGATAAAAATGTTTTGTCGCTGGATTATTGTTCATTCGCCTATCCATTAGGAACCTGAAATTTTTCATTCCTCAATTTAATATTCAATAGAGTTAAATAATGTTTATTGTTATAGTGTCCCAAATGGGCGTTACTTTCGCAAGCGATCACCCGTTTTCGGCCGTATTTTTACCCCTCTGGGAAAATTATAAATATTAATTCTACAGTTCCTGGAGACTTTCTTCTAGAAAATATCCTCCTCCTCTTGTATCTTCATTTAGATATCAAAAATATCTATTTGTTTTTGAGATAATTTTTTCTTTCAGTAAATTGATTATAACGTTTACAATTTTCGCGAACGGAACTTAACTCTTTCAAAAAATATCTACTTGCTCTTCCGAATCGTATGACCACTTGTTCATAATATTCTTTCGAGACTCATGAAAAAAGTTTAGCAAAAGAAGCACTTATTAATTAGACTATATTCTCATGATTATTAAATCTTTTTCCATGATGTATAAGTACAGAAATAGATTGAACGCCATCACAAGAAAATTTTTACTAAATCGACAATTTTCATTAACTTCCAAGTATTATGGAGTAATTTAATTGACAATCAAAGCCAAGAGTTAAACATATTTTGATACCTACTCTACCTCAAAAAATATTCGAAATATTAAATATTGATTTAAAATCTTCTATGAGCAAAAGTCACCCTCCTCGAATGTAAACAGGAATTTAATCCGTCAATAGGACCAAAAAACGTAAGTGAAATGGAAAATTTTATTTACGAAGGAAAAATTCAACCAAAGCCTCCTCGTACTTCTTCCCTTTCTAAATTTTATACTACCTATACTATTAAACGAAACTGCTCGTGCTTTAGATATAATATTACACAAAAGCTTGAGCAGTTTTGTTTGATAGTAAATACAGTATAGGTACAATTTAGAAAGAGAAGAATGCGAGGAGATTTTGGTTGACTTCTTCCTTTCGAAATAAAAATTTTCCATTAGAGCCATTTGAACTTTTTTAAACACGTTTTTTGCTCATAGTGACCGATTGAACTTACTGAATAAACATTGAATAAAATATGCTCAAAACTACTAGTTACCTTTTACCCAAAATTAGAAAAACGATTCAATTTCTTGGTTTATTATTATGTTAAAATTATGAGAAGATATTCACTTTACATGTGCTCAATCTGTCCATAATTATAACGAGCGTCCATTTCGTGGCTTCTGATTGTTCGAAGCTCGGAAATTATACAATACTCAATTGCACAGTCGTCACAAAGATATATCTAGATGATTTTTATATAATTGCACATACATAATATCAAAAGAGGTGCTAGTGCTTAGTAAATTTCATGAATACTTAAATACGTTTAAACGAAGACTTTTATTCAATTCTATTATAATTTTCGTAGGTTCATAGGGGGGAGGGATTGATCCCCTTGATCCCCCCCCCCTATCTACGCCACTGGTGTAACGCCGTGTCATAGATTCAATGACATATACTGAACTTTAAAATCAAACATGTTTATGCCTAATAATATAATAATAAAATCTACTTCAAACAATTATGAAAAACAAATTCTCCTGAAAATTATATTCAACTCAACCTGCAGCTAAACACAGACAAAAACTATATAAATCAGTAGATGTTCACTCTCCTCCTTCTCGTTGGGTCTCAAAAAATCAATGAAATATAGATTGGGAGTTGTAAAAGTGCCAGATAAGGAACTTCAAACAATGGAATAATATTTTATGCTGTTCCTGCACAAAGTGCGGTATTCATTGAAAATTATCGTTCTGACCGCAGGTTATTTTCGTCGTGTCTATTTTTAGCACTCATTAACGAATTCATAAATCCTCGATTGAGTGTGTTATCCTTATCATCTAGCTTGTTTGTGTTTAATAGTCGAAATATAGGCATCTGAAAATAAGAATGCAGCGCCAATGTGGCCAGTCGTAGAACTATAAATATTGACATTGGAATATTCATGATGTATTTGTTGTGTGATTATTTATGTTTTTGAAATATAATTTTACCATGAATATAAAGACTTTTCAGGCTTCTTTAGTGAACAAGTGTGTTACTGTGTATGTATTCTCATTGCTATTGAGGCGGTAGGTGATTATCATCATTTGTTTTGTAGCCAAATTGAGAGAAATCTTAGGTTAGATCATGAGATGAATATCTTAATTCTCTGACTGACTCGTTCAATATGTACTCTAGCAGCTGCTATTTTGGCATTCAACAATGCTTCTTCTGTAGTCAACTGTTTTTTGTCTTTCAAAAATGGTGGCCTGATCAACTTTCTTTTAAACTGTTGACAAATATCATCTATCAAGAAACCTTTGTCCACCATAATAGTATCCTGTGAGCTTTCTAACTTTAAAATTAAGTCACTTTGTTGGAAATTCGTTTTATCAGATGCTCTTCCCCCATATGGTACACTAATATAAGTAATTAAAGAATAAAGTATAAACTTTAATATAAAAACACTTGGCTTATGTTTCACAATATAAAAAATATTTAGATACTGTATTTAGCAGTAATAAAAAGTCGATATGTTTCGAGCTATGAACTCATTATCAAGACTCTTGAGGAGTCTTGATAATGAATGAAATGAGTCTTATTTCGATTTTGTGAGTGAATCCATTTGATACAAATACAACATGCGTGAATGTATCTCAGTCCATGTTGGCCAAGCCGGTGTCCAAATTGGAAACGCCTGCTGGGAATTGTACTGTCTGGAACATGGAATCCAACCTGATAGCCAGATGCCATCTGACAAAACTGTTGGAGGAGGAGATGATTCCTTCAACACCTTCTTCAGTTAAACTGGAGCAGGCAAACATGTACCTAGGGCAGTGTTTGTAGACTTGGAACCCACAGTAGTAGATGAAGTAAAGACTGGAACGTACAGACAACTTTTCCACCCTGAACAACTCATCACCGGCAAAGAAGATGCTGCCAACAACTATGCCCGTGGTCACTACACAATTGGAAAAGAAAGTGTAGATTTGGTATTAGACAGAATCCGTAAATTGGCTGACCAATGTACTGGACTTCAAGGATTCCTAATCTTCCACTCATTCGGTGGAGGTACTGGTTCTGGATTTACTTCATTGTTGATGAAAAGTATATCTGTCGACTATGGAAAGAAATCAAAATTGGAATTTGCCATCTATCCTGCACCTCAAGTATCTACAGCTGTCGTTGAACCATACAATTCTATTTTAACCACCCACACAACCCTGGAACATTCAGACTGTGCTTTTATGGTTGACAACGAAGCAATCTATGACATCTGCAGGCGTAATTTAGATATTGAACGACCAACATACACCAACTTGAACAGGCTCATCGGTCAAATTGTTTCATCTATCACAGCTTCCTTAAGATTCGATGGTGCTTTGAACGTAGATCTGACTGAATTCCAGACCAACTTGGTTCCATACCCACGTATCCATTTCCCTTTGGTAACTTACGCACCTGTTATATCCGCTGAAAAGGCGTACCATGAACAGTTGTCAGTTGCAGAGATCGCAAATGCATGTTTTGAACCGGCCAACCAAATGGTAAAATGCGATCCCCGTCATGGAAAATACATGGCCTGTTGCATGTTGTATCGTGGTGATGTTGTGCCAAAGGATGTGAATGCAGCCATTGCAACCATCAAAACAAAACGTACTATCCAGTTTGTTGACTGGTGTCCCACTGGTTTCAAAGTTGGTATCAACTACCAGCCACCAACTGTTGTTCCTGGTGGTGACTTGGCCAAAGTACAGAGGGCAGTTTGCATGTTGTCAAATACTACTGCAATCGCTGAGGCCTGGGCTCGTCTTGACCACAAGTTCGATCTTATGTACGCCAAGAGGGCTTTCGTCCACTGGTATGTAGGAGAAGGTATGGAAGAAGGTGAATTCTCCGAAGCCAGAGAGGACTTGACTGCCCTCGAGAAAGATTACGAAGAGGTTGGCATGGACTCCGGAGAAGGTGAAGGAGAAGGAGCTGAAAAATATTAAATATGCAGAAGATGACAAACTTTTAATGAAAATGAAATTTACCTTTATTTATTTCCTTCCTCCAACTACATTTGTTTGAAAGTATGATAATTTTTTTCATTAAATTTCATTTTATTTTATTTCAGAAGAACACCTGAAAATTTAATTTTAAATCCTCATTCACTCTATTTAATATTTCAAAATTAATGCTTTTCATTATTTGCATAATAAAAATCTACCTTTTTGGAACGAAGTTCCTTACGGCAGGCTTAGAGAAGATAGGGATTTTGTTGCGCGACCAAACTGAAAAGAATGCGAGACTAAAACCGTAAGAAAAACATATAACGGAAGTGCAACGCGCATGCGTCATTCTTTATTTATTTTTCTTCTTCTGCCACGACATATACATGAAATTCTTGTCTAAGCACGTGGTGTATACTCACATTATAAATTTATTTTACTCGTAAATAAATATTTTCATTTTCCTATAGTTTGTAAATCTTCAATACGATATTAAATATAGTAACAATGGCAAGTGAACTAACAAGTGACTTAAATGAAATTTACATTGATAATAGTGGAAAATTAATTAGCGAAATAAAATTAAATACTTAGTAACTTAACCCTCTCGGTCACGAATTAAAACTATTGGAGCGAAAAATCTGAAATTCACTGTGATGCAACTTATGATTTTTTGAGAATTTTTGATGTTAAATTCAGATTTTCAAAATGCTCCGTTTGGGCACTCAGACATGTCCCCAATTGAGGACATCATGAGCTGATGGGCACTATGACATGTCCCCAATTGAGGACATCATGAGCTGATGGAAGACAAAAAATTTACAGAAATATGTTCAGACGGTAAAATATTAATATGTTTTATTAAAATAACATTACAGGGTATGGTATTTCATGAATGGTCCATTTTCTAAGTACTAAAATGTATAAAATTTTACTTTTGCAGAAATAAAATAAAAGTGTTGTTATATTTACCTAGATGTTGCGTTTACCGCTAGCTCACAATGTCCTCAAATTAGGACACCACACTTTCAAAAATCGCTGATTACAATATGCACAAAAATCACCAAACACAATTACTTTGGAACTAGTCTACACTTATTGTGAACGTGAACAAACAGTTTTCAAACACGTGGCCTAACGAATATAATCAAAAAAAAATAAACAGTAGAGCGCTACACTGCTGTCACAGCTACCCTACGGAAACCTATATTTCAAAAGAATGAATTTTTCTTCCATCAGCTTGTAGATGGCAGCACATAGATGCATTTGGAAGTATATGATGTCCACAACTGAGAACAATGTGACAGAAAAGTAAGAGCAAGCGGCACTTCATAGGAAAAAATCCATAGTAGGTTGTCCTCAATTGAGGACAAGGTGAGCGAGAGGGTTAAAGTATTAGTTTACAAATAATAAGTTAATGTATGTACATGGTTAATATTGTTTATACAACTTACATGTGTACATAATATGTTATCTACATTATATTATTCATTTTATATTTATTACTATTATATTAATAATTATATTATAATGTCGAATCCGAAGGAACTTCGTACCTACCTGGTGTCCCATGACACCACATCTTGTTTTATTATAGGTTCATGTCCTAAAATTCTAATTTGAAAATTTCTGATAGCTCTATCAACTTAAAATTCTTCAAACTACCGCAATCAATTTTGTATTCTACAGTCATTTTGAATTTATTGATTTTCTAAGCATTTTTATTCAAATATTTGAGAATTGTATTTTCTATATGAATATTTATTAATTGTTCATTGAATAATTATCGTATAATTTATACGATTTTTTCCTTTCAAACCCCCCTTCCCCCAAAGAAATCGTAATTTTCGAATTTATATATTGGGCTATCAGCTGTTAAAAAATTGGACATTTTTCAATTTCTTTCCCTCGCATTTTCAAATTTTTAATCAAACACTCAATCAGTTACTCACATAACAATATATAATAAAACTTATTCAATATCCACACTGAATCGTACAAAGCAATTTATAATAATTATATAATGAACGGAAATGGGGGAAATGTTCACCAGAATAAACATGCCATTTAAAAGATATAATGGAAATAGATATTGCGAAAGATATGTCATTTGCACGCATCGTATTTACAAGTTGAAATGGACAACAGGGTGAAGTATTTAAAGAGTGTATTCCTAGAGTACCAATATATGAATGATCGAAATGCTATATTTAGAAAGTAGCTTAAATCGGGTCGGTGCTATTTATAGAAAATCAATCCGGACGCCCACGCATCGAGGGCAGGTGTCCTTGCCAAAAGAAAACAAATTATGCGCACTGTTTTATCATTGCGTGTGCCACAGGTTTCTAGGAAAACTGTCGATAATGCCCTCCTTGGAATTTCGCGGAAATTGGAATTTATATGACAGGCACATAAAAAATTGATTAATTCGATATAGTAAAGCGCTGCTGTGTTGCGACCTAGTTATAATGAAAAAAGTCTATCGCAGAGAGCTGCATTGGAAAAGCAGGTTTTCATAACGTATCCAGTTTAAAGAATCTTCTCATTCAATTCCAAATCCAAAAAACAAAAGTGCGCCCTCTAATGTATAAATAATATTTATTTCCTCCTCGGGAGTCAACCCCCTAACCAATCCGTACCAAAACCAATCACATCCAAGGTATCATACGAAACTACGTACTTACAAACTTTCAACCCTATTTCTATAAAATTGCGCCCTTTATCGTGTAAACAAGATTTATTTCCTCCTCCGGGGGGTCAACCCTCCAACCAATTCATATAGAAATAAATAGCATTCAAGTATCGTACGAAACTACCTACGTACAAATTTTCTACCTTATGGTACCAAAATTGCGCCTTCTATCGTGTAAACAAGATTTATTTCCCTGGGGGTCAACCCTCCAATCAATTCGCATTCAAACCTATCCCATTCAATATATCATACGAAACTATCTACTCACAAACTTTCAATCCTATTGCTCTGAAATTACGCCCTTTATCATGTAAACAAGATTTATTTCTTTTCCCAGGGGGTAAACCCCCCAACCAATTCGAACCGAAACCAATCCAATCCAAGATATCATACAAAACTACCTAGATACAAATTTTCAACCCTATTGCTATAAAATCGCGCCTAATGTCGTGTAAACAAGATTCACCCTCCCCCCCCCAGGAGGGTCAACCCCTCAACCAATTCGAACCAATCCAACATTTCATTCGAAACTACCTATTTACAAACTTTCAACCCTATTGTTTCAAAATTGCGCCCGTTATCGTGTACACAACGCTAAAATACATATGCTTATACATACAGACATATGAACATGCTGGTTATACGAGTTCACGAAACATCGAAATGCCTCCATATACCTTGGACGGTGTATGTTAGAAACATTAAGTTGTTTATCACAATCAATGGAAATGATAGATGAAAACATTTCGGCAACGAGAACTCGTACGTCCTGACACCCGAAGGTGGTTACTATATTCGCTAAGCAAGAGTAAAGTTGCCACATCAATTCGATGTAATTCAACATTTACACACCGCAAGTAACAAGCGCTCCAATTTTATTCCTTTTACAGGTAGCAAAACAGGTAGTTCTCGTTGCCGAAATGTTTTCATCTATCTGTAAGATGTGGTTCATTTGTTTCCGACTGGTGGCGCTGTGTCATATTTATATGCCATATAGTCACTTGAAGGAAAATATAACGTCGTTAGAAATATTTGGTTGGTTATCACTTTCGATGTATGGATGATACTGATGAGCCCCAAATAAGGGCGAAACAGACTGTCTATCATTTCCATTGATTGTGATAAACAACTTAATGTTTCTAACATACACCGTCCAAGGTATATGGAGGCATTTCGATGTTTCGTGAACTCGTATAACCAGCTCCGCTAGGAGGTTTGTCTGATTAGTTTCGAATAAATGTCCTAGTTCACTTCATTTTATTGCCACGAACGTGTATCGATAACACGAAGAATTCTGTTTTCTATATATATATATATATATATATATATATATATATATATATATATATATATATATATATATATATATATATATATATATATCTATATATTTATATTTAATTTTTTATATATAAATATATATATATATATATATATATTTATATATATATATATATATATATATATATATATATATTTATATATATATATATATATATATATATATATATATATATATATATATATATATATATATATATATATATATATATATATATATATATATATATATAGATAGATAGATATATGATTTTGAGTTTTTGGTGCCAAGCATCATAAAAACTCATGAAACGAAAAACTGTCTTGGTCCTAGGTCCAACTTTGCTAATTGCACCCATTTTAATAAGCAGGTTTTCAAAGTGAAAACCTGCTAAAAGTGCGTTAGTACAAAGTACACATGTCAGAAGTGAAACTTCTTTGGCAATCTAATTTTCAAATCTGTTCTCTTCTAAAATTAAAATTTAGTAGAGAAAATTTATGAAATATTTTAATTTTATATTTTATGAAATAAAGTATATTAAATACTCAAATGACGAGTGGCAAATCAAAATACCACATGTTATTTGTAAAAATTTCCTAACCTTCAAACGAATCAATACTTACTCTGAACAATTGTAAATAAATAAAAAAGATCTGCGTTTACTGTAGTACAAGACGTTATGCGACAGAATTGTCATCTAAATTTCCAATATTTAACTACTAAACGAATACATCAACAAATAGCGTATATTTTTTTCTCGATCTCCTTTTCTCTTTCGCTCTCACTCGCTCTGTCCCTCCTTTCGCTGCGTGGCTCTGTTCTTCATGCTACGTTCGCCCTTTCTCACTCTCTCTCAATTGAGCGGCGATGGAGCGGAGTGGTGGACTGCTAACCGCAAGGTACCGGGTTCGATCCCCGGGCCACTCCAACGAATTTAATCGCCGCTCCGTGTTTCGGAAGACACGTAAAGATGGTGGTCCCGGCTACTTAGTAGTCGTTAGGTCATGTTAGAGGCCATTGCGCGACCTGAAAACTTTAACACAAGACTTACCACCACAAGTCACACGAACTTTACTTTTTGCTCTCTCCCTTTTCTTGCACAAAAACGTCCCACATCCGTTTCATCCGTAAGAATTTTACCCTCATGTGCGCAAAGAAGTTTCACTTCTAGGCCAAGCTACAGAGATTTTTTCATGTAAAAAGTGTTAGAAGAAAACCAGCTCCGTCATTGTTTGTAAAATAGTTCCACATGATATAGTGATATGTTTTTCACTCGACTTTATCATTTATATCTTTGTTATTAACAATTTTATGCAAAAAATCGCTTATTTCTGCTTATAAAATTGAAACTATCAGAGTAATCGTGATGGTGTCAATAGACTTATTGTAGAAAATGAAAAGACGAAAAAAATGAGAGGTCGGACGACTCGATCAGACCCTTAGTCTAAGGGAAAATTGGAAAAAACTGGCCAAAATGCAGCTTCTTCAAAAATTCAAAACTCTGTTATTTTTTGAGTTGTAGCGTAGATCCTCCGGTTAGTATTGTTAATCAATATAAACTTCATTTGTGCGAAGAGCAGGAACTGTCCGATGCATAGTTTTTGATCTGTGGCCATTTGAATATTTTACTATCAATTTTCCAGCAGACCTGAATGCGACAGGTATGGTCTGATTTCAAATTACAAAAAAGATTTTGAAAGTAAAATTCTCATAGTTCAAAACGTTCATCTTGGTTTTTCATGAAAACGCTGAGAAATATGTTAAAAATAATGCTGAACATGACGAAAAACGGCCGAGAAATAACCGCCATGTTCAAAATGCCGACGCTTTCTAATGTCGTGCTTATCCTTGCCTGCTGCTCTACCCCCACTCTTCAACTATTCTCACGCGCTCGGCCCTTTTTCGTCATGTTCAGCTTTATTTTTAACATATTTCTCAGTGTTTTCATGTAAAACCAAGATGAACGTTTTGGACTATGAGAATTCTACTTTCAAAATCTTTTTGGAAATTGAAATCGGACTATACCTGTCGCATTCAGGTCTGCTGGAAAATTGCATAGTGAAATATTCAAATGGCCACAGATCAAAAACTATGCATCGGACAGTTCCTGCTCTTCGCACAAATAAAGTTTATATTGATAAATAATACTAAACGGAGGATCTACGCTACAACTCAGAAAATAACCGAGTTATGAACTTTTGAAAAAAGTGCATTTTGGCCGGTTTTTTCCGATTTTCGCTTAGACTAAGGGTCTGATCGAGTCGTCCGACCTCTCATTTTTTTCGTCTTTTCATTTTCTACAATAAGTCTATTGACACCATCACGATTACTCTGATAGTTTTAATTTTATAAGCAAAAAACTAAAAAAAAGCGATTTTTTGCATAAAATTGTTAATAACAAAGGTATAAATAATAAAGTCGAGTGAAAAACATATCACTATATCATGTGGAACTATTTGACAAACAATGGCGGAGCTGGTTTTCTTCTAACACTTTTTGCACAAAATGCTCACTCTAAATCTCTGTAGCTTGGCCTATTCAATAATTCAAATCTGTAAACGTGAAGCGGCAGTTTCTGCCGCTCAATATCATGTATTGATAGCGGACACAATGTAATAAATTAACAACGTTTGAGAGTTAGCGTGAGAAAATAAATTTAAAAAAAAATTGGTAAGAAAATTATAATTAATAATTTTTTTTCGAAAATTATGGAAATAAACACTTTTTGTTATTGATTATATCAATATGAATTAAGTAATTATAAACTCAATCATTACATTCAATATTAGTCATGATTGGTTTGTGGTAACTTAGTTAATCGAAGTTTGCGATTCAATTTAGCTAAGTGTCTCAAAAAAACTACATCGATAGTGGTATTTTTTTCTTGTAGATTTTGCTGGGTCATTGTTAATTCTTATATCAATTTCATCTAATAGAAATTGCGGCAATTGCTTTTATCACAAAAGTTAATGTTGAAATAGCTACTTTTTATACGAACGAAAATTCGAAATGTTAATCAATTTGTTTCCTTCCGATCCTTGTTTATCATTATATCAATAGATAGTAGATTATTTGTAGAAATTCAATCAATTCTCCACATTAAATACATACGTAATCTATAATAATATAATGGTACCGTAGAACGGGGCTAAATTGGAAATGCGGGGATATTTTAGAATTCATAACCTGTAACTTCATCTGGCAATCCTGTTTAGGTACAACACAATTGACCATTTTCATATGACGTCACGCGACTTCGGCCATTTTGCCTGGAGGACAAACAAACCATTGTTATGCACACAGTTGTGCTGAATTGTCATTTAAGTTTCATAATTTTTTGAGTTGTTTGTCGAATTTAAAGTTTTTTTCTGATTATTTGATTATTGTTGGAGTTTATTAGAGAAAATGCCATCGTTTTGTACCGTGGTTAATTGTGGTATGAGAGCAAACCGAGACAAAGTGAGATTTTATAGAATCCCTGCTGCCCTCAAGAATGCTGGTGATTATTCAAATGCTGTATCACTAGAAAGGCAAGAGAAATGGATTAAAGCATTGAAAAGGGGACCTTTTAGTGAAATTCAATTGAAATATGCACTGTCTGTTCTAAACATTTTATAACAGGTAAGTTTACTTGAATAAGTGAAAAAAGATGAACTCTTTATTTAAAATATTTTTCAGGGACTCCTGCAGAGTTATTGGATAAAGACAACCCTGACTGGATTCCAACCCAAAATATGGGGTACACAATTGCCAATCCTGTTGGTAAAACTCAAGTCAGCAGGTTTAAACGTTCGGTTAAACGAAAAGAGCAAGTAGAGCAGGTATCTAGTGATTTTGCTGTAATTGTTATATGACAGCAAATTAGGACCATCATGAAAGTATATTTATTTTTTCTGGAGGAACAATATGAAGATATAGACATATCATATAGATATAGACAGGCCACATTGCCAGCTTTGAGGTACACGCTTCTTCATCCTTAGACTGAGAGCGGGTGTGAAGGAGAAAAACAATTGCTGCTATATGACTGCACACTTCTCCTAAGCCTGCCATACAAGTGCAATGTCCACTGGAAATACTACCGTCAGTTAGGATAATAACCCATTAATTCAGAAGCTTTTCCTTAAGACGTTGTGAATGTTTCACCTGAAATATAAAGTTTACTTTTAGTTATAACAATTAAGAACACTGATTAGTATGAGAATAAACCTAATGAATATCATTAAAATACATCTTACCTTGCCAATAACTACAAAAGCTGTTTCGTTCACTCTTTTCCCATAAATTTCTTGGACTAGTCCTGCTTCATACAATTTGAAACCTTGCAAGCTTTTATATGCTTTCATTTGCTGTCCACTATAAAAACTGTGGGTGAGGATAAAATAATTAACCATATCGATGATGGATATTACTGGAATTGATGACAATGAGATCAAGAGATAGGGGTCTATATCATCAATAATTTTGATTTTCTGATCGTAGCGGCTCTTAATATCGGCAGGAAGTGATTGATAATAAGTACTTCTTTCCATTTTCAATATAAATTTATGATTCAATGTTTTTTAATACTTTTACTTTCAATAAACGTAAGCAAACAACTCAGAACACTGATAGTCGTAAATGGTTTGTTTGTCCTCCAGCCAAAATGGCGGACCTGTCAAAATCAGGTGATTGAAAATGATCAATTCCGCTAATAGTATAGTACATAACCTTCATTATTCAGGCTTCAGATGATTTCAGTATTCGTAAGCGTGGTACTGGTCCGTTAGACATTGAAAGTGAGGCGGAAAATCAACCAATATTTGAGCCTGTCAAACTTTCAGTGCCTGTGCGTCGTGGGTGAGAGTTATGCAGTCAAGTTTTATATAAAAAATGGTGTTGATGTTAGTATCATTGTGCAAAAAAGTTATAAACATTATGCTACCCCAATATTTTTTATGGTCCTTCTTGAAGATCGGGGCTATTCTGGATGGCGTTTTTATAATCATTCCAAAATATCCCCGGTCTTCTAAAATCACCCCATTCTTTAAATTATCAATGCTATATACCTTTTATTATTCTTGATTTAAAAATGTATGTTTTCTAATTTAACCCCATATACGAGTAACTATAATTAATGCGTTATTCTTACCGATTCTAAAATATCCCCGACCCACGAGGCTATTTTGGACGGGCCTAAAACAATTTTTTTTCAGCACCCTGTAAGAATGGGGACCTGTTTATCATAGAATAATATTTGGGCGTATATAAACCTATCCAAAAAGCATATCAAAATAGATTATTTTTAATTACTCTTTCTGCAATATTAAAAATAATGAAAAAAAAGTCTACAATAGCCCCGTTCTACGGTATCATACTCATATCAAATGAAATCAAAATATGCTTCATTGTCTTTAAAATTGTACAATTTATCGACAAAGCGTAAAACTAAACAATGTAAAACATAGAAATAAAAACACATGTTCATACAAAATATATACAAATTTTATATTATCAACAATAGAACCGCGAGTGTCAAATTTTTATTTTTTTAAATCGAAGCTGATGCCTGCCCAAGTAACATCAATGCTCTTATTCCGATCTTCAAGATCGCTTTAAAACTATACAATAAAATTTCGAATAAAATCAAGTGATCTTCAAGACATCCCTGAGACCATCATAAAGCAGCTTCTAGCCAAAAAGGGCCCATCCTAAAAAGGCCTTCAAGACTAAATTTCAACACTGTATTAAAACCATTAAGTTTTAATTCTATATTCTTGAAGGGTTCTTCAAGGTAACTTCAAATACATACATTAAAACTTATTATCTGACATTTTGCTCTCAAAATGTATTCAACGCGGACTAAATTAACTTAAAAATAATTAATGAATCCTAAAAGAGTTTTATTTTGTTTACTAACACTCGACAAGATTTGAGTTTGTATGATGGCCGGCAGAGTGGTAATATTTTAAACCGCATACATATGCTAAGCATATCATAAAATAATATTCGAAAGCAACCTATTATGATGAAAAATTCACCAACAAATGGCACTTTTCTGATAAAAAGTAATAAAATACTTCAACATAACTCGAGCGCCACTCATTTAATGTATTTTTCCCATATTTGAAAAATACTGAAAAAATATAATCAAATTTTATTTTGCATCTAAGGATCTAAATGCATTTTTTAATCAAATGGCATATTTCGACATACCGTTCTTCAGTTTTTTAATAAGATACAAGACGCAATTATTTGAATAATAATATTATTTTCGTTTACTATTGAAAAAGTCCAAAATGGCGGAGTCTTTATGCAGTTAAACATGGCGTGATCTTGATTAAAACTAATTGTTCATTCATTAAATGTTTCAAATCTCACAAGATTTAAAACAGCGTTTTATTTACCACTATGAATCCAATCACTCCCACAGGAGTCTGTTTACGTTTCCTTTCAAAACCAATATGCTTTAATATGTTCAAATTGTGACCTTATTGATTTAAAGTGGTCTTGCGCTCAAATGGAATCCTAACCGAAAAAAAATTTTTTCGCGGATCTTGCTCAAGAATAGTCTTTGGAAATCGTTTATTAATGAGTTGCATTATTGTTTAACAGTGCCTTGGCTAATGCTTGAAAGGATTGCCAATTCTCTAAGCTCTTCGCAGAAAAGCAGTTTTTTTATTAGTTCATTGTCGTTTTGAAATTCATTTTGAATTTGATCGTCGTTTTCGTAGATTTCTTCCTGTAATTCCCAGGCATTGCTTTCATAATCGAACGGATTGAAAGATGAAGTGAAAGGACACTCTTTATAAGTAACGCTGGTTTCAATTGCACTATGGTTTTCGTGCACTGGTTGAAAAGAGCTTCTCTCACTTATATCCCCTCCACTTTCATCTGAATGTGGAGGGGATATTTAATAAGTTTTAATGAAGTCGTCCAAAGACCAAAAGGTATTTCTTTCGACCAAATTGACTAAATTAAAACCTTTAAACTTAATAATACTCTTAATGTACTCATTAAAAGGTAAATATTATGTTTTTGGATTTAATGTGGTATTATATTGAATGTACAATACATTCAATATAAAGGATAAAATAGTGTTCCTAATGGGTTTTAAAGAATACAATAAGGGTTCTCTATAAAACTGCATTAAAACTATTTTTGCCAGAACGGATCGTTTTAAAACCAACTTGCTATTTAATTCTTAATAATAGCAAATTAGTTTTAAAATAGCCAATGTTAAGAGTAACATAAAACCAGTATGAGATCAATAGGACATTAAAAGCAAATAGCCTTTTTATTTTGATTTAAAGAGTGCATTAAATTCTTTATTAAAGAAAAAGTGGTCTTCAAGAACTTTTAGTATATCTCAAGGTTACTTTAAATCCTATGTCGATTTATTGAACATATTAAAGCATTTTTGAAACCTAAATAAATAGAAACAGTCTTCAAATTGTTACTTGGGTGTGCTATTCAATTTGGTCATATCGATCAATCGATACTCAGAATAGTAAGTAGTCCTCTACAGTTTAATAAGATCTATCAAGAAAATAAGATTTTGTTCGTTTCCGAAAATTGGTCCAGGAAATTATAGATTTTATTTCCTCTGGAAGGTGATTGTAAATTTTTTTAGCCTTGGAAATGAAAGAATAATAATTCAATTCATATTATGAGTATTCTTACTCGTCTCTGCTAAAAAAATTTGAATATGCGAATACTGCCGAAGCGCCCGCTTAGCAACTTATCTTTTATTTGCCAAGTATCTGGAGTGTAACTTGCAATAAGAAACTTCGTTCTAATAAATTTCTGAGTACTGAGTGATGCTGATGATGCATATAATTCATAACAAACAATTAAAGGAAATTTAATATTTCAACTTTGTCAATATGTATGTTGGAAATTACTAAACATTGTATTTTTACATTACATATATTTATATTTTTATGAATGATGTTTACATTACATTTTATTATTTTCAGGTCAGAGGGTATGGATACAGGATGCGATGGCGTTCCCAACAACAACGATTTTCCTTTAAGAAAAACAGGTAAGCGTTTTTTCAATTCTTGAACTCTTCAGCCATTTGCGTTTCATATTTACTTAGGGTAAAAAGTGAAAAATATTTGCGTAAAATACTCATTGGAAGCATGTTTCGAGATATATACCACTGTTGGAAAAATAATAGCAACTGACTTTTTATGGAAACTTGTACTCAGGACGCCTAAAAGCCCCAAGTATTAATATTCATGGTGGAGTATCTGAATTCATTTGAAATAAAATGTTACAAAATTTATGTCAACATGAGTATATATAGGTATATATATATATATATATATATATATATATATATATATATATATATATATATATATATATATATATATATTAGCATATATTATTAGCAATAACCATAGAGATATTACAGTTAGAGGCGACAAGCCATAGGCGGCTCTGTAAGTGGCAACGTCAGTCTCGAAACTCAGTGGGAGCGAAAGAGAGAGACGATCGCAGGGTTTTTCTGTCCTTGTCAAACGTATCAGACGTAAACATAGACAGACGTAACTGTCAGAGTCTAACCTAACCTTCAGATTCTCTCTCTCCCTCACCCGAGCTGACAAGTTTCAGACTGGCTTGTCGCCTCTATCTGTAATATCTCTATGGCAATAACAGGCTTATTGAATCTCAAAAAACTCGATTTTATTAAAAAGTTGACATTTCGCCACGACATTCGTGGCTTTATCAAAACTTTTTGAAAAGTGCATAACCCAGCCTTCGAAACGTTACAAAGACTAATTAGTGCACGACGCGGCAAGTGCCAGATAGTTCGATTCCTGATGTTTGAATGGTTTTTGAATTTTTGCAAATCGGAGCATAACTCTCTGAGATACAGAGTTTGACAGCTTGTCGAACAGAAATTTACTGGGTGGTTACAAAAAAATCAATTTAAAAATGTGATCAACGTTATATATTTATTTCCATTGAACAACTCAAACATTATACTATAAAAATTCAACAAAATCGCAAGACTTTTCATCACAAAAGGGTATCAGAATTATATAAAAAATTCAAAATTCTACAATACAATAATAAAAAAATTTTTGGTACTTTCACGTAACCAGGAAATAAGTAAAACAATATTCATCACTGAATGTTGTAACTAGACAAATCAATATTAAATATTGTTCCTCTCGCCTGCCAACTTTTGGTGATATCATTGGCTCATCTTTATCAAATTCAATGATCTCTCCCACGTAATGCTTGATCGTTTTCTTGCCCAAAAATTGAACGATGACCCAGTCACCAACACCCATGTCATTAACTTTTTTTAAAGTCTGTAGCATCTTCTCTCTGCTCTTTCTTCTTCTTCCATTTTTCTTAAGTAAGAATCGTGAGGGGGCGAGTGCGTAGCATCTTGCACTTGTCCCACTGTTGACTAGCGCACTTGCCCCGACACCTCAATTTCTTGAGGTAAGTGCAGAGTATAGTCTAACTCAGGTGAAATGAACAAATATAATTAAATTCAAGTTTTATTCTAGAACTACAATATTAAAAGTTTGTACTTAGTATGAGAAATATGCAAAAAATCGTCAAATGTGGTGGATCAACTGAGATGACCTAGACTCCTTCCAACTTGACACACGAGACTAAACCACATGGTCACTTTGAAACCGCGCCAATACTGAAGCACACTGCCCTGGAGCGCCTCTAGTGGCAAAGTTTTTATGGTTATAAAGTTCGCAACAGAACCCACAGATAGTAGCTCTCTGACTCAAGCTTAACAGGACAGAAGAGGGCTACTATGCACTTACCCCGAAAACGCACTTGCCCCACCTTACCTTATATATATATATATATATATATATATATATATATATATATATATATATATATATATATATATATATATATTATTAATAATTTCATTATAATTTTATACCCCATTTACATTCAGCTCACTTCTGCGGCAGTGAACAGTGAAGTGGGCAGCTTAGGTATGTAAACGAGTTGCTCTGTCATTGCCTTGCCACTACCGCTACACATAGAGTCCTGTAGCTGCGGTAATTTCAACTTCTGGAGAATTGCCTGAAGTGGGGCTTCATGTAAACAGTCACTTGCTTCAATCAAATGCTGGCCTTAGTTAATAAGTACTCAGTGCATGACGGCGGGCTGCGCGAGTAGAGAATTGGGTATAACAATTGAAAGTTTTCAGTGTCTTCTTTTCAACTATCTGCTGACTTTGTCTAGAATTTCTTCTTTCATAACTTTTTACAGGTCGGTTTCGTATAAGTTGACAATTGTGCTATTACCCCTCACATCAACTGTAGCATGTATTCGTTTTCGTTTCCTATTGTTTGAGTCTGTGTTGTTCGAAGCGGGAAAGAGTCCTTGTGAAATTTACTGAATCTTAGTCATCAGGTAGAATGCGATTAGGTGAATTCTTCGAAATCAACCGCATATTATATTATTATCTATATTGACGTCAACAGTTTGGTCAGTATGAATTCATTTAGGTGGGAGAACTTTCACTACTTTGAAGTACAAATCCAAAGCGTTTCATTTAACGAAATTAGGTAAAATAAACTTTTTGCCTAATCGTAAAAGATAAAATATGTATAAACTTTTATCTAATTTCATTTATCAAGTATGACGCGGTTCTATAATCATCAGATATAAAGAACTCATCATCATTAGGTAATATAATATAGGTATATTAATTTTTCACGATGTTTATCAATATCACCAAGTATTTTCCTCGTCAATACTAATTTTTTTTTACCCAAGTTAATGATCCGTCTTAAATGAACGAGAAAAATCGTTTTATAATTTTAAATCGTCATATTATGTGACTCCTGAGAAATACACGTTTACAAAAACCTTAACGGTAGATACTAGAAACGTGAAAAATCGCTACATACAAAAAAGTCATATATCGGTTTCAATCTTTTTATACGTCATCAGTGTTTCTTACTCTAGAAAAATATTCGATGATTTTCCATCGTCAAATATTTTCAAATCGCTCAACACAAGTAAAGCATATAGCTGTTTCGATCTTACTATACCTCATCAGTGTTCCTTGCGCAAGAAACATATTTGATGATTTATTTTCCATTGACAAATATTTTCAGACATTTTCTCGATGCGGGAGTGGTTTTTAAATATGTTTTATGCCTCTTGGGCCATGATTTTCATTCTTTTTCTGATATATATATATATATATATATATATATATATATATATATATATATATATATATATATATATATATATTTCTGGTACAATTTGGCATCTCCAGATCAAACTAGATGAAATTTGCTATCTGGTGTAGATTCGAGACAGAACAAACCTTTCAAAATTTAGGTGAATTCAACATTTCAGGACTGTTTGGAGGTGATTTAGGAAGGACTTTTGCACCACAAAACACCCTCCAAATTGAGTTAGAGTGTTGAAATTTGTATATAGTTGAAGTTGATGTTAGAAAGGTTATTTTTGGTAGTATAAACTCCATTCTGTAAACGTAGACATTTCTATCTACATATTTCATGATTTTTCGTGTTTCAAGGTTTTGTTCATCACCACATCCCTTCCAATTGGGTACGAGGTTGAAAATTTGTACGAAGATTCAATTAATGTTGGAGAAGGTCCTCTTGGAATTTTGAAATATTTTTCCCAACCGTTGCACCATTCAAATATAGAATGTTTTTTCGTGGGTCGTTTTAAGGTTTTGTTCACCTCCGCAGCATCTTCGAATTGACTTCGTGAGTCGAGAATTTGTTTGCAAAAAATTAAGGGAAAATACGACCTTAGGGACAGAGCGCTGCTGCTGCTGCGTTTTCCCCTTTCTAATTTCCATTTTCATGCATAAACTTCCTTTGGAAAATCGATAACCGTTAATTTTCTCCACACGATTCAAATAAAATATATTCACTATAAAAACCTCAAAATCTCTGAATATTGCTGTTGTGTATTCTCCCCCTTTTTTCAAATAATGTTTAACAGTAATAAATTCTTCTCTTATATTCCTCGTACGATCACAAAAACCTTAGCATTCTCGGGGATACTTAGATTACCATTTTATTATTCAACTGTTATTTTTTTTCTAATTATAAACAGTTCAAAATACAACACATTATTATTAATTCTCATTCTATAATTAGCCTAGTACCAAGGTCAATAACGAATAATCAATAGCACTATCCAACATGTGTAATTCCTTTCTTTTTCATTGAACATGAACTAGAAGTAGAAACTAATATATAGTAGTCTAATGGTATCAGGAATTTTACGATAACACCGATAAATAAATATATTACGATGATAGATACTTCGCGATTGCGTTGCTTTGATTTCGTCAACCTATTCGTTCGCTGTGATCGAGAATTAAAGGATTTCTGAACCGAAACTCAATTTTGACAAATTTGATCCGCACTTTATATTTTTATCCTAATTATTGTACAATTAGATTATCAGATACTATTTGTTAATTGACTTGTGTGCGAAATTAGTTATCGGGTGACCCCCTTTTTGCTTTCTTTATTCTTACATTGAAGGTCAAGTGGCACATCATTTTGAAGGTTATTCAATTTTTTTTACTAACTTGCTATTATATCGTCGAAACGATTGTGAAGTGTTGTAAATTGAATAGAAAGAATAGTTTTCAAACGAATTTTAATTAATTAGATTCAATTCTAAACAAGCGGTAATAAAAATTTTGTTCAACATTTTATCTAACATTTTGTAGCGTTTTATCTGCTATTTCACCACAAGTTTCCACTCTGTGGCGAAGATCTCCTAGAGGGGCAGGTCAGTTTTATAAATAACAGTTTTAAAATGACCCCATAAGAAAAATTCCAATGGTGTTAAATCTGGCGATCTTGGAGGCCATTCAATGACACCCTTATTACTAATCTAGTGTTCGGAAGAATATTGCTGTGACAAGTCACGTACTGGGGCTGCATACTGCAGTGGAGCTCCATTCTGTTGAAAAAACACATCATTCTTTTGAATCAGCGTTTTCAAAAAAATTCACAATATGAAATTAGATGAGAACTTCTTCTTTCGATCTATTTTACAGAAACTCCCAATCATTCCAACGCGGAACAAAAAATTTTTGGCAATTTTGTAAATATAATTGAAATTCCTTTAAAATGATGTTCCACTTAAACCCTCCTTAATCTTGAATGAGATAGGAAATCCACATGTCTCGAAATTCTTCAGAAATATCTTGAAGAAATTCCAGGTAGGCTATTTTAAATGCTCCACGCGGTATACATGTTCCATTTCAGAGAATGAAATAAAATCAAACTTTACAAAGGTCAGAATATTGAGCAGATATGTTTCGTTGACAATAAATTTTCACCTCGGTAATTATAAACTTGAAAATGAAGCAAAACTGAGCCGATTCTTGAGTATTTCATAGGTAGAAGTTGAGGAGAGATAAAAACTTCTCTTGCTAGTACGGTTGTACTAGTCATATTGTTGATACGAGAAATTTAAATGTTACAAATGATGTTCAACCTATTGCTAATCGAAATTCAATTAAATCATATCATTTCAGCTTCCGAACCAAATCTACTCAAAGTACGTCTCAAGCAACGCGTCATGGAGCGGCGTTGCAGTCCGATGAGCAAGCGCCACCTGCCCTCCCCGCTCAAGAAGAAGCTGCTAAGCTCATGCCTACCTCCGAGCGAATCGCCTCCACAAGAACCTCCGAAAGAACTGAGCCCACCTTGCGAATCGGATGAGTATCAGAGCCACGCACTTTTCAGCAGTCCTTCGATGCCCAACATCTCTTTAGCTGCCCACCACGTGCTATCTCCCGATCTGTCGGAAGCTGCGATGAGAGCGGCATGCACGGCGCGGCTGGGAATGCCTCTAACGGGTCAGATGCTACCTGGTACCCTGCCCTTCTACCCGTCCTTGCCGGCTATAGAAAGCGAACACGAGGAAACTCCCTTGGATACTATAAGTGAGCTTCAGGAGCCGCAGCAGAGAGGAGTTATAAGACCGTTGGGGAGAACGCAGTCGTCGCCTCTACCGCTGGGGCATCCGTTGTTGGAGGGGCCGCCTCCTCCCATTCCGCAGCCTCCGCAACCACCTCCTGAAGAGGAACAGAGAGATATAGAACTGAAAGACTGCGAATCTAGAGGGTAGGTGTCCAAATATTCTTAATAATAATATCAATATCCGATTGGTATATTATTTGACAAATAATGAAATGACGTATAGTCAGTTAAATACGGAATATTACCCTAGGGCGTAATCCTTGCTTAGTTATTTTGTTTAAACATTATATATATATATATATATATATATATATATATATAGCACAGAAAAATACTTTTGCGATTCACGCATAAAAATGTAGAAGGAAATACCAATCTCCCCCAAGATATTTTGGTGAAAACTGCTGAAGGTATTGATGCGCTGGTGCCAGAAAAAACTAGGCGGATAATTTTTTCCTATTTGCTTTATAGTAGGGGAGCCCAAGCGGGGATTTTGGGATTTATTCAAGCGCGGCAGAATAACATATTGGAGGAAACCTTGCACCCTGTTAAGTATCTCCATCATACATGAATCCTAAATACGAGGGCGTTCATCTAGGGCAGCCGATCAGATTAGTTAAAAAAAATCTTTCGAAAAACTCGAGCGCGTCAGATTAAGGCAAGGTGAGTTAATTACATGCCGAAGAGTATGCATTTCACTAATCTGACGATTTGCATGTGGCATAAGGAAATAGGAGACTAAAAAAGTTGGAAAAAGAAAACTTCACCTTGACATTCTGGAGCACAATTAAATTTTTATTTTTATTTTGAATAAATTAATTAATTTAATATCTGACGCGCTCCAGTATTTCCATATAACGATAATTTTTTACATTTTTGAAGATCTCCACACGTTTTCCCCCCTAGTGAAATGACATACATCATATAACCTTTTTTTCGTTTTAGCATCTAATCTTCACAATCCAAAAGGTCCCCACGACGCTCGAGTAAATCCCCATTTAGCATCTCGGGCTCCCCTACTATTAGGAACTGTTGCAGAGAAATCAAATTATTAACGCTTCCTATCTTCTTATGAACTATCAGTTCTTCACGTAACATTGAGAACTTGATTAAAGGGAATTTGACTCTAACAAATCTTGAAAATAAGCTATCAAAACGGTTTCGTCGATATGCTATACGAAGTGTTTCTCAGCCAGGTCTCAAAATGGAGATATTAAAGGAGTTAATCCGCCTAATTTTTTTTGGCACAAGCGCATTAACAGTTTTAGGAGCTTCCACTAAAATATCTTGGGGAAGATTGGTATTTCTTTATATTCCGGAAATTTTTATGCTTGAATCTCAAACTTATTTTTGAGTGATGTCCCATTGACAAATAACAACTTACCGTCATTACGTTATGGCTATTTCTTCAAGTAAATGCCAGTACCTAATTTGTTTCGAATTGGATTTTCCTCAAATTAAAAATATTAGAAAAAATATTTTTTCGGGCATTAACCGTTAAGAGCACTATGGGCTTTATAAGGATAACGTTTTTATATACCACACCTCAAGCGTTACTATCCTTATAATACCCTTGATCCTTAATAACTATAATGGCGTGCATGACAGACAGAATCCAAGGATTGACTCCAGTAGTTCGAAAATTAGTCTTAAAGGACCTCTGAAATAGTAGTTCACTATGTGTGGATTGGAGATATTGTTGCTTCGTGTAGCTTCTTGATGTGTTCCGTGAAAATAAAGCACCAATGAAAATGTTTTGTGGTCAAAAATATTTATTTTCCTTTGTGTGGCCCCACATGATCATAAAAATTATCTTGGTTTGAGGAGATTGATTTATTTTCGCAAAATGCATCTTATGCATCTTATCTATTGAACTTATAGACGAGATCGCAAATGGTCATATAATTTGAGCTAGTGAGTTACTGTACTTCTCAGCAAATGAAAATCTAGGTAAAAATTACATCTACTTGTATTTCATTCAGTTGAAAATGACTTGGTTATCAAAATAGTTCGTTTTTTTAAATAAATTGGGAATCAAACGGAATAAATTTGTCACATGTACATAATATTCTGTTTTATGTTGTGTTGAATATACGACAAATGAGGATTCAATTAAGTTAATTCATGGTAGATCATGGTACGGTTTAGGTTGCGTTTGAAAATGATGCAACGGTAATAACTGATGTTTCCCTTTCATTCACCTGTAATTGTAATGTAATACCCATGTTTTCATCATAATTACTCAACTTGTCTACGGGATGCTTCCATAATTCCTCCGATCCAAGCACGTGTAGAAGCAATTACTCACCATAAATGAATAACTATGCTAGCACAACTATCGGAATATATATATATATATATATATATATATATATATATATATATATATATATATATATATATATATATATAACTGAGATTGAATTCTCGCACATCACTTGGTGAAACATCATAAAGAATAAAGTATAAACTTTAAAATAAAAACACTTGGCTTATGTTTCAAAATATAAAGTCTTGATAATGAGTTCATAACTCGAAACATGTCGACTTTTTATTACTGCTAAATACAGTATCTAAATATTTTTTATATTGTGAAATATAAGCCAAGTGTTTTTATTTTAAAGTTTATACTTTAATAACTGAGATTGAATTCTCGCACATCACTTGGTGAGACATCATAAAGAATAAAGTATAAACTTTAAAATAAAAACACTTGGCTTATGTTTCACAATATAAAAAAAATATTTAGATACTGTATTTAGAAGTAATAAAAAGTCGACATGTTTCGAGCTATGAACTCATTATCAAGACTGACTACAGGAGAGTATTGCATCGTAATTTATAAAACAGACAAAAGCAAAGGTGATACCTGAAAATCAATTTGTTCGTTTACAAGGGGTAATTGACTATTATGGGCGGAACTTATTTCGAGAATTTCGAGAAGGTCAAGACGTTTACCCTTGTTACCTGAATGTAACAATTTGGTTTTGTTGAAATCCAGGAAGTGATTGAATTTTATACAATGTTCAGAGAAGCCAGTGGTATTTTTGTTTTGTAAAATTGACTTTTTATGTTCTTCAACACGAATATTTATATTCCTTCCTGTCTGTCCAATATAGAAAGCAGGGCATTCGTCGCAAAATATTTTGTAAATACCACTGTTTTCTCCGATGTTAGATTTTTCTTTATTATTGACGAAGAATGACTTCAAGTTTCTTTTATTTGTACAAATTGTTTTAACGTTATTTTTCGATAGTCTGTTACAAATTTTGCTACTCAAATTAGGCACATAATTTATTGGGAAGTATTTTTGTTCTTCATTAATAGTTTGCGTGGGGTATATTGAATGCAACAGATACTTTCTTCGTTTTTTCCCAATGAGCTTGTCGATAAGACTTTCATTGTAACCGTTATTGATGGCTAATAATTTAATTGTATTAACTTCAGTTTGAAAATTTGTTTCCGATAATGGAATCGTGAACAACCTATGTATGAACGAATGAAAAGCACTGAGTTTTATTTTAATGTGTTGGTTACTGTCGCTGTGAATTAAAGTATCTGTGAAGGTTGGTTTTCTATAAATGTTGAAAGTAAGAGAATTCAAATTCCTATCAATCTGAACGTCTAAGAAATTCAAGGTACCGTTTTCGTTTTCTACTTCTTTTGTAAATTGAATCGAGTTGTAGAAAGTATTTATATATTTAAGGAAATTATCTAACTGCCTATCTGTACCGGTCCAAATACAAAAAATATCATCTACATAACGTCTCCATAATAAAATGTTAGTAATTAAATTATTATCAATAAATTTTTTCTTCTAAGTTATTCATGAAAATTTCACTCAACAAAGGCGATAACGGTGAGCCCATGGGCAATCCGTCTTCTTGTTTGTATATTATATTATTAAATTTGAAATAACTCTGTTTCAAACATAAGTTTAAGGCAGACATTGTTTCGTTGACTGCTTGAGTTGTTAAATTTGGGTTCATCTCTAGATATCGCTTAACAATATTTTTAACTTCTTGAGTTGGCGTGGAAGGAAATAAGTTGATAAAAAATAAAAAAATTAATTTAGCATTTGAAGGAATTTTGATATTCTTAAGATGATTAACTAACTGACAGTAACCAACACATTAAAATAAAACTCAGTGCTTTTCATTCGTTCATACATAGGTTGTTCACGATTCCATTATCGGAAACAAATTTTCAAACTGAAGTTAATACAATTAAATTATTAGCCATCAATAACGGTTACAATGAAAGTCTTATCGACAAGCTCATTGGGAAAAAACGAAGAAAGTATCTGTTGCATTCAATATACCCCACGCAAACTATTAATGAAGAACAAAAATACTTCCCAATAAATTATGTGCCTAATTTGAGTAGCAAAATTTGTAACAGACTATCGAAAAATAACGTTAAAACAATTTGTACAAATAAAAGAAACTTGAAGTCATTCTTCGTCAATAATAAAGAAAAATCTAACATCAACAATGCCCTGCTTTCTATATTGGACAGACAGGAAGGAATATAAATATTCGTGTTGAAGAACATAAAAAGTCAATTTTACAAAACAAAAATACCACTGGCTTCTCTGAACATTGAATATAAAATTCAATCACTTCCTGGATTTCAACAAAACCAAATTGTTACATTCAGGTAACAAGGGTAAACGTCTTGACCTTCTCGAAATTCTCGAAATAAGTTCCGCCCATAATAGTCAATTACCCCTTGTAAACGAACAAATTGATTTTCAGGTATCACCTTTGCTTTTGTCTGTTTTATAAATTACGATGCAATACTCTCCTGTAGTCAGTCTTGATAATGAGTTCATAGCTCGAAACATGTCGACTTTTTATTACTGCTAAATACAGTATCTAAATATTTTTTTTTATATTGTGAAACATAAGCCAAGTGTTTTTATTTTAAAGTTTATACTTTATTGTTTATACTTTATATATATATATATATATATATATATATATATATATATATATATATATATATATATATATATATATTCATATTTATGTGTGTCATATTTATATGCCATGGAGTTACTAGAAGGAAAATGTCTGACCGTTCGAAATGTTGGTTTGGTTATCACTTTCGATGGATGGCTGATACTGATGAGTCCCAATGAGGTCTGTCTATCAATTTCCATCGATTGTGATAAACAAATTAACATTTTTAACAACTACCGTCTAGGGTAGATGTGGATATTTCGATGCTTCGTGAACTCTTATAACCAACTCCGCTAGGAGGTTTGTTTGATTAGTTTCTAATAAATGTCCTAGTTCACTTAATTTTATATATATATATATATATATATATATATATATATATATATATATATATATATATATATATATATAGGTATATATAGTAGTATATTATATTTCTTTAACTGATGACACTATGTAAATAGCCAAATATTCAAACTGTTCGCGGTTCTTTTGGAGGGTTTCTGGTAAAATAGTCTTACAATATTTCACGATCCTTTGTTATAGTTCTTCAATTGAGCCTGGTTAGGTTTTGAATATAACGGATTTCAAGTGATAGAAACAGATCGGGAGGTGTCAGATCTGATGATCTAGGTGATCATTCAGTAGATCCTCATTGAGCGCCTTTGGCTTATTCCTCAGATTCAGTTTCTTCAAATGTATCTAGTGATACTTGATTAGAATCCAAAAATTAGTGAGGTTAAGTATTGCCGTTTTGAAGAAAAAAAACTAAAAATAGATGTAACTCATCTATTATCTTTATGAGCTTTGGATTTATTATTTTTCATATGATCAGGAGTTTATAAAATTAATTGTGGTGATTGTGATAAGTTTTACATTGGTAGAACTTTCGAGTTTTCAAATTAGAATTTCAGAACACAAACGTAGCTTTGTTAATCAGAAGTCGGATTCACATTATGCAAACCATTTAATCCAAGAAAATCACACATTCAATTCCGATTTTAAAATATTGAATACTGAAAGTAAGGGAATTAAACTTAATTTTTTAGAATCATTACAGATAAATAAATACAAGCATTCCGGTCTCCTATTGAATAGCCAAATTGATCATACTTCAAGCCCCCTTTTCAATCTTTTCAAAATTACCGAACCACCTGACTAGCAGTTCAGAATTGGTTTTTCCTATTCTAATAATTACAGGTAACCATCTTTCTATTTACCCCTTCTACACAATTTGTCATTTCTTGTTTTCGATATAACAGAGAATGAGTTTTCCATTAGCATCTGAAGAAGGTGAAGTTCCACCGAAACGTGCGTCATGCGTTATTTCTATTAATAAATGTGTAAATTGTTATTATTAACCATTGTTTTAATATGTTTATTAATTTACACCAAGTATCGGCCCAATCAATCCAAAAAAATATATATATATATTATATATATATATATATATATATATATATATATATCTATATAAATATATATATATATATATATATATATATATATATATATATATATATATATATTTATATATATATATATATTTATTTTTATATTTTTTTTTTTTTATATATATATATATATCTTTATATTTATATATATATATATATATATATATATATATATATATATATATATATATATATATATATATATATATATATATATATATATATATATATATATATATATATATATTTAAAAAAATGTTTTCTTTAATTCTTCATTCCGATCCCTGATTTTCATTAACGAATTAGTAGATTAGTTGTAAAAATTTTCATCAATCGTTCACTTCAAAATCTATAATAGAAAACCAATTCTAACTTCAATATGTTTTCTAAGAATATTTGAAAACTTGAAACAATGAATATTACATAGTTTTAAATAAACATATTGAATTTATCCGTACCTCAAACTAAACATGCTTCTCGCATTGAAAGGATCGCCTTTCAAAACACATAACTATATGCATATACGAATACAGCTTACCTTGAGACAGTTACTCTTACTGGAGTGTAACTTGCGATAAGCAGCTCAGTTCCAAAACATCCCCGGTCGAAAAAAAACTAGCATTCAGAGCTATGATTGACACAATTATCTTAGAATTAATCGATTCATATCATGAAATGAAAGCTGTAATCAAAACTACATTTCAATTCATAAAAAAGGACTAATAATACCATTAATTTATTTGGTTCATACGTGCCAAGAAATAAATCAAAGGAATTTTCCAAGTCTACTTATTTCAGTGACATAAGCGAATATATATCAAGACTGTTTTTAGATTCGCCGGTAAAATTTTGTCGTAGTGTTAAATTCGGATTCATCGGAATTATATTCTGGATGCTTAACATATTATAAACGATAAGTTCTCGAGCGCCGATACAAAATTTGGTATACCGAACGAAGTGTCTGAAAATGTCTGATGGTGGAAAAACATCGATGCAGGGCCGGATTATCCATTAGGCATAGTGGGCAACTGCCTTGGGGGCCCGTACCAACAACACCGAGAATATAAGGACTGAGGACTCTGACGTCAGAGTGGCGTGACATAAGCACAGCGAGATATAAGCGAATTCAGCTTCACCGCTTAACCCTACTTTTTCAGTGTTTGTTTACTTCCTCAAAAGAGCAACGTGGGTGTTTCTCCTTGTTTTTTTTTTGTGATTTGTTGTAACAGGATTAATTATTGGTGTGCTATTTTTGTGTAGTGGTAGTGGTGTGTCACCGAAACGAAATATTTGAAATGCCATATAGTTGCTGTGTACCGGGATGCCGCGGTAACTATAAAAATGGATGAAAAGTACACCTTTTCCGTTTTCCAACGGATGAAGTGATGTCTGCTAAATGGGTGGCAGCAATTCACCGGGAAAATTTTTCTCCATCGAAGTTCTCTAGGGTCTGTGAATTACATCTTGCCAAGGAAAATATAAATGCTGTACCCGATGCTGTGCCCACCAAACTCCCAACTTGTCCTTCTTATTTATCAAAAACAATTAAATTTCGCCTTAGTCGTGATGAAAAACTACGCGAATTAGAAAATAAAAGTTTTGCGAATGCAATTAGAAATAGTAAGATCGAATTCCAAATCCGGCGAGTATGTAACTGTTAGTTTAAAAATTCCTAGACTAAAACACGATGCTGTACCCGAGGCTGTACCCACCAAACTCCCAACTTGTCCTTCTTATTTATCAAAAACAATTAAATTTCGCCTTAGTCGTGATCAAAAACTACGCGAATTAGAAAATAAAAGTTTTGCGAACGCAATTAGAAATAGTAAGATCGAATTTGAAGCTTGTGAAAAAAGATCTTCGTATAATGATTTTGAACAGTTTCTTAATGTTTTAAACTCATTTCAACTGCCTAAAGGCTGGTTCAAAATAAATGATACTAGTAAAGTCACATTATTCAGATTGAAATATTCTCCGGGGCCTGTAATGACGTACTCTGTAATAATAAGCTCCGATTTAAAAGTCGAAACATTTTTATATGAATGCGAAATACAAATACTGCGAAACGACCTTAAACCTGATTCGAAGACTCCCTTTCCTTCCCATAATATAAGTGAAATCAAAGATTTGTTGCATAATATCGACAAAAACGCTGAAAAACTTGTTCCTGAGAAAATCGATGAAATTGAAAAAGTTTTAAAACATATTTCCAGTTCATTAGATTCATTGGTGTTGAATATGTTAGATGTTGAGGACAGTTTCCAAAATAATTCACCTTTAGACGTTATCGTACGAATAGTTTTATATGCATATATAATATTTAACAAAATTTTAGATGATTTCGAGGAAACTTTTTTAACAGTTCACAATAAACGGGCATTTCTTACTCAATATATTTTGAAATTTATCTCAGAAAACGACCATCTACATAATGATAGTAAAAGTAATATTCATACAATTCATGAGATTTCAAAAATTGTGATTACCTGTACAGTAAATACACTCGTTAAAAATTACTGTGGAAAATTAAACGACCGATTGGCGTCATGCAAAATTCGCAAATTGAATACTTTGATTACATAAGTTTTGGTAGTAATGGTATTTGGTTTGAAATTTCGTTTTTCCATAATAAAATCGAATGGGGTACAAAGAAGGGCTCAGTTGACGACTGGTACCCTCTTTAAACCGAAATCCCTTCAAAAAACCTATTGCTTTTGCGGTGCGCGTTATCCAACGCACAACGATGTCACTTCGGGTCTGCCTGCCTGTTGTGACATCATTCGGCAGCCTCGAGTCCTTAGATCTCGGTGTTGTTGCCCGTACACGCAACAAGAAAAAAAATTTTTATCAAATGAAAATTTTATTTGAAAATTTGTATGAAATTGCTCAACAATATTATTGCTCTCTTTTGACGCATGTTATCAATTGATGAAATACTTCATACATACAGAACCTTCTAGTACCGAGTAGTAGAACTAATAAACTGTCTTCGTTCAACAATGTCTCAGAACCGTTTGAATTCATTGTCGATAATGGCCATTGAAAATGATGTATCAGAGAGGGTACTTTCAAGATTTTTTAAACGATTTTGTTTCTAAAAAAGTTAGGAAAGTTAATATTTAAACCTAGTGTACTGTACAAAACCAATAAATATCTTGGAAATTGACTTTTTCCAATTTGTACTTAACAAGACTGTTTTCTTTCGTTTATTGTATTTTATTGCGTTTAACAAAATTAAATTGAAAATAACCGCGTACCGTCTCATTTCTCTTTCCTAAGCCATCATGCAACCTGGATCATCATTCATCACTTATCTATAACCTATATTCATTAAGACCATTTCAATAAAGCTAACGAGGGTAAGATAATGCTGCAGCATCAAGTCAAAGTAACCATGTTGTTGCAATATCACATAAGACTTTGAAGTAACAAGATACCCGGAGTCGATCATCCGGAAGTTACTTACATCCTTTTATCAACTTGAAAAGATCTGGGACCAGGACAGAGTTGTTACCTAGGGGCTCGGACAGGGCAAATCCGGCCCTGCATCGATGTAATAAAATTCAGAATATTTTTTTCATGGAGCTAGTTGAGATCAACCCACCTGAAATCGACAAATAATCTAGGAATTATAGATAAAAACGTCCTGAAAATTTATATTTTCCATCAACACTCACTTCAATTTATGTTTTAATTTGTTAATTTACATATATTATCAGAAATATGATATATCTCGCCAATGAAGAAATTCTAGTTTAAGAAAAATGGAAATTGGTTTTGGAACTAGTGTCCTCTAAAAGGGAAATCATATATTTTTAACCAAAAAAATCACAATAAGTTATCAAAATTTGGAAACTTTATTTAAAAACAGCAGGTCACAGAATATCAATTTAATTCAATTAATATTAATTTTGAAAACGTCGATGTTTTTTAAGTGCGAAACTGCGGTTACAGACTATAAACGACAGTTCGTTTCGTATTGAAATTATATAGCAAATTTTACTCGTTTGGTTTTAAAAATTTTATTTTGTTTCTACGGCTCAATTATAGGCTGGTTAGTGGTTATCGTTTGAAACTGGTGAAGGTCATGCACATTCTGAATTCCATACAGAATTCCTAAATTCCGAATTTTGTCGTTGAAGATTATAACTGAAACATGAACTTCTTTATACATCAGAGTACAGGTTGTCCCGTTTTGGGTACTTTTGAATGGTATCTCCATTATTTTTGAAGATAGAGGGTTGCGGTTTTCGCGACACTGTGCTACTTTTTCGTAAAACTGAAAATGCCGTCAACAGAATTTTAATAGCCCTTTTAGATTTTAAGATAGGGCATTTTTGAAAATGTTACACGTTATCCCTCATCTTATCGAAAAGGTAATATAACATTCTTATAGATTTTTTTCCGTAGAATGCAGTGGTGTAGATAATTTTTGTTACATATTCACTATTTTCGAGTTATAAAGCAAACTTTTGTTTTTTTAAATGGAATACCCTGTATATTCATAGACTAAAAAATTTGTCTGTTTTTAACCTTTTCAAAAATATATGATAGTATAAACTTTTTTTCAGAAACGCGCAAATAAAGGACAATTTTCTGAAATTAAATGCATAATTCAATAGTAGGCCATGGATATTGTTCACGACAAGAAACAAAAATAAATGTCAAACCAATATCATCGGTTTTTGGATCGACTTTTGGTTTATAAAGGTGTTTATTTTCGTTCTTTTGGTATTATTATTTAATTGATATTAATCAATGTCTTCAAATAATGCAGCGTATGGAAATTATGAAAAATAGATATGCTGGTATGTTTTATACAGAATAATAAAAAAAAATGTTAAATTTTACTCTGTGCTTAGTTTAAATTAGGTAAGGGTGGGAAAATGTTCGGATAACATATATAATAATCCTAAAATGTCGTAAAGTAAAATGGAATAATGAGTTATAGTTTTCGTTGAATTTCAATGGATTTCTAGTTCTTCAAAAGCTGGTAGAGAAAAATACCATTCAAACTAATGCGTAAAAGATTTTTTTACTTAATGGTCCGCTTGGTTCAATCTCGTGCATGGAAGCTACGTTTTTCGCGTCTGTTGGATAAAATGAATGCTCAAGTTTCCTTGAAAAATCGCCATCTGTCAACTTCACTTGTTCCTGATTGAGCTGTTCCCATTTTTCTTTCCATGAAAAGTATATTCTTCAAAATATTGGCATCTGGTATACAAGTACAACGCTCACTCGCCATCGTAGGGTGGTTGGTTGATACTCACTACAGTTTTATGGTAATAAATGAGTTCCTCATTAAGACGCTAAAAATAGAACGGCTTTTAACAAGCAGCCTTACACAATTTCGACACGCAAAACTCACGGACTCATGACTTCATTACATGGCCGTATTAAGGCTTGTGATTCAATTGCCTTTTAGAATAGGAGTAAATGACTAATCCTTCATTTTGTGGAGAAAACCGAAATGCTTTTGAATTTATAAGTGGCAATGTCTGCCTACGGATTTGTTTTTCTCTACATCGAGCACGCCAGTCAAAAGCATGATCAAGGATGAGACTTTTTTATTCTAGAGATTAAATTTTTCATTCGAAATTTTTCCGGGATTATTTTTGACCCTAAAAAAGAATCTAAAGATTTTACAAAACTTCATTCAATTGTATATATATATATATATATATATATATATATATATATATATATATATATATGTATATATATATATATATATATATATATATATATATATATGTATATATATATATATATAAATATATATATATATATATATATATATATATATATATATGTATATATATATGTATATATATGTATATATATATATATATATATATATATATATATATATATATGTATATATATATATATATATATATATATGTATATATATATATATATATATATATATATTTCTTATTCTTGTCTGTTTTGTATTGTTCTTTACTTGTCTTTGCTCAGCAATAACAGGCAATTAATTTAACGTTCCATCACAAAATTCTTGACTTCTTCAGAACTTTTGAAAGATTGAGATTAATTTGGCGTTTATGCATTTTAAAAATATTAAATCGTCAAAAAATGAACAACTATGTTTCATAAAATTTTAATATTAGCAGACCTAACTGCTGATATTGGACTGAATAGCACCTAATTAGTAACTGGAGACATTTAATTGAGATTTTTAATTCCTTGAATGAATGAATCATTTAAAATATTGAAGTGTGTAGCTTTAATAGCAATTTCACAAAAACACACCCAATAAATAAATAAATTTGTTTCATAAAATTTTAATACTAGCAGACTTGACTGCTGATATTGGAATAAATAGCTTATATTTAGTAAATGACATTTAACTGAGATTTTTAATTCCTTGAATGAATCATTTAAAATTTTGAACTGTGTAGCTTTAATAGCAATTTCACAAAAACACACCCAATAAATAAATAAATAAATATATATATATATATATACAGTGGCGGATCTAGGGGGGGGGGGCACAGGGGCACGGGCTCCCCCCCCCCAGACGAATAAAAAATACACTAGATATAATCTCATGAAATAAATTTTATGATTGAGCAAGAAATGTCTGACCGATATAGCTTTTTGAAAACAGAAGTTAAATTAATTAATTAATTAATTTGTTTATTCATTTAATCTCACACAACTTATACAATTATTCTTATTACCAACACAAATTCAGGCAATTAATTATAAGTAAACACAAGGAACAATCCATGAGAGAATTATGTAATACTAAAATATAAGGTCAGGAACAATAAAGTAATGAAAACGTTTAAGTTCATGCACCTAACTGACTGAACACTTGTGCTGTGCAATTCCAAAAACACATTACAGTGATGTGGACACTTTTCAGACATGTTAGAACAAAAAATCTCAGCAATTTGTCATCTTTACTTATTCTAAAAAGTTTATAAAATCTGTGTAATTTCGAATTCATAGTTTCACTGACTCTGCCCCAACATTAACCTTGATCATTTCATTATCATATTTGTGTGTACCATGCGTTATACAAGCTTCTGATGGATCCTCTAATATGAGTGGAATATTTAAGGGTGTGCAAGCCCGCATATCCCAGATTCAACCTCTTGCAATCGACAGCCACTGTGCCAACCACAGACTGAACTTGGCTATAATCAAAGCTTGCTCTTTTGCTAGCATCAGAAATATCGTGGGAGTCATATCTTCTTTAGCAAATTTTTTCCGTGACTCTACTGCAAGATTTAAAGCTTTGGAAGAAGAGATGCGGGAAAATCATGACCTCAAGTCAGGAAAACATGGTTTAAAAAGACAAGATGGATAGAAAGACACGAAGCCATGTTGACATTCATGGAACACCTTCCTGCACTTCTCACTTTTTTAGAAACCATTGCTAGTGCACCGGAAGTTAGAGGAAGTAATGCATTTGCTTTCCTACACTCTATTCTATCATAATGAGTTTTTAATCAGTGTAGTAATGTTGGCTGAGGTACTTGGAGTAACTTTACCTTTAGCTCGCGAACTCCAAGCAGAATACATGGATGTGCTGAAATCTTCGCAGCTTGTAGAAACTACAATACAGGTCATTTAGGAGTAACTTTACCTTTATCTCGCGAACTCCAAACAGAATACATGGATGTGCTGAAAGCTTCGCAGCTTGTAGAAACTACAATATAGGTCATTCAGGAAAAACGAGACAACAGCACTTTATAACAAAGTTGCTAAGATGGCGGAAGAAATGGGCACAGTAATTCAAATGCCTAGGATAACAGCTCGACAAGGAAACCGATCTAATGTACAGACAGATTCTGCTGAGGACTACTATCGCATGACAGTCTACATCCCGTTTCTTGATTTCATTATAAATGAACTGACGTCAAGCTTCCCCAAGAAGGAGATGGAATGCGTAGGCAAGTTGCAACTCCTTGTTACTAGATCTAAACGATACATACATTAGTGACATTCTTCAAGGGGCGATTAAATATAGAGAACATTTGCCATGTTTTTCAGCCTTGAAAAGTGAGCTGCAAATTTGGAAGTCAAATCCCGAAAATAATATGCCTAAACACCCGGCGCAAGCTTACAAGTTTGCCGATTCTCTCCCAAACATTAGAGTATGACTGAAGAGAGACTGAATTGCTTGGCTTTACTGCACTTACATCAGGATATTTCCAACGTAATGAAAGCTGAAGAAGTGTTGGACGTTTACATACAAAAGCACCAGAGGAAATATATCTCTGAAGGTCCTGTAAATAATATGAATGTCAAAAATATTATGTTCGGTATTTAATAAGTTTGATTAATAAAAAGTCATTATCAGGTACTTTTTAATTCATTATGCCTGTAACTGAACAGCTTTTCACGTAATTGTAATGATGGCAAGGGTTATTCTTAGTAGACCATTTTTACGTAGTTATAATACAATTTTTAACACTAAGCAATTGTTTTCTTTTTTTTAATATTTGTTCCTGAAAACTTCCATCAAGTAAAAAACCTACTCACTGCTTCATGGAGTGGTATACCGGTATAACATGCCCTCAGACTCTCGAAGTTGTAAACTGGGCCCCCCCCCAAAAAAAATTTCTGGATCCGCCGCTGTATATATATTATATATATATATATATATCATAATCATGAGCATGGAGAGTTCGGAGAGAGTATAATTCAATGAATAAAACATAAAACAAATATTCTAATAACAAATCAAAACAGTGAAAAATGTATCCGGCAAATTTTTTCCGATAAATTCGTCAAATCGAAGGTGAAATAACTTTTGAAGAGCCATCAGGTCTAACAATGTAGTAAACTTGTACGGGAGACGTGAAATGAATCACGTATCATCGACGCATCGTGAAATTCAACATCGCTCTTCGGTTGCTATAAAAATGCCGAATGGAGGTCCCCATCATTAATGTCTGTGTGACTGGCTGGCCAGGTCCAGCCGCCCATTTGCGGTCATTGTTACTGGAAGGAATTTTAAATGATTTAAGTGGCATTCAGAAGTTGTTTCCGGTTGATTTTCTTGTAATTCTTTCTTTTTTTTTAAACAGTACGGGGGAGAAAAATTGCATTGATTTTTTTTTATTATCGTACGATTCTTCGCCCAGCCTTCTAACGTTCGAAATAACTTCTTGGTTTCAAGTATTAAAGCAAGCAGGGGCAGAATGCAAAGAGTTGAGTTACTAAGTAAACGAAAAAAATTCTCTTTCAATACCCTCAAAATTGCAGTGTCGGCCAGAGTGTTGAATGATATTAAAATTCACTGATAATTCAAAATAAAAACAACAGAAAGAGAAAGCTGTATAGCCAAATTCGGATTAAAAATTTGGCATAAATAAAATTGAAACTTGTACAAATCAATAAATTTCAAAAAGACGCTGGATAGGTAAATAAAATTTGAAAAACATGTAACAAGAAGAATTCTTAACTAGAAACTCAACTATGAAACATTAGTGAATTTATTTTATCCTCTGTGAGTGTCCTATTGATATCACTAAACAAAAATATTGTTTGTAATATTTTCGTATTTTCTTTCTTCATAATCAAGGTTTCTACATCATATTCAGAATTTATTGATCCTATATTTTCTGGTATTAAGCCTGAATCAATGCACTCCGGCTCTGGATATCAGGATTAATCAATATTCCCAACTTACATAAGGGAATACACAGGTGAATGTGATTTCGAAATAGCGTAACGAATTATTATACATACTTAATTGTTACATGAAAGCAAAATAAATCGAAGCTTTTTTATAACCCATCTATTTGTCTAATGGAACCATAACTTGTTATGGTTATATACTAAAAAAAAAATTATTCTTTAATTCGAATATTACAGTTAGACAATAGTTTCTCCAAATTATCTATTTGTAATAACAATTGAAGCAAAACCTTGTTAATGACGACTGGATTTGAACTGTTCTCATTATGTTTAATCTACCTTCAAATGGTTCACAAGGAACCCCCTTGGTTTTTTCGAGAACCTCATTGTTTTTTCGATACGTGTATTTAAGTAGTTATTGAGAGAAATCAATGTTTTACCGAAAAACATCTTGTTGAATTCATTTTCTTCTCCCAAGCTACATTACATTTAACTTGTCATAAATTTTTCAAAAGAATATTTTTCTTTTCAGAATAAGACCCTTGTCAAGGACAGTAAGCAGTCCGGTGGTACATCTAGGAGTTCCAGAGCCACCAACATTATCTCGAAGGCGCTCATCAACATCCCCAACTACAGGCTTGGCCTACGATAACCAAATGCTGAAGCATGCTTGCGTATGTGGCAACAACATAGTTCATCCGGAACACGCAGGTCGATTACAGAGCATATGGTCAAGACTTTTAGAAACGGGATTAGTAACTAGATGTGACAGGCTCAGACCGCGCAAAGCTTCAACGCAGGAACTACAAACATGTCACACTGAAGCCCATACGCTCTTATATGGCACAAGCTCACTAAATCGGCACAAGATGGATACGAGTAAAGTTACATTCGTTAGATTGCCATGCGGAGGAATTGGGGTCGACAGCGATACAACGTGGAATGAAATGTACACTGCGTCTGCCGCTCGTATGGCTGTCGGTTGCACCGTCGACCTAGCTGTGAGAACCTGGACAGGGGACATACGGAACGGTTTCGCTATTGTTCGTCCACCCGGGCATCATGCCGAACCTCAACAAGCCATGGGATTTTGCTTCTTCAATTCAGTAGCTATATCTGCCAGAATTCTTCAGAGGGAACATAGAGTCCATAAGATTCTCATATTCGATTGGGGAGTGCATCATGGAAATGGTACACAAGATATTTTTTACAGTGACCCTAGAGTTCTAGTCATCTCGCTCCATAGGTACGAAAATGGAAACTTTTTTCCAGGAACTGGAAGCCCAAACGATTGTGGAGTTGGTGAAGGAGTCGGTTATAACGTTAATATAGGTTGGAACGGAGGCTTGAATCCACCCCTTGGGGACGCAGAATACTTAGCAGCTTTTCGAAGTGTCGTTTTACCTATCGCCAGGGAGTTTGGACCTGATATTATCTTAGTGTCGGCAGGTTTCGACGCTACAGATGGTCATTTACCACCATTGGGTGGATACAGAGTATCGCCTGCCTGTTATGGTTATATGACCCGTCAACTCATGCAACTCTGTGAAGGAAGAGTGGTGCTTGCGTTGGAAGGAGGTTATGACCTTCCTTCAATTTGCGATTCAGCGGAAGAATGCGTAAGAGTTTTGCTTGGAGATGTTGCATCTCCAATTTTACCAGAAGAGTTATCCAGAGCACCTTGCCATAACGCTATTATGAGCTTACAGGAAGCTATATCGGTCCAGATGAAACACTGGCCTTGTCTTCAAACAACATCGAAATCGGGTATGTGTTCTTACAACGATGCGCTACGTAGCGAAAAAGAAGATAAAGATACAGTTTCTGCTATGGCCAGTTTATCTATGCAACATCAACAACAATCCCCTATGATGTTATCTCCCAAAGCTATGGTTCAGCAAGGTTTCCACCCGGTGAAATGTCAGGACGCTGGTCGTCCAATGGACTGAAATTAGGGAAAGATGTTTTGTCTTTTCTTTTCCCTATACTCCTTATTTCAATTGAACATTCCTGTTGGCACTGTTTAGCCACAACCATTATTGATTGAGATCAAAATAATCGTGTGTTTTATTTTTGTTAATATATTGAAGATTTTTAATAAAACATTTTATTTACTTCGAATTTTGTTGTGATTCCGTTTTAATATTTTCTATTAAAATTGTTGAACTCTAGTATGTATATGTATAGTTTAATATTTGGATGATGCATGGAGCTAAAAAATACCGATTTTAAAGGATTTTTGTAACTCCAATATGCCATTGAAGATGGAAAATTTGTTGTTGGATTGAGTTGATACTAAGAAATTGACTTCTAGCAGTATAAACTTTTATTCCTGATCGCCGCCATATCATTGTAGAGATATCTTGTTTTATCGTGGTTTTTGGAGATTTGCACAACTCAACAGCTTCTGCTTATTGAGTTAGAGCAGGGATCCCCAACCTTTTTTCAAGTAAGAGCACATTCTAACATTCCCGTTAGAGGGCGGGCACCATCTGAAATTTAAATATTCAACGTAAATTCATAGTTGGAGATTTTTAATGAAATACAGAATGTATAAAAATATATATATAATGCCAAAAACATAACATTGTTGTTTATATTTCATGTAATAGTGCATTGAAAAGGCGATGGTGCATGGGGACTGCTCGAATAAGTTGGACTATTTTGTAACTATTTTGAAGACGTGCCCAAAGGGTAGTATTCTACCACACAAAACTTCCTGACATGAAGAAGGAAATGATTTATCTTTCTTGCAGAGAGCAATAAATCTTTTGATATTAATTGATATCAATTGACTTTGCATATGTTATGAATATCCTTCCCTGTTGCTCGTCCTTTCATGGGTAATATTTTCAGTAGATCTTCTTTAACAGTTATGCCACTAAATACTATTCTCATCATAACTGCTAACTGTGCTATCTATGTTATGTCTGTGGACTCCTCAAGTTGTAATGAGACCCATCACATACTTCCGAATAAATCTTCAACTGAGATTGAAATATCGTGTATTGTTCTTGTGACGGTGCTGGCTGACAACTGGAGGTCTTTTATTGTAAACATAATCTCAAGTTTGTTGCGAAATCCATCTAATCAGCAATCGGCGTCCGCCAAAAATGCTCTCTCAACAACTCACCATCCTGGAAAGAATTGTTGTTCTTTGCACCTGGTTGGAAGAGTACGGTATTCGAGAAGCAGGCAGTGACCGTCAGTTGAGACCACTGCGCTACTCGTTCTAAGTTTTCATACCCCACAGGCATCAGTTCTAGTCTACAGAATACACCATGAGTGGCGGACACACGTGAAACGGTAGACGGGCGCCCGCGGGCACAGAGTTGGGGACCACTGAGTTAGAGAGTTGAAATTTGATAGTAGATTGAGCTGATATTAAGGAAATGTCCATTGGTTCATTTTACAGCCGCAACTTTTATGTTGAAATTTGATTGATGGTATTGAGGAGCTATTTGGGAGTTTCAAATGTTTTTTCTGAACGCCATAATTTTAATTTAAAAATTTCCTGCTTTTTTGCTAAATTTCAAACTGTATGCATTTCTTCAAACCCTAAAAATTGATACAAGGTGTTAAGAATTTATATGTAAAGAAACATAAAATTTAGGAGGAATTTTTTCCCAATAAACCAAAAATTCTCCATTTAATCAATTCAACAAGCCAACATAGTGAATTATGATTTATTTCATTCCTTACACTTACAAAGTTCAGTTCATATACACTGAAATATGTCATAGAGTCGTCTCCCACTGAAAAATCTATGTTAGAACTTCCAATAACTTATCAATCAAAAGAAGTGGAACACTTGATTCACTAAAATTGTTTAAATTTACTCGACATATGTTTAGGGTTACTAACCCATTATTAAGAGCTAATGACAAACTAAAATTGAAAATTTAACAATCTAACTATTCATAATACTGCTTCAATGGGTGGATAAATACTAAGGTCAATTTGGTCATTAGTGATAAATAAGTTCCTTGAGCTTGCAGATTTAATCTCCAAAGCCTCTTAAAGGTCCATTATTGTTGCTTTGTTCAATGATTGTAGTATTTTTGAGTTATTTGAATCTATTGGGATCTGACATTCCAGGGGGCGCACTCTGGCGGCCAGATGGATGAAGTTTTTATTTCCAACGTTAACATGTACGTTTCATGTACAAGTTTCTGATTTGTCATGAATTATGGCGCAAAAGATGGAAAATAGAAAGTGCAAATTTTGCAAAATGTAGGTTTCGTGAAGAGTTCTAATTCAAAAGCATATACAAATGTATGTTTTAGCTTTCATCGGTTTGTGAAGCCAAACAAATATTTTATAGAGCGAGAAAATGAATTTAGAGAAAAGGAACAGATTGAGTTATTGAAAATATGGAAAATCAATGTGTAGAAGAATCACACAACTCCAAGAATGACGGTATGCACTTTGCATTTTACAAAAAAAATACATTCTTGCAGGTTAATAACTCCTATGATTGAAATTAGAGTAAGTTGTCTTTAATGATGAGAATTCAAGATACTGCAATCAAACGGATAGTTTTGTAAAAAATGCAGTTTCTACATATGTATCATACAGAAGCTTACGATAAGGAAAGGAATTTTCATTTTTTTTTCTTGAAAGCGGACCGAGCCTAGCAGCACATGAATAAGTGCAGAATAAAATTTCCCTTCGTGAAATTAATGGAGTTTACAGAAAACTCCATCAATTTGATGAGGTTTTTCTCCGAAGAGAGAAATAGATAGACAAAAAGCAGTAAAGTAGACGATACCAGGCCTCGACTTATCTTCATCTTTCCCACATTGTATGATGAATTTGCATCTTTCCAACCAGTCACCTTCTCTGTATTTTCTCTGGAGTAAGTTTTCACCGCTTCACACTTTCACTTGAAACTAACATTGTTATGAAAAAGTAAAATACTTTCAAATCTATAATACCTCTAAACCGTAAACCGTGTTCAAAGTTGGTTTTGAAGTTCCATGTTTTGACATTATCAGCTAACCTCCGCCTGTATGTCAGATCCAAATCAAATGGTTGTTTTGTATACAATGCTCCCAAAATAAAGTTACATTCCTATTTTGGATGATTGATTGTTTAAGTTCTACCAATCTGGTGCCGATATTTCTACCTGTGCGACCAAAGACCTTACTGTGTGACCAATATAAATGTGGTTGGTATATTGATTGTGATGTTTTTTATATTGGTCGAACAGGTAGAAACATCGGCACCAGATTGGAAGAACATAAAAAAATCAATCTTCCAAAATAGTAACTGGAATTTCGGAGCATTGAATGCGAAACAACTCAATTTATAGATGGAGATAAGCTGAAAATACTACATTCATTGAACAAGGCAAAGAGGATGGACCTTCCAGAGACTTTGGAGATCAAATCGACTAGCTCAAGGAACTTATCATCACTAATAACCAAATAGACCTTAGTGACTTTGGAGATTAAATCGACAAGCTCAATGAACTTATCATTACTAATGACCAAATAGACCTTAGTGACTTTGGAGATTAAATCGACAAGCTCAAAGAACTTATCATCACTAATGACCAAATAGACCTTAGTATTTCCCCACTCATCAAAGCAGTATTATAAATAAATAGATTGTTACATTTTCAACTTTAGTTTCCCATCAACTCTTGATAATGGCTCAATAGACCGAAACATATGTCGAGTAAATAAACTAATTCAAGTGGAACTAAGCCAAGTGTTATATACTTCATTTTATTAATCATTTTAAAAAATATTCCATTAATTGTCATGTCAATTGACATCCCAATAACTTACCTCCTTCCAACAGAATTCTACGAATCAAAACACTAAAAAAAATCAACAACTCTTTTCTCATTTTTATTAATTTGTCTTAATTTCTGTCTTTATATAATTTAAACAATCTATCAATATCACAATATTTCGGTTATAAAAAGTGTATAGGAAGCTACTTCTAAAGATTTTACGCCATTGGATGTGCGATTTTTTGTTGACACTTAGAGCTTGAGGTACTAGGGAGAAACAAATTTGGAGAAATTACATCTCTACATTAATCACGAAGAATCACCTTCGCCGTTTGTGACACATAAAACATCGTTTTTTAAAATTGTACAATATGAAGGTGAACCACCGCCAAACGAAAAGGTTTCGAAAATCGTCGAAGTAGTTTCATAAATGAAGAGGGAATTTTGTATAAAAGAGTATAAATCTTTAAAAATGCAAAGCGCTTTCGACTTTCGTTATATTCAGTGCTTCCTGGAGGTAAATACTCTAACTGCATGAGGAATTCATGAATTTGATGAAGATTTTAATAAGTTGGGTTATAAAATTTGGAAGAAATTAAATTTTTTGAGTACTTACAAAGTCAGGTAACAGGAAGATTTTACAATTAGTGAAGACATCTTAGTTACAAGTATTAACAACATTTTCTGGCTCGATTTCAACAAAATAAGGTTAGAAAGGCCACGTGGACATGTCTGATTATTTTGATCTGTCAAAGTCAATGCATAAAATGTTTGATACCAACTTGAGGTAGTAAAATAAAATGTTTGAATAGTAAAAGGGTGACAACATGATATAATTGAATTAATTAGGAAAGTTAGTGAAAAGAAAATATGAATTTAACCTTAATGAATAATCCTTTAATGGAGAGGAAGGAAGACTCTGTCCAAGTTTACTTGAGGATTCAAGCAGTGTTCATTATTGAAACGTTCTTTAGAAATTTCCAGTTCTTCGAACAAATGCAATCTCAGATCATTTCTATCGTCAATTTGGTGTGAAATTTTGGAATTATCTACTATTTGGGCTAAAATTAAGATTGTGAAATTTCAAATGATCATTTTACATTTAAAATTCAACAATCATAATTTTAGCCCAAATAGTAGATAATTCCAAAATTTTACACCAAATTGATGATAGAAATCATTTGAGATTGGATTTGTTTGAAAAACTGGAAATTTCTAATGAACGTATTAAAAATGAACACTGCTTTAATTCTCAAGAAAACTTGGACACAGATTTCCTTCCTCTTCAATTATATCATGTTGTCACCCTTTAACTATTCAAACATTTTATTTTACTATCTCAAGTTGGTATCAATAATTTTATTCATTGACTTTGACAGATCAAAACAATCGGACATGTCCACGTGGCCTTTCTAACCTTATTTTGTTGAAATCGAGCCAGAAAATGTTGTTAATACTTGTAACTAAGATGTCTTCACTAATTGTAAAATCTTCATGTTACCTGACTTTGTAAGTACTCAAAAAATTTTATTTCTTCCAAATTTCATAACATAATTTATTAAAATCTTTTTAAATTCATGAATTCCTCATGCAATTAGAGTATTTACGTTCAGGAAGCACTGAAGATGACGAAAGTCGAAAGCGCTTTGCATTTTTAAAGATTTATACACTTTTATACAAAATTCCCTCTTCATTTATTCTACACGAGTGTATTCAGCTTCCCACATTAGTTGAAGTAGTTTCAACTCGAAGATGCTGTGACTCTGTCATCTTTTGCGATGACACCAATTCGAATATGTCATTTAGACTTCTGTTTTTCATCGAGGCTACTAACCGAAGATATTTTTCCAAATGTTAGTAATAAATTTCGACTTCGGAGTACTCTTCAACTTCTTTCTCTTGATTATCGACTTCGAAGAATTCAAAGTATCGAAACGAACATTTCGACTTATCCGTTATCTGAATTCCTCCAAGACTTCGACGTGCATACTCCCGCCCCCCTCCACCATTCGTTGACGTCCTCGTAATTCCTGTAGGAGATGGGGGAATGCATCATGGCGCACAGTCTACACCAGAAATAAGTGTTTATGAACTCTCCTGTGCCTTTCCACTTGAAGTAGGAATTGTACAGTTCTTTATCCTTGTCCAATCTGTGCAAGTATTGTGCTAGTTCTTTGGGACTGTTGAACTCGTCAACGTGGATGTAAGAACCTTCTGGAGCGCTTCTTTGATAGTCTTCGGGTCTTCCGCCCATTACTGTAATGAAGAAAAAATTACATTTCCACGTATTTGTTCATTTATGTGATATATATGGTAGGTGACACTGTTTGGACATGATTGAAGATGATGCCTGAATGTCCTCAAATTTAGGTATAGATTACCTAGTTATTCAATTTTCTTCGTTAGTTTTCAAATAGTTTTTCTAATAGAGCAATATCCCAGAGCCGCCGGACGTTACTTATTTTCTCAGCAATAATATATGTGGAATGAAGTAGTGTTCTTATGTACTTTCAGTGTATGGATACCTGCTACCTTGTGCCGACGGCCAATTTCCAGGTATCAGGTGCTAAAGATGGAACAAACTCAACTCACTTTTCTTATTTTCTCAGTCTTGATTTTTATATATGATACTCAGGGAACTATTTCAATACCTCATGCAAGCAGCCAGACCGATCGTATGGACCAAACATCCCACCAGACACAAATAAAGTGTCCCTATGGGTATGACAGTATGGGTGAAATGTAATGACTGTAAGTATAGAAGGGAGATCGACGCGCATAGATAATCACTATCGCGCTTAAATGAGCAAATCATGACATTTCGCTGATTCTGTCATACTCATAGGGACACTTTATTTGTGTCTTGCGGGATGTTTGACCCATATGATCGGTCTGGCTGCTTGCATAAGGTATTGAAATAGTTCCCTGCGTATCATTATGTAAAAATCAAGACTGAGTAAATAAGAAAAGTGAGTTGAGTTGTTTCCATCTTTAACACCTGATACCTGGAAATTGGCCGTTGGCACAAGGTAGCAGGTATACATACACTGAAAGTACATAAGAACACTACTTCATCCCATACATATTATTGCTGAGAAAATGAGTAATGTCTGGCGGCTCTGGGATCTTGGACTATAAGCATTGAACGTTATAAAGCGTGTATCAATGTATCAAGAATTCCAACGGTTAACATCGTTTAAGCTGTTCAAGGACAAGCTATATTACGTTTATGAAAAAATTCAAGAAAAATGAAAAAACTTTAAAAAAGGGGGCGTGTTTGAGGCTGCGTAATTCAATAACGATAAGGTTGCATAAATTGTTTGTATGTGTGAGTATGAACTAAAATATGTTGTTTTTCACTCAGTTTACTCGAATCTAACGTTATGTGTTTATTTTGAGATGCTTATAAGCGTGCTTAACCTGCATGGCCCTCATAATCCCCCCATGGAATAATGTTTGCAATTTTTGTGGGCTTTCAGGATGGGTGCAGATCCAATGTACCGATAGGTTAAAAAAAAAAGGTATATAAGTTTGTGCATGTATTTTTCGATAAAAGTTTTTATTTTGTTCCCTAATATCATATTCTTAATTCAAACCAGTATTTCATCAGTATCGGAAAAATATGAGCAAGCTGTCATTAGATTTGGAATAGCATGTATAGATGATTTTTGAAAGAAATTAATTTCCGCCCGCGAAAATTGTAAAAGTTATAAACAATTTACTGAAAAAAATATGGAGGGTTCGGTTTTTGCGAATAACTAAAAAACTAATTGAGATTTTTAAAATCTAAAAAAGATACAAAAAGGGGATGAAATTTCCCAAGAAAAAGTCCTAGTATCCGGAACTGAAGGACCTATCTTTATAATTTTCTCAATGGGTGAAAATGCGGCCGAAAACGGGTACTGTGGCTTGCGCAAGTCACGCCCATCTGGGACACTTTAACAATAAAAATTATTCAGCAATATTTAATATGAAAATTAAGATCTAAAAAAAAGGCACTTACTGGATAGGAAAATAAATAATAACCTGCCGGCACAAAAATTTATCATGATTTTTCAAAAAGTTATGCAACAATTGATTAAAAATTTCTTGGTGCATGAACATGAACATTGCTAGAGTGATAATTGTTGAAGATAGAACTGAAATTTTTTTCCTTTCTTGAAGCGAAAGGTTTCAGAATAGATCCAGGTTGAAATTTTTTTTTCAGTTTTTTCTGTCGCTCCTTAATTTTTTCAGTATATTGTTCGAAACATTTACAATTTTCTCGAGCGGAACTTTTTTTGTTTCAAAAATCATCAACACGCTATTCCAAATCTTATGACACCTTGTTTATATTTTTCGAGACTGCTGAAAAAAACTGAACAAAAAAGCACTTATTGACTAGACCGGACATGGGCAAACTTTTCAAGGGGAGGGCCTGATTAAATAACAAATTATCTAGGCGGGCCGAAAAAAATTGAACAAAACATATTTTAATAAATGAATAATTTTATTTTTATTTTTTACATCACTCACAACTTATACGCTACAATATTAACAAAGTTAGAAAAAAAGTACAATTTATAATTTTTTAGTAATGTATGGAGGCGTATGTGACTGATGAAACTGAGACTGAGATTCTAAAAGTTGTTCATAATCTGGTTCAAACGATGATGAGCTGATTCGCAGTAGGGAAGCCAAATGGTCGTCAGTCAATCGGTTTCTGTTCTTTCGAAGCTTCATGGTAGAAAACACTTGTTCACAAATGTAGGAAGATGCAAACATCGCAATTATCTTCTGAGCGTGAGATTTCAGGTTCGGGAAGCTTGAGTTTGACAGGGCCTTGTAGAACTCAACTTTAGAAACATTGAGAAATTGTTGCTTCAATTCAGTGTTACATTGCAACTCAATCAGTTCGAGTTGACTGATTCATAGTCCACATTATATGCCATGCTAAAAATGTTCAGGTCCTGTTCAATAACTTTGAAGTCATGGAATATTCGTTCAAATTCGTCATGAAGACATTTCACGCTTTTCTCGTAGCTCTTAAGTTTGTCTTCCCTAACTGCAATAGTTTTTAGTCTTGGCAAATGAGTAAGGTCTCTCTTGACTAGTTGTTTGGAAAATAGATTCAATTGCATTTTAAAACCCCTGATATGATCCCAAATTTCATGGATTAATTGATTTCTTTCTTGGAGTTTAAGGTTCAATTTGTTGATGTGACTGAGAAGATCTGTAAAAAATGCCAAGTCCGAAAGCCATACACTATCTTTCAAATGTTCACACTCGTCCATTTTTTTTTCTTCCATGAAAGATATTATTTCCTGTTTTAGATCCCAAACTCGTTCAAAAACCCATCCAGCATTGAGCTTACTTGAGTGTAGTGAAGTACATCAGAATATTCAGATTGCAAGGAGTCAAGAAACTCTCGAAATTGTCTGTGATTGAGTGCTCGTGAACGAATGCTATTAACAAGCTTAATAACAACATCAAGCACATGTTTCATGTCTAGAGCAGATTTACACAGAGCTTCTTGATGTATGACACAATGAAGAAACACAACTTTGTTCTCAGGAAATGTTTCTCTAAATATGCCTAAAAACCAGATGTCGTCCCTGTCATATTCGGTGCTCCATTAGTAGTAATGTTACAAATAGTGGGCAAAGGTACTTTCAGAGTCGTGATAGTTTCTTGAAATTCTTGAAAAATGTCTGAGCCTTTTGTCGTTCCTTTTAATGAACGCATGCAAGCTAACTCTTCAGTCACACGAAAGTTGTCATCAATACCTCTTATGAATATCGGTAAATGAGCTGTGTCAGTTATGTCTGTACCTTCATCCAACGCAAAAGAACAGAATTTAAATTTGCTTATCTTCGACTCTAGTTGTGAAACAAACTTTTTATCAATTATTTCAATTTTTCAAAACCATACCGCGGGCCGGATTGACTAGCCCAAAGGGCCGCATTTGGCCCGCGGGCCGTACTTTGCCCATGTCTGGACTAGACTATATGGACGAGGGAAGATCTGTATAAGGGGACATCCATCAATTACGTGAGGTGTTTAGGGGGGAGGGGGTCAAGCAAATTCTCACTGAATTTCACGTGGAGGAGGGGGAAGTCTCGGCAAATACCACGTTATTTTTTTTCCGCAAGATACAGTATAAAATTGTGAGAAAACTGGGTTAAATTAAGTAAAAAATGTTTCTGCGTTAAAATATGGTTAAATCATACATAATAATATTCAGCGCAGTTTAATTTTTTTATGCACTTGTAGATGAATTAATTAACTATAAATAAATTATGACTATTACTATTTGAGTATTTCATTGTTGAATCTCATTGTGATTCTATGCTACGTTATTAAAAATCTCTTAAATACTAGTCTAAAATAGAAAAAATGATAAGAAAATTGTTTTTTCCAGATGAATCTAATAGAATATAGCAAAGATTAACTCATTTAAATAACGAAGAAGCATTAAAAAAAAATCTCACGTGAGATTCGGGGAGGGGGCGAAGCAAAATCTCAAGACATCTCACCAATGGGGAAGAGGGGGTCAAAAAATCGCCGTAAATAATGAATTCCCCCTAACAATCACTCACCAATCGGAAGAACGTTGTGTCCCAAGCCGTTGACGTAGAACTTCTCGGTGATGTAATCCCTGCAGTTCGAGTTTTCGAAAGCTAGGTAGAATTTGTAATCTTTTTCCAAAATCTCGAAGCACTTCGAATCCGTGCGGGGACATTTCAGGGGGCCGCAGGTACCGTAGATGTCAACGGAAATATATTTGCCAAGTTCCCGCGCGTACGCCAATCTGCCATTTCTTGCGCTGCAGTTCGACACGAACCACGCTACCTTTTTTGTGCGGTTGGCGGCGTAGTCACGTGCCTGTACCTTCTGGCGGACCTGGAGACATAAGAAGATGGAATAACGGTTAAGATTGGCTATAGAATTATTAGAATTGTATTTGAAATTTTAAAAATAAATGTATCGCAGCGAGCTGCATTAGAAAAGCAGGTTTTCAAAACGTATCCAGTTTAAAAATCTATTCATTAAATTATGATTTTTGTTCCAAATCCAAAAATCAAAAATTGCATTCTCTATCGTGTAAACAATATGTATTTCCTCCACAACCAATTTATATCGAAATAAATACCACCCAAAATATAATACGAAATTACCTACATAGAAAGTTTCAACCCTATGGTCCCAAAATTGCACCTTCTATCGTGTGAACAAGATTTATTTTCCCCCAGGGGAACCAAAAACAATTCCATGCAAGATATCATACGAAACTACCTATTCACAAACTTATATATATATATATATATATATATATATATATATATATATATATATATATATATATATATAAATATATATATATATATATATATATATATTTATATATATACAGGGCTATTCAAATTCGAGTATATGCATGGGGATTTCGATAACGGTAAGAGATAGAGCGATGGTTAAATGGGGGCAAAGTAGCATATTTCAGAGGTCAGTTATATCGTTAAAAGAAATCTGATCTAGCTCCTTTAGTTCTGGAGTTATATAGGAAAAATCGAAAATTTCGAAATCCTTTTTTGCCTATATCTTTTTATTTAATGAATTGTTTTCAAAACAATTGTCACTTTGCCATTCCCACTTTTTGTAGGCTATCTAAATATCTGAATAAAAATTATATACAGGGTGTCGTATAAATTGGGCCACCCTCAACTTTCAATTTTCAAATACGGACCTGTATTTTTTATTGCATTTTTTTGAATGCCAAGGGTCATGTTTTATATTCACGTAGTATTTTCATCTGAATTACAGAGTGTTCTGGAAATATTGAACTATTACCAGTAAAATTTCAACATTTTTTAAAAATTGCAGCTCTAATTGAAAAAATATCATAGAATAAGGTAAAAAATGCCTAGGATTTGGAAGATAATCAACATTATTCGACGAAAAATGTCTTCTTCAAGAATTCAACCACATTTCAGTTCACGCAACTCATGATCAATGTACGAAAATGTGAAATTCTTCCCAGTACGTACATGTATGTGCATATAATCAATGCCCAAACAAAATAATCTTCCAATAGAAATTTTCATACTCCAGACACCAATTTGGAAATATTTCATTGTTACTCAGTTTTCGAACTACCTATATATGTTTCATATTGGCGTTTTATTTTTATATAAATCATAAAGTGTTTTGGGAATATTGAACTAATACTAGTGATATCTCATCATTTTTTAATTCCATAACAACTCTAATTGAATAATATCAGAGAATGAGAGGTGAATCAGACAAATTGATTCCTTAAGAAAAATCAATTTCAGAATTTCCAGATTATCTAGTCTCTAGATTTTATTTCTTTGCCATAATGTAGCATTGGTAGAATTATTATTGATCCCAATGTCGATTCACCTCAGTAGGTATGAGGAAGATCTGTATGTATTCTGCTGAGGACAAACATAATCTGTCACAAACATTATTGATCACATTGACACATATTATTGATCATATAGGTTTTCATATTTTATAACTTATCGCACAAGAACATGTTTAGTTATTATATAGAATTGAAATAAGTCATTATAAGTAATCATAATCGAAATAAATGTTTGAATTGACGATCTTCTCGTTTCAGAAATTTACGGAGTCGTTTTTGTAAGTTATTATTCGCTCTGAGCATATCCTTTCGGCGTAGTGATGCGAAAGCGTTCATGATTTTAATTCTTAAATTTCCAATTTCGTTTTGATATATCCTATTTTTAGTGTACCCCATAAAAAAAGTCAAGCGGAAAGACGCATGCTCCTATTATTTCTGTAGAAAACGTTAATCATATCTCTTTTCTGCTGTATGGGGAAACCCATTTTCAGTACTTACAGATTTTTCATTAAATACCAACGATAATTTCCAAGAAACTGTCAAAATAATGACAAGTGAGGTGAACTAAATATTTATTTTCCAAAGCATACTATGAGAATTCAAATAGTTTTATCATAATTGTTGTATATAGCAACAGAATGCCCATGAATTTGCTGAAAAATGTAGGTAGTTCGGAAAGTGAGTATCAATGAAATATTTACAAATTGGTGTCTGTAAGATAAAGATTGCCAGTCGAACGTTTTTTTGTTTGGGCAATGATTACACGTACTAGGAAGAATTTCGCATTTTCGTACATTGATCATGGGTTGCGTGAACCGAAATGTGGATGAATTCTTGAAGAAGACATTCTTCGTCGAATAATGTTGATTATCTTCCAAATCCTAGGCATTCTATACCTTATTCTATGATTTTTTTTAATTAGAGCTGGATTTTTAAAAAAATGTTGAAATTTTACTGGTAATAGTTCAATATTTCCAGAACACTCTGTAATTCAGATGAAAATACTACGTGAATATAAAACATGACCCTTGGCATTCAAAAAAATGCAATAAAAAATACAGGTCCGTATTTGAAAGTTGAGGGTGGCCCATTTTATACGACACCCTGTATATAATTTTTATTCAGATATTTGGATAGCCTACAAAAAGTGGCAATGGCAAAGTGACAATTGTTTTGAAAACAATTCATTAAATAAAAAGATATAGGCAAAAAAAGGATTTCGAAATTTTCGCTAGGAGCTAGATCAGATTTTTTTTATCCATATAACTGACCTCTGAAATATGCTACTTTGCCCCCATTTAACCATCGCTCTATCTCTTGCCGTTATCGAAATCCCCATGCATATACTCGAATTTGAATAGCCCTGTGTATATATATATATATATATATATATATATATATATATATATATATATATATATATATATATATATATATATATATATATATAACCTTTCGATAATTATTAGCAATAACAGGCTTGTTGAATCTCAAAAAACTCGATTTTATTAAGAAGTTGACGTTTCGCCACGACATTCGTGGCTTTATCAAAACTTTTGAAAAAATTGAAATTTCTTTGACATTTATTGATTTGAAAAAATTTGAATAGAAAAAGACTACTATGTCTCACTAAAATTTTTTCGGCTGTGGCCGTTCTCTGTTATTTATTACGTGCTATTCAGTCCAATATTAACATTCAAATCTGTTATTATCAGATGGTAAGGGAAACCACAGAAACCTTTACCCACGTAATGTTCGAAATAGGTTCAAATTATTTTGATTTTGAAAAGTCAAAGAATAGGGCACTATTCATCTTGTTTTCAAAAATTTCTCATTGCGGCTGTGGCCGTTATTAATTACGTGCTATTTAGTCCAATATCAACAGACAGGTCCGTCGATATTAGATGGGAAGGGAACCACAGAAACCTTCACCCACGTAATGTACAAAATAGGTTTAAAATAGTTGATTGCTGTCTTTAAAAAGACATTACTTGTAATTTTGGATATCACATGTTCTAAACCAAGGCTGCCCAACCTTTTTAACAGTCGGGCAAAAAGGACGATTCAAAAATCACAGGCGGGCCACTAACCACTGACAGTTCAATAAAAATAATAACATAAACAGCATATTCTGCTATTTAAAGAAATACAATTAACAAAATTTAAAATCAAACTTAAAAATTGGCACAATCAGTGTGTTTTCTGAATTTTTTTTGTTTCAATAATTTTCCTATATAAGGCGTCAAATCAGATGTTGACAGACACAACAAAAAAATTTATTTTTTATATCAAATCTACAAATTCTTCTGAAGAAGTTTCTGACTTTGACAATATTTTTTCTAAAAAGAGTTTTTTATTGCAGAATAATTTTGACGATTTATGAGTTCCAACTGAATATTAGCAGGATGACTGATTATTTCAGTCAAACTGTTAGTAAAAGGATTCACAAAAATTTGTCAATTTGTTTTTATACTTCGAACTCCTGGAATCTGCTCTGAAACGACATTAATAAGCATCTAATTTTAGATTCCTACTTAGTACAATGGATAGTGTCGATATTGAGCTTCTCTTTCATTTCTTTGAGTGTAGGAAAGTGGGCAATATTTTCATTGGCTTAATTCATTGAAAACAGATTTAATTCAGCTTTGAATCCTCTCAAAGTAAGCATAGTCAGAAGCGCGGTCGGAAGTGAACTACTTTTTACTTGTAATTTGAGATTTAAAATATTGAGGTAATTGATAATATCAACAGTAGATGCAAAATCAGTCATCAACCAGGATTCTTTTCTCAGTAAATCAGTTTCCAAATGAAACACCCTTTCTTCTTCTAAAATTCCAACACCTGCTCTCTCAAGGTGAAGAAATTTTTTAACATGATTCTCTTTGAAAACAATCTCTCAACGCAGTACAGTTGTAACTCTACATATTCGCTGATATATTCTTCAAATAAAACCCTGAATTGACGTATGTGAATAGTCCATAATATCATCCAACTGCATGTACTTTAGACAGGCAATTTTTAAACTTGCTCACGCGGGCGGCGGGCCATTCAAAATTCGTTCGCGGGCCACATTGTGGCCCGCGGGCCTGAGGTTGGGCAACCTTGTTCTAAACTATACTTTTTTTTTAGAAAAATTGAAAATTCTAGATGTTTAGATTTTGTCTAAGAAGATGAGTTGTTATGGTTAGAGTTTGTTTGTTTTGATTTATGTTGTTTCTTCGAAAAATCAAAGAATTAAATCTGCGTATATTGAACTCAAATGTTCGATATCTGTTCTATCATTTATGACTTTATTTAAATTTTTTTGAATATGTAACATTTCTAAAATTTCTCTGCGTTTTTGATCTTTTTCTATTTCTAAAATTTTCGTGCTATTAAAGTTGAAAGTATGATTCTATATAGTCCTATATATGATTTATTACAATTATTACAGGGTATACTATAAACAACATGAGATTTTTGCAGAAGAGGTGTTTTACTTTTTAATTTAGAATATATTTGTTTTATTTGATTATGTGCGGTGTGGGCGGGCTACTTTAAAATTTGTGAAATTTTATTACTTAAATCAGGAATATATGGGAGAGGAATATATTTTTCGTTAATATTTTCTATTTTTGATGTTTCTAATGTGTTGTAAAGTTTATGAATTCTATTTTTAGTGATTTTCTGTATAAGTTTTATTGGGTAATCGTTTTTCATGAGTAATTTATGGACATCTTGTAATGTTTCATGTCTGTGTGTAGGTGAAGTAAGTTTAAGTGCTTTGTCTATATATCCGATTATTAAACTCTTTTTTTGTGACAACTAGCCAATGTGTAAGTACAACTAGCCAATGTGTAAGTAAGCTTTTAACTTTGTACCTGTTTTTTTGGTCTGATTCGCGTGTAATTTTCAGCATCCTGATGAAGGTCCCAATATAGGGCCGAAATATAGATGTAAATTGGCAATTGGTTGTTTTGTCAATTATCCAGCCCCTCTCTTTGCCGAGTACCCACTTTTTTTACTTAGTTTTCAATAATACGGCAATATTTCTTAGTTATATATATATATATATATATATATATATATATAATATATATATATATATATATATATATATATATATATATATATATATATATATAAATTTAGTATGTCCACGGATGGTGTTCATAAGGCGACAAATGGACTAAAAATTGAAAAATCCTAAGAAACTTTAATTTTTTTATACAGGGTGGGTCAAAACTGCAAAAATGTAATTGAGAACTCCATCAGACATCAGGGAAAGATTTTAGTATGTCAAAGCTGAATTGTGTGAAAAACAATCTTCTGTATATTGTCAAATAAACATTCGAAACGAAAACTATCATCAGCATTGTTATTTTCAACCCAAATTACATACTGAAACCATTTTTCGATCGAGAAAATTTTTTTTCAAGTTCAGAAAATAAATTCGAAATTAATCAAATGAACTTCCAGGTAGAGCTGATACCATAACAACATTTCCACGCATAATTCTCCAAGTTATCAATTGATTATCATAGATACAAAAAAAAAATCTCCATTTCATCGAAACGTTTCAAGAACGAATCGAACGTATAATAATGGTCCACCCGAAAAACCACATCGAATGTTCCCTTAACCTCATCTTCGATGTATTCGACTCACCTGCGAATCGTAATAGGTCCACCTCTCGTAGGGGGCCACCAGATCGCTATCTCGTCTGTACGTAGCGGTCCAGTTGATCATATTGGCGAACCTTACGCTCTGGGTGTGATACGGACACTCCAGAAAATACAGTATCCATATTTGATTTTTCGGCCTGACTCCTCCGGGATGTACGAAGCTGTCCTTGAACAGGATAGCGTCCGCTTCCTGCGCCTTGATTCTCTCGTCCGTCAGCGAGCAGCGGTTTACGGGGCAGCCGTGAAACGCTATCGAGCCCGGTTTTTGCGCCCACGTTCCTAGACCGTTGTAAGCGACGATCAGCTTTTCGGCAGTTTCGTAATCTGCAGAAAAAAAATTTTAAATTTGTTGGTGCGATTTCTTATTTTAACCTATTCAAACATTAAATTGAATTTACTTGGTGAAAGTTCATATACATAACTTTATGAAGAAATCAAAAAACTAACTTTTCACAGGTTTCATTCAAAATTATTTTCTTTAGATGTGAACAATCTGCTTCCTAGCACTCCGCAGAATGAAACGGTAAATTTAATCAAAAATTTTCTTATTTCTAATAATGTTCATCCATTAATACAGTCAAATATTACTTATTTACTGGAAATTTGTTTAGAACAGAATTATTTTAGTTTCAACAACGTGTGTTATAGTAATAAGGAAGGTGTGATCATGAAAAATCCCTTAAGCCCTTTGTTATCAGAAATCTTTATGGATAACTCAGAGAAAACTATTATGAAACAGCAGTAAATACTTTCTTTATCGGTATAGATACGTTGATGACGTAACACCCCCGTATTAAATTTTCTCTAGAAACTGAAATGAATAATTCTATTAATTACTTAGATTTAACTATTACCAGAAAAAGCAACAAACACGAATTTTCAATTTTTCATAAACCATCTCATATAGATATTACAATTCATAACACATCGCTACACCAAATTTCACATAAATTAGCAGCTTATCATAGTATGATTCATAGGCTTTTCAAAATTCCTTTGTCTGAAGCTAATTTTCGAAGAGAATTGCATATAATTGAACAAATGGCAGTAAATAATGTTTTTTCGCCCAATATGATTGACAGTCTCATTCAGAAGAAAAAATACAAAATGGCAATTTCAGAAGTTTACCCACTTATATCCGAGAAAAGTATAGTATTTAACAGTTTAACATACTTGGGCAAACCTTCCGACAACCTGAAATTGTTTCTTCATAAACAAAATTTCAAAGTTTCATATAAAACCAACAATAACATTGGAAAATTAATTAAAAACAACAAATCAAAAATTCATAGAGATGAACGTACTGATGTTTATAGACTCAACTGTAACGATTGTGATGAATTATATCTATATAGGACGTAGGTACAATTAGAAATTTGAAAACTCGAATACACGAACACCAACGTAACTATATCAAGCAAAAAACTGACTCTAATTATGCGTGCCATCTTATTCAAGAAAACCATACCTTTAATCACAATTATAATATATTACAGTTAGAAAATAGTCTCCACAAAACTAATTGTTGGGAATCCCTATACTTACATCAATAAATATAAAAATTCCGGAAACCTAGTTAACGACCAGATTAAAGTAAACGCTTCTCCTCTTCTTAATCTGTTCAATGTACCTACCATTTACTCTGAATGAATTACTTATTGTCAGTGGCGGATTTAGCAGGTGGGCAAAAGCGCGCTTGCCCACTGGGCCCCTCCGATCGAAAGGCTTTCAGGGCCCCTCTGACTGTCGAAGAGAGACACAAGATGAACAGTGTTCTGTGCCATTAGAAAATATCGAAAGCAAAGCGCTGTCACAGAAACGAAGACTCCACATCATAGGCTTGAGTGATACTCGTTGTTCAGCACGGCAGAAGCAATTATCCAAAATCTTGACTGTGTTGTCAACTGTTTAGAACGAGAAACATCGAGAGCAACGGCTACTGGAGAAGATATAATAGACGCAAATTCTCTACTTTCAGCGATCAATTGGCTATTTTTACTAAAACTGACATGGTGGCTTTCAGTCCTATCATTCATTGACATTGCTGAAGTGCAATTACAGAAAAAAGAAGTTGATCTTTTGAAGGCCCAAAATTGTCTCGAAAATGTAATGAAGAACTTGCAAAACTTGCGTGAGGAGAGCAAGTATGATTCTTTCGTTTCGAAAACTAAATCTCAATGGGAGAAGATTCCGATCATTAGACAATGACGAACGAAAAAATGCCAGGCGAGAAAGCAGAGGACAGGTCTCTGGATATGGCAACGAAACATCGCATTGGGTACTTTGAAGTTCTGGACAGAATGTGCAGTGAATTACAAGAAAGGGCCAAAGGTTGTCATGAGATAAACTCACTTTTCGGATAACTCAAAGCTGCATTCTTCAAAAAGAAGGAAGAGAAAGAATTTGAAAAAAATGTATGCAATTTGATGGAGAAATATCCAACTTTTTTTACAACTGCCCTGAAGTATGAGTTTCTCGATGTAAAAAAGAATACAACTTTAATAATGCTCGATGAATAAATGAAAACATTTTTATATTCATTAAATTCTTAAATCATATATCTTTCACTTTCCATGGAACATCTGACACAACATAATTTTCTAAGGAGGGGGGCCCTGAAGAAATTTTGCCCACTGGGCCTTTTCCCTTAAATCCGCCACTGCTTATTGTTATTTAGTTTCTCTAGGAACCCCTCTGTTATGTTCAATTTTTCGTATAAATTGATTTTTATTTCAACCTGTGAAAAGTTAGTTTTTTTTATTTCTTTATAAAGTTATTAACCTATTCAATCTAAGACGGGCTACACACGGACGTCGATGTCTTGATACATCTACGTGCATCCAAAAAGGTGCAACCAATAACCTGATTGCGTACACACTTACGTACAAAACCATAGTTTTGTCTAGTCTACCAAACTGTTTGGCAAGATATCTGAGGAAGAAGAATAATTAGCTCTAATGACATTGGCGGGTACTTACGTACTTATGCAAGAGAAAGGAAAATAAAAATTGTCTCCGAATCTGGTCTAAAGGTTGGCTTCTAAAAAAAGAAACCTATTCGTAACTCTTGGTAATAGTTACTCAATTAATAAAACGTCAAGACACATCGCCTATAACTGCATTGCTCAGATATTTAGCGACTGGAAGGAATGACCAAGATTCAAAATTTTTAACTATAATATCTCCGAAACCCTCACCATATCACTTCTCTACGAGACATAGTTTTACAATTATGACATAATACTTAATGTCATAATTGTTAAACTATGAATCTGAGATATTTTTCCTTCCTTTGAGCTATTCCTGAAAGGCTTGAAAATAGATCCACGTTACCAAAATTAAAATATTTGAATTTTTTATTAAAAATTTACGTAGTTGCAAAATTAAATTTTCATATTTTAATAATTGCTGCATGTAAATGATTTTTCAATATTTTTATCTCCTATTTTTAAAAAAATTGTGATAAACTAATGCGTTGTTTATAAGAGAACTGAAATTTTTTTTTATGATTAATTGAAGTTTTAATTTTCAAATAAGTAAATTGTGAGTGAAAAACAGAAAATTAAAATTTTTTAAATTTTTTTAACGGAGATCTATTTTAAAGCCTTTCAAAAATTTTTCCAAGGAAGGAAAAAATCTCAGATTTATAGTTTAGCAATTATAACACTTGCAATATTCATATTCGAGCATAAATGAAAATTAGCGATAAAATTTTCATGCCGGCGGGTTATTGTTCATTGTCATTGAATTTTTTCATTTCTTATTATTCATTTTAATAATTTTTATTGTTAAAGTGTCCAAAATACTTGCACTTGCGTTTTCGGCTGTATTTTCACCCCTCTGGGAAAATTATAAATATCGGTCGTACAGTTCCGAGTGTCAGTACTTTCTTTTAGGAAATTTTCTCCTCTTTACGAATCTTTTTTTAGATTTCAGAAATCTCAATTAGTTTGCAAAAAGCAAAACCCCTCTTTTTTCATTCAGTAGATTGTTGATAACTTTTACAATTTTCTCTAGCGGAACTTAATTTTTTTCAAAACTCATCTACAAGCTATTCCGAATCTAATGACACCGTGTTCGTATTTTTCCGAGACTGCTGAAAAAATTTAAACAAAAAAGCACTTGTTGATGAGACTGACGAGTCGGAGTTTTTCTCACTTCACTTTTAAAAGGAAGCCATATCTTCTTATACACAATTTCCTCTTTATTTTTTTGAATTCCTATCTGGAACACATATCATTTATCTAAAATATAATTATACACGTCTCTAATTAGCTCTTGGGATTTCCTGACATAGGTTTTCAACACTGTACATACAGATAGCGCCATTTATCTGCAATAATATAATCGATACTTCTTTTTTGTATTTCCTTGATCAACAAACTAGGTATTCGAACTTCATATAGTCCGATCAAATTAGACCAAATATATATATAGGATGGGAGTTACAATAATTGGCACCCAGCTGACAATTGGTATGATTGTTGAAGACACCATTATAAATTAAATCTAAAAAGTCCTCATCGATCCGACACCTGGAAAAAAATTTTGTCGGGGTCAAATGTCACAAAAACGGTTTTTTCGCTATTTTTCAAATATTTTGTTTCCTAAGAACCACCGTTTTCGAGATATAACGATTCAAAAAGTTGAAAGAGCGCTAAGTACGCTACCTCAAAGGTGGCGTGGAAAATTGTGTGCATATTATGACGATTATATTTTTCGTATGATTTTCAACCAATCAGAACGATCAATTTAGTGAAGTTACTTTGTATAATTTCGATAATACCTGATTAAACATATAGACCAAGCTACAGAGATTTTTTCATGTAAAAAGTGTTAGAAGAAAACCAGCTGCGCCATTGTTGGTAAAATAGTTTCATATGATATAGTGATATGTTTTTCACTCGACTTTATTATTTATAACTTTGTTATTAACAATTTTATGCAGAAAATCGCGTTTTTTTTAGTTTTTTGCTTATAAAGTTGAAACTATCACAGTAATCGTGATGGCGTCCACAGACTAATTATAGGAAATGAAAAGACGAAGAAAATGAGAGGTCGGACGACTCAATCAGACCCTTAGTTTAAGAGAAAATCGGATAAAACCGTCCAAAATGCAGTTTTTTCAAAAATTAACTCGCTTATTTTTAGAGTTGTAGCGTAGATCCTCGGGCCAGTATTAGCTATTGATATAAACTTCATTTTCGTGCAATCGCACGCGAAGCGAGTATTTCGCGTTCGCACCACAGTCCGCGAAATTTCATTTCGCGGCCGTTACCCACAGCAACGGCCGCCAAACCAAACGTCACTTATACCAAAAAGTAACAACTATGATATTTCAAAATAGACATCCTGTATCTCAATGCATTTTGCGTTCTGTCAAGAACTGTCAAAATATTTTGTATATATTCGAACATGGTCTTTCCATAGCAACGCTGTGACTTGTTGATTACTGTTGCTTTTAAAGCACTAATATTTTTATTTGCAATTGTCTAGTTTAGTAATTTTGTCGATTGCACGAAAAATAGCGTGTATGCCATGGCCGCGAAACTTTTTAGCTACCTCAAGATTATCCTGCCTCGGCCGCAAGCGGCCTCGGCGATAATTTCTCTTCCGGTACGCCAAAAAGGTATTTCGCGGCCTAGGTATACAAATAACTATTGTGCGAAGATCAGGAACTGTCCGATGCATAGTTTTTGATCTGTGGCCATTTGATTATGTTACTATGCAATTTTCCAGCAGACCTGAATGCGACAGGTATGGTCCGATTTCAATTTGATAAAAAGATTTTGAAAGTAGAATTCTCATAGTTCAAAACGTTCATCTTGGTTTTTCATAAAAACGCTGAGAAATATGTTAAAAATAAAGCTGAACATGACAAAAAACGGCCGAGCGCGTGAGAGTAGTTGAAGAGTGGGGGTTTACAATTATTATCTGACAACGTTTAGAAATTACTGTCATGTTCAAAATGCCGACGCTTTCGAATGTCATACTTCTCCTTGCCTGCTGCTCTACCCCCACTCTTCAACTATTCTCACGCGCTCGGCTCTTTTTCGTCACGTTCAGCTTTATGTTTAACATATTTCTCAGCGTTTTTATGAAAAACCAAGATGAACGTTTTGAACTATGAGAATTCTACTTTCAAAATCTTTTTAGTAAATTGACATCGGACCATACCTGTCGCATTCAGGTCTGCTGGAAAATTGCATAGTAACATAATCAAATGGCCACAGATCGAAAACTATGCATCGGACAGTTCCTGATCTTCGCACAAATGAAGTTTATATCAATAACTAATAACTGGCCGGAGGATCTACGGTACAACTCAGAAAATAACCGAGTTAAAAATTTTTGAAAAAACTGCATTTTGGACGGTTTTATCCGATTTTCTCTTAAACTAAGGGTCTGATTGAGTCGTCCGACCTCTCATTTTCTTCGTCTTTTCATTTTCTATAATTAGTCTGTGGACGCCATCACGATTACTGTGATAGTTTCAACTTTATAACCAAAAAACTAAAAAAACGCGATTTTCTGCATAAAATTGTTAATAACAAAGTTATAAATAATAAAGTCGAGTGAAAAACATCACTATATCATGTGGAACTATTTGACAAACAATGGCGCAGCTGGTTTTCTTCTAACACTTTTTACACAAAATGCTCCCTACAAATCTCTGTAGCTTGGCCTAATAGAGTAGCTCTACCAATCGAAATCTAACAGGACCGTCAAATTTTGACGTTTATCAATAACTGTTCAAAAATGAGTTGATTCGGAGATTTTTACCTAATATACTCAACAAATAATCGTATCAAATACAATGCGTACTTCAAAATAAATACGGTTATACATCTCAAACTTCCTGCATAATTGCAAATCGTGTCAGTTTGACAGAATAATCCTCCCGCTCCGCGGTCGGATTATTTAAACTGTCAAACTGACACTCTTTGTAATTATGCAACAAGTTATCGATGTATAACCTGATTATTTTGAAGTACTTATAGTATTACTACTGATTACAGCTCTTTCAACTTTTTGAATCGTTATATCTCTAAAACGGTGGAGGAAAAAAGTATTTTTACTTTTTTTATAGATAATTATCTGATCTACAATTTTTGTCTGGGCGAATTTTATGATAAAAGTTTGATATTAAAAAAGTTTGATATTAAACCAACAATAGCATTGGAGAATTGATTAAAAAGAACAAATCAAAAATTCATAGAGATGAACGTAATGGAGTTTATAGACTCAACTGTAAGATTGTGAAATTCTATATAAGACGTACAATTAGAAATTTGAAAACTCGAATACACGAACAACAACTTAGCTATATTAAGCAGAAAACTGACTCTAATTACGCGTGCCATCTTATTCAATAAAACTATACCTTTAATCAAAATAATAATATATTACAGTTAGAAAATAGTCTCCACAAAACCAATGGGAATATTGGCAAATTATGATTTCTGGTTCCTTATTTCGATAAAGTTACTAAAATCATACAAAGTAAATCAACCTAAGGTATTTTTAATAAATTGGAACGAAGTTCCTTACGGCAGGCTTAGAGGAGATAGGGATTTCGCTGTATGACCAATGTCCGAGACTAAAAGTGTGACGGAAGTAGACTGACGCTTCATGCTGACTGACGAAAGTCACGCTTTTAGTTAACACAAGCGAATATTGTATACCTTTCTCTTCCTCCCTCTTTCTTTCCGTTCTCTCATCCCTTCTCTTTCTGATCCCACTCCCCCACGCCAATCGCCAATGCATTATATGTACTCATTAATTCATTTACAACTAGGGTTGCCATCCGTCCGGGTTTCCCCGGATTTGTCCTAGTTTAGGGGGCGTCCGGGGGTCGTCCGGACGGGGCTTTCAAGATATGTCCGGGTAAAACCCGGACAAATTTTGTGTTCGGGTGTGTGAATCTTGAGTGTCAGTGACGGTGATGAGCTATTGAATGCAAACCAGTTGTAGCCGAATTTTTTCGAAACATCTATATTCTACACTGCTCAAAATTGCATAGTATTATTTTCTTATACCAGCTCACAATGCTAGGGTCGCAGTAATGGAGGAAGGAGAGAAACTTGCTAAATACACATACGTTTTCTTCTCTGATCAAAATAGAGTCTAATTTTAAAGACTTGAGTTGCTCTGACTTTTACAAATTCATGATGAAAAATAAAGACATTTTGGGCAAAATCGGCAAGTCTGATAAATTCCAAGTTAAGTTGAATAAGTAAAAAGAACTTGATCTCGTTAAAATCAAAACTTGTTACTTACTTTTGATTTATAGTTAATAAATAATTTAGACTTTTGGGTACCTAACCTATCTAACCGAAATAGATGACCTAGCCTATAATTTACTGTTACAATGTAGAATCTAGTCTATTTGATTTTCGATCTACCAAAAATTATTTTTTTTGTTCTGTTTATATGGGAAACAAGCGGTTTAAAGTTTAAATGAATGAAAAAATTTAAATATAAACGATGTGTTATTTTATATATATATATATATTTATATAATAAATGACTTAAGAAATAAAACCCGTTCCTCATGCTATGTTGATCCCAGCCCTGATGAACTGAATAATTACTTCGTGAATGTATGCAAGAATATCAATTCAAATATAGTTCCCAGTTGTGATGCTCTCTCCTTCCTGCTACCATCTAAAAAGATTATGGACAGTTTCTTCCTGAGACCAGTTGACACACATGAACTGATGCAAACCATAAGCGATATACAAAATAAAGATTCATGTGGAAATGATGGCTTATCCATCAAATTATTTTTAAACATACCTGATACAGCCATCAACATTTTAGTCTCGTTGATTAATGAATCTTTTGAAGTTGGTCTCTTTCCCACTTGTCTGAAAACAGCCATTATTATCCCACTCCATAAGGGTGGAGAAAAAACTAAAACTTGTAACTATAGACCTATTGCTTTATTGCCTACCTTATCGAAGATAGTCGAAAGGCTCATGAAATGCCGTCTCTTACCCTTCCTTCTCAAACATAATATTCTTACAGCACAACAGTATGGCTTCTTACCCACAAAATGCACTAATGACGCAATGTTTTCAGTTCTAAATGAAGTATATACATCACTCAATGACAAACTGTTCACAACTTCAGTTTTTTGTGACTTCGCAAAGGCCTTTGATTGTGTTAACCATGCAATTTTAGTACGAAAACTTCAGTTTTATGGCATACGTGGGTCTCCTTTAGAATGGTTTAAATCTAACCTAACTAACAGGCAACAAATAGTACGAGCAAATGGTAAGAATTCAATAAATCTACCAATAGACAGTGGGGTACCTCAGGGCTCGGTTTTAGGACCACTTCTTTTCATCAACGATATTGTGGACTTGAAAATAAGTGGTAGAATTACTTTGTTTGCTGATGACACCAGTGTAACTTGGAGTAACTCTGATATACAAGCCTTACAGTCAATTATAAGTAATGATTTGATGGCTATTAAGGCCTGGTCTGATTCAAATGGACTTTGTTTCAACACAGATAAAACTGTAGTAATGTCTTACAGAGGAACCCTACAACCTGTTACCCTAAACAATAAAACAATTCAAACAGTGAACTCAGCGAAGTTTTTAGGTCTTTATATTGATGAGTCGCTCAAATGGTCTACTCATATAGACATATTAACAAAAAAATTATCTTCTGCATGTTTCGCCATTAAAACGGTTTCTAGAGAGCTTTCAATTTCTGCTGCGTTGTCGACATACTTTTCTTTATTCGAATCACACCTTCGTTGTGGTTTGCCATATTGGGGTTCATGCAGCCTCTCCCACTTTGAGTCTGTTTTCAGATTGCAAAAGAGAGCAGTTCGTTATATGTTTGATCTGAGCAGAAGGACACATTGCGAATTCTACTTTAAAAAATTCAAAATTCTAACTCTTCCTTCACTATTCATATTCGAATCCGTCTGTTTGGTTCGCAAACACAATCATAACTTTTCAGAAAGACCAAATCATAGATATCCCACAAGAAATTCAGATACCGATATTTATTTAATAACGCCCACCTCCGTCTTAACAAAAAACTCCTTTACCTACAATGCCGGAAAGTTATACAATCATCTACCGTTGGAGCTAAAATCCTTGAGTACGTACAAAAAGTTCCGAAGTTCAACTAAGGCTTTTCTTTTGGAGAGACCATTTTACTCAGTGGCAGAATTTTATTCTGTAACTGAATTTCACAATGTAACATAGACCCTTGAGATCCACATTTAGTAGCAACATATATTAATGTTTTGTTTTTTTTTGTAATATACAAAATTTTATATCTGTATAATAAGTTTAGTTGACAAATATGTTGATTCTTAACATATGTTTATACATAATCGACTGATAAATGTTTTTCTATTTTGTTCTTCTATTTAATAGATTCTTGTTTTGTTCAACGATTGAAAGTGTGTTTTGTTTAATTAGTTATCATTGTTAAATTTTATTTTCAATTTTTTATAGGTATGTGCTTTGTCAACAAAATTTTGTAATTTTATAAGACAATAAAGCTGTTTCTCTCTCTCTCTCTCTATTTGAAAAAAAAATTTTTTACGGTGTTCCGGGGAAAAACAAAATTTCACAGAAATGTCCGGGGTTTTTAATTTTTGTCCGGCGTCGGCAATTTAGGTGATGGAAACCCTATGTACAACCAACTCGAAAACGTCAGATGTGAAACGTCAAAATAATTTTGTATAGGTTATATGCATAAAAGAACAGATTACGACAGGAATCAGATATGACATAATGAAAAGATAAAGCTTTACAAATTTGTTTCATAAAATAATTACTTACGTATTGTAGGTTTTTTATTAGGTGTATTCAATTATATAGCGTGGCGATACGTTATCCTCTTGTTATATACACTCTTGCGTCTATTCTTTACATTACGTTGACGACCGAGTGGTCTAAGACTGAACCCTGGTGTGCCGTATTTCTGGGTTCGAATCCCAGAAGTGACTCCTGGATTCTTAAATATTTTTATTTACAATCTCGTAAGAGCTCTAAGCCCCACATTTCAATATTAATTATTTCAACTTGAATTAGTATAAGTTATCACTTCTGTCGTGCGCCCCGACACGCATATGTTTCGTTTTCGCAAATTGTGGTCCTTCTATATTATCCGAAGGAACTTCTTTCCTATCTGGTGTCCCATGACACCGTTTCTTTTTTTAACCTATTGTTTTATAACTTCGCAAAAGCAATTTAAGAGCGAAAATCTAGGTAAACGAAGAATTACCTTGATATTCTTCAGGAACATACATCAGCTGCTCCTCGATTCTATCCCCATCATGTTGCTCCGGGAACAATCTCAAATGGCCCCTGTGATTTTCGGGGTATTCGGTACCATCCTTGAAGAACCACGCCTTCTGCTTACGTCTGGGTTCTGGAGTAAAATCGTCTACAGGTCCTTCGGTGGCAACAAGTGGAGGCTCCGTCCGGAGTAAAATTGGAGACCGTTGTGTTCTTGGAAGATCTTCTTCGACCTGGTTATGTTTCCAGGGATACGATGGCGCTGTATACCAGGAAAATCCATCTTGCATGGAAATAAGGAAAGAGATGCCGGCCAGAAAAACAATTATGAAGCAAACTTTGCGTAACGACACGCGAGGTGGCATGTTTCAGATGGACCCCATTCTCACCTGAAAGACACTCATTTTGTAGACTTATATGATATCCCATGAATATCCGTATCTTTAAAACTACAATTAATATCTATCGATAAAGAATATTATCAAAACTGTACCACTTTTAATTATTTTAAATGAAATACTCTGTATATTTTTGCATTTTTAAATTCTACGAAACATCATAAACATTTTTAATGTTCAACATCCTAACCTTACTTTCACAGTTTTCGAGATATTTTGAATTTTTTGAAAAATCACAGTTGCAGCCATCGATATTTGCTAATATTTTGCAAAATAACTGAGTATTTTCCAGTTAAGTTTTGCAATATTATACACAATGCTTCACTGAACTTGAAAAAGATAACCCACAGTTATAAAAATCTGTCGTTTTTTGAAGAAGAAACCCTCATTTTCTCAATGAATATAGGTATATTACGCACTATTCCTGAACCTAACCAATTTTTATTTTACTTCATAAAAACAGTTTTCAATGTTTAATTACCAGAAGACTACAAAACGCTCGGAAGAAAAATGTAATAGCACTTAAAAATCATTTCAAGTCAGCTAATATTGGTGTATTACTCGATCTGTGCTTCAATCCAAAATTGATGTAACAACTTAGTAAAAAATGAAAATTCTAAACTTTATATAAATTATTCATTTCTGCAGTTGATTTTTTCCACACGTGGTTTTATAGTTCAAAAAAATGTTTAATTTAACAGTGAAGATAAACCAACTAAAATATATCAGCCGTAGAATTATTTATCAAATAATTTTTTGGAAGGAAAATAAATTTTGATAACGTTTTATTAAACTCAGTATTCGGATGTATAGCAATTATCTTTTTCTAAAAATTGACACGGAAAAAAAATTCGTTCAAATTCTGTACGGTTTCCTTAATATGATATGAATCCAAAGTATCGTTGATATGATATGAAATGAAGCTTCCTGAATAAATTTATAAATATTTTGCATATATCGTGATAATTTTTTGCGAAAAAATTGGAAAATAAGCTTACGTACCTATTATTACGTCGGACAATTTCTTTTGTCAAATATTTCATTTCTCTTAGATTATTTATTAGATATCAATGCATTTTTCTTCTTATTGCAGTTTAAATGATCACACTAATTTGAATTGACAAGTTCTTTAATTTTCATAATATAATTCGAATTTGTCAATCGCTTCTACTTCTCTGTGTTCAGACAAATATAAACAACTTCTCTGATGACTCCTTCGTTCTATGATCGAATTCCTCAGTAAATATTTATAGACAAGACCACAGACGCTGTTTTAACTAGTATGACAGGTATAACATGTCAGTTTCTGTGTCATACTCTACGAATTTAACTTTTTTCAAATTAATCACAAACAATTATTTGGAAGATTTCAGTAGTTATAATTTTCAAATTGTACTTGGAAATGTAGGTATATATAGTTTACAAGCTCATTCGGCTTTAAAAAAAAGGATATAATATGTAATATTATATGCTTGTTTAAATGAAACGCACATTTTGACGTAGTGGGTAATATAATACCGACGCAAATATACAAGCAATCAACGGTTACATGTTTTAAAACGGTTTTATATTGAATTTAATATATCAAGTTGTGGATAAAAACAGTTCAATGCGATTCCACATATCTGATACATTTGAAACTTCAAATCCTATTGCTTCAAAATTGCGCCCGTTATCGTGTAAACAACGCATACATAAGCATATACATACATACGCATACGAACATATATATATATATATATATAAATCTATATATATATATATATATATATATATATATATATATATATATATATATATATATATATATATATATATATATATATATATATATATATATATATATATATATATACCACGTGTCCACGGAAGGAGGCTCGCCCCTATTACTTTTTTGTTTTCAGAGATAATGAAATGAAATTCACAGGATCTGTTTAATGCATAAAACTGCTTTTTTTGACAAGTAACTCAATTTCATGCAACTTCCGGTTTCACCGGAAGTGACATAAACTTTCGATTTATAAATGGGACACCTGGTACATTTTCAGTTTTTTTGTCTCCATATGACATTAAGAAAACAACCATCTATCATTTGCTATTTTTTGTAACCGTTGTTCAATTTTTTTTTCGAAATAAGTTTTTATTCTAGAGGGCTATAGATGAGTTCAAATAAATAATTTCGGTCCTAAAATGGCCCTGTTTGCCGTCCAGGGACGTAGATTTGTAGGCGTGGCTTTGGACTTATTTTGTTTCAGTTGTGTTGGTCACAGGCTACTCGATGATTTCAAATGTTATTTTAATCTCAATAAGATTCTTCATTTAAAGAAAGTTCTTAGGTTATGGGCTTTCAGGTTTTTATCGAAAGTTTTCTTTCAATCTAATACCAAGAATGCGGTATCACATTAATCGTAATTAAATTATCTTTTTTTTTAACCCGACGAGTCACCATGTTGCCATTTGAAAAAAATGGTAAAAAAATTTTTAAAATTAAACTTCACATAGCTGGAACATTTTGATCTAAAACAGAGAAATTGTATTTTAACATACATTTTAGGACCGAAATTAGTTATTTGAACGCATCTATAGCCCTCTAGAATGAAAATTTATTTCGAAAAACAATAAAAAAAAGGAGTACAAAAAGTAACAAATGATACATGGTTATATTCTAAATGTCATATGGAGACAAAAAAACTAAAAATATACCCGGTGTCCCATCTAAAAATCGAAAATTTATGTCACTTCCGGTGAAACCGGAAGTTGCATGAAGTTGAGTTACTTGTCGAAAAATGCAGTTTTATGCATCAAACAGATCCTCTAAATTTTATTTCATTATCTCTGAACACCCGATATATATATATATATATATATATATATATATATATATATATATATATATATATATATATATATATATATATATATATATATATATCATATCATATTCGACAAGTAACTCAACTTCATGCAACTTCCGGTTTCACCGGAAGTGACATAAATTTTCGATTTTTAGATGGGACACCGGGTATATTTTTAGTTTTTTTGTCTCCATATGACATTTAGAATATATATATATATATATATATATATATATATATATATATATATATATATATATATATATATATATATATATATATATATATATATATATATATGAAATTGAGTTTTTGGTGCCAAGCATCATAAAAAGTCATGAAACGAAAAACTATCTTGGTCCTAGGTCCAACTTTGCTAATCGCACCCATTTTAATAAGCAGGTTTTCAAAGTGACTTTTTCAAAGTGAAAACCTGCTAAAAAGTAAGTGCTTCTACAGCGTATCCATAGATGAGGTGTCCAAGAGGAAAAACTTTTTTATCCTCAATTTTAAGGAAAAATTCTATTCTTGATAAAAAGTTTTGCCGATTCAAAAACCTCATGAAATTCAATTAAATTCAAGTTTTACAAAACCTGATTCATTTTATGTTCAATTTTAAGTAAAACACTAAGTTCGGAAATAAATAAACTAGTGAGTGACTTTTGCGATATTCTTACTGTCAACTTCGGTGAATAATTTTCAAATTGCCATTCTTTTTGAACTATTTCAACAAAGAATATATATCTTGTAAAGTGCTATGGAATTGGAGCAGTTTCGTACAAGTACGCAATTAATTTATTTAACGAAAAATACTCGAATGTACCGGTTACGAGGAATGTATTAAAAAAATTAATAAAGAAATAGTATACTCACTAGGGTTATTATTACATTTCCCAACTTAGTGTAAACATTCATAGGGTTTCAACTTGAATGAAATTGAATACTTATAAGATGAAACAGGTTTTGCAAAACATGAATTTTATTTCATTTTATGGGGTTTTTGAACAAGCAAAACTTTTTACCTAGAATAACATTTTTCGCTAAAACTGAAAATAAAGCAGTTTTTCCTCCTGGGCACCTCATCCGTGGACACGCTGTATAATAATGAAAACATGAAAATGTTTCACAATTTATTAATGCAACGAACGTTTCGAAGTTCTACGTCAGCTTCAGATAAATTAAAGAATTAAAGAATCCCATATATTCAAAATTACACTTTCATATAGAACAGGAGATATACCGTTCAAAATATACTTTCATCAAATTTTTTCGGTGTCTTACCTCTTACAGAAAACTTATTGCACTACCATTCATAGTGTAATAGATTATGCTGCCATTCATGTACCTATATAGGAATTATTCGTTATCTAAGATAACTTCATTTTTATATCCAAAGTTCCTGTGTCATATCTTGTCCAAATAAAGATACGCAAATAACGCTAGTTCATATAGTTCATATTCTGATAATTGCTCATTATTCCAATATATTTCGCGAACTGAAAATATCTGCATGATTATCCATGAAAAAAAAATTTATTTTCATATATAATACCACTAGAGATGAAATTTTGCCGGCAAAATTTCTCGATTGTAATATGAATGTTTGTTGCTTAGGCGATCACGAGCCGTCAGGCGAGTGATTTTGGAAAAAATGTCATGAGCGAAATTGTCTAAGCAACAAACTTGAATGTTACAAGAGAGAAATTTTACCTGCTTAAATTTCATCTCGAGTGGTATTCGACATGACTATTTCACGAGAAAATATGTCTAACAGTAATATGATCACATTTCAGGAAGTCAAGGAAATAACGATTCGTGTGAGAAATGTCAAAATATTATCAGTAATAATATAACAAGAGAGTGAGAATAAATTGAAAATAATTTGACAGATTTTTTCAAAACTTGTTGCCAGGCAATAGTCACGAGAGCCCGGAGGGCTCGAGTGGCTATTTCCAAATGGCAACAAGTTATAACAAAGTATAATTTATCGAACTCGCGAGTTATATTTGACTAGATTATTTTTTGATTCAACAATTCTGTATTAGAAAGTGCCACCGAACTTTGTTTGTGCTTTTCAGGATGTTTTTGTAAAATTTTTCTTTTTGCATCTCTTGCATCTCGAGCATTTTTGAATTCTATATCATTGAAAGGATCAAATGACCTGTTATACTTATTAAAGTAAAGTTCTTGAACTAATTTTGCCGTTTTATTCCACATTGTCTTTATTACTGCTTCTTTATAATCATTTCCGTCCTTTCTTTTCATGTTATAAGCCCAATCTTTCAAAATCAATGCCAGAGTAGATGTTGTAGTAGATTGATCCAGAATATAATTTCTTTCTTTGGTGAAGGTCTTAAATTGTCTCCATATAGACTGATTACTTATTAGATTGTTTTTCGAAGTAGTTTCTAAAATATTTTTTGTTATTTCTGCATCAGAAAAGGTACTAAACCGATGATTTTCATCCATTTTATATATCGCGTTGACACAATTAGGTAATTATTTTGACAACTATCTGACACTTGCTAAGCAAATAAAAGCTACAGTGAAATTAATCATATATAATACCACTAGAGATGAAATTTTCCCGGCAAAATTTCTCGATTGTAATATGAATGTTTGTTGCTAAAGCGATTTCGCGAATGACATTTGTATCAAAATCACGAGCCATCAGGCGAGTGATTTTGGAAAAAATGTCATGAGCGAAATTGTCTATATGATAGTATAAAAGTATAGGTATTTGAGCGTCAGATGCCCTGATCCAACAATCGTTTCAGACAATCGGAACCGATTGTAGTAAATGTGCGGCCGCCCTTATATGATCACATTTCAGAAAGTCAAGGAAATAACGATTCGTGTGAGAAATGTCAAAATATTATCGCTGAAATACTAACATAGTAAGTTTTGCCGGCTTGCATGTTTTATCGCTGTGAAACGAGAGTAGCTATGGAAACTTTCTCACTAAAAATGGAATGAGTGAAATAGTCACTTAGTCACTAGACTAAAATTGGAGATCATGATATTATATTTTTTAGATTCTCGAAAAATGATAGTTTCAAATTTAACACTGTTGTCTTTCACAAATATCTAATATTCAAAATAAAAACCTAATAGAACCTCCGATTCCCACAAATTAATTTATTCATTCAAAATGTAAAGGTTTTTGATAGATGAGATACCAATCAGCATAGATATAATAAATAGAATACAATTCTCATATTTAAGTGAATAAGAAAAAAAAATCTATCGCAGCTAGCTGCATTAGAAAAGCAGGTTTTCAAAACGTATTCAGTTTAAAAAATTTATTCATTAAATTATGATTTTTTTTCCAAATTCAAAATACAATGCGACCTCTAATGTGTATACAATATTTATGTCCTCCCCGGGGGATTAACCCCCCAACTAATTTGTACCAAAACCAATCACATCCAAGGTGTCATACGAAACTACGTACTTACAAACTTTCAACCCTATTTCTGTGAAATTGCTCCCTTTATCGTGTAAACAAGATTTATTTCCTCCTCCGGGGGGTCAACCCTCCTACCAATTCATATAGAAATTAATAGCATCCAAGATATCGGACGAAACTACCTACCTAAAAAGTTTCAACCCTATGGTACCAAAATTGTGCCTTCTATCGTGTAAACAAGATTTGTTTTTCTGAGGGGTCAACCCCCCAACCAATTCCAACCAAAAACAATACCATCCAAGATATCATACGAAACTACCTATTTACAAACTTTCAACCCTATTGCTTCAAAATTGCTCCCATTATCGTGTCAACAACGCTGAAATACATACGAACATATATATATATATATATATATATATATATATATATATATATATATATATATATATATATATATATATATATATATATATACAGGGTGATTCATTAATACGTGTAAATATTTTAACGGGAGAATTTTGAGCCCAAAATATGAAGATCTAACCCAATTTGCTCATATAAAATATTTCTCCTTACTGAGTTACAGGGTGTTTTATTTCGATTATTAAAAATGAATTTTGTTCATTACTTCAATGCTGCTTGATATTTCTTTATGATATTTGGCAGTAAGTTAAAAGTAGTTTGGGACACATCAAATAATAGTAAAGAAGACTTTCTCGCTATCACCAGTGGCGTACGGCAGGGGCACGGGAAGAGTTCTCGTTTCCTAAATTCTACGCCACTGGCAGAATTGTCATTTTAGTATAATTTTTCGATTCTCCTATATTTTCTCTGTAAATAAGGTATTCTTTTTTCGTAACGCTAGAGCCACTATTTTTCGAGATATTTAACGTTGAACATATGGCTGCACAATTCCTTTGATTTTTATGTACGAGTCATATCGGGTTTTTTGTCATACGATTGCATGTATTTAAATTGAAAAAAAAAATTATTAGGTATTTTTTTTAAATTTATAATAATATTAACAAACAATTTAAAACATAACAACTACAAAAATATCCAGCGCTACATAAAAAAAGTTCAAAATAAATACTTAATTATGAAGATCTTCTTTACAAATTTTGGAAGAATATCAAATTAATGAACAAAACTTGAAAACAATTTACAATAAATGTTCGATATGCTCTCCGTTTACCTCAATAAGTTTTTTCATTCTTTCGTTGAACGATCTTCTAACTTTAAAAAATATGTTTGGCTGATTCGCAAAAAAATTAGCGGAATTTACAATTTGCTGCCATAGTTCCTGGCTAGTATTTCTCGTTTGGGAGTATAGCCACTATTTTTCGAGATATTTAACGTTGAACATATGGCTGCATAATTACTTTGATTTTAATTATGTATCAATCATGTTGGTGTTTTTGTAATAGAATTGTTAATTAAGTAATTATTATGCATGTGTCTAATGTCATAATAGATGCAGTTCACATTTATTTGGAAATAGATATGAGGAAGTCTTAAATAATTATTTTGATCTAGTAGGATGGTGTCACAACTGACAGTTGTTGACAATATTATCTATGAAGATTGTGACTGTTATAAATTTTTTAAAAGCAGATTAAGTGAAGATGCAGCGCCCTAATGTTTTTTTTGTAATACTGAAATGAGCGTTATGCTATGTGTGTAAGCACAAGAAAATTATTCCTGTCTGGCTGCTACTCAAAGATATGGAGAAATGTATCCAGATAGAGTTCAGCCCAATCATCAAACCTTTCGCAATATTTTTAGAAGATTAGGAGAGACTGGACAATTCAAGCCAAAACGTGATGTGGGCCGACCTAAACATATTTCTGTAGATCAGGAAGATGACATATTAGTTAGAATTGATAAAAATCCACAACTAAGCACTCGTCGCTTATCTTCAATGACTGGGGTAAGCCAATCTACAGTTTTTAGAATACTGAAAAAGGGAAATTTGAAACCTTACCATTTTACTCCAGTACAAAACTTATTACCAAGAGATCTTCCTGCAAGATTGAATTTCGCTCAGTCGATGGCAAATAAAAAGAATGAAAATCTGAACTTTTATGAAAATGTTATCTTTAGCGACGACGCTACTTATACACGAGAGGAATAATTAACTGGAGAATAGCCACAGTTGGGATACTGAAAATCCTCATTTATATTGTGAGTCACATTTTCAACGCGAGTTTAAAATTAATGTTTGGTGCGGTATACTCGGAGACCGTTTGTTAGGTCCATATGAACTACCTGAAAATGTAAATGGTAATTCGTATTTGGAGTTTCTACAAACTAAACTTTTCGATGAGCTAGAACAATTGCCACTTAACCAAAGGAGAGACATGTGGTTCATACACGATGGAGCACCACCCCATTATACATCAATAGTGCGGAATTATCTAGATAATAAATTTCCTCATCGTTGGATTGGCAGAGGTAGTGAATTTCCGTGGCCGCCTCGAAGTCCCGATTGTAATCCATTAGATTTCTGTTTCTGGGGGCATATGAAATCACTGGTATACTCCCAAACAATAAATACTCGCCAGGAACTATGGCAGCAAATTGTAAATTCCGCTAATTTTATTGCGAATCAGCCAAATATATTTTTTAAAGTTAGAAGATCGTTCAACGAAAGAATGAATAAACTTATTGAGGTAAACGGAGATCACATTGAACATTTGTTGTAAATTGTTTTTAAGTTTTGTTCATAAATTTGATATTCTTCCAAAATTTGTAAAGAAGATCTTCATATTTAAGTATTTATTTTGAACTTTTTTTATGTAGCGCTGGATATTTTTGTAGTTGTTATGTTTTAAATTGTTTGTTAATATTATTATAAATATAAAAAAAATACCTAATAATTTTTTTTTTCAATTTAAATACACGCAATCGTATGACAAAAAACCCGATATGACTCGTACATAAAAATCAAAGGAATTGTGCAGCCATATGTTCAACGTTAAATATCTCGAAAAATAGTGGCTCTAGCGTTACGAAAAAAGAATACCTTATTTACAGAGAAAATATAGGAGAATCGAAAAATTATACTAAAATGACAATTCTGCCAGTGGCGTAGAATTTAGGAAACGAGAACTCTTCCCGTGCCCCTGCCGTACGCCACTGGTGATAGCGAGAAAGTCTTCTTTACTATTATTTGATGTGTCCCAAACTACTTTAACTTACTGCCAAATATCATAAAGAAATATCAAGCAGCATTGAAGTAATGAACAAAATTCATTTTTAATAATCGAAATAAAACACCCTGTAACTCAGTAAGGAGAAATATTTTATATGAGCAAATTGGGTTAGATCTTCATATTTTGGGCTCAAAATTCTCCCCGTTAAAATATTTACACGTATTAATGAATCACCCTGTATATATATATATATATATTTATATATTATATATATATATATATATATATATATATATATATATATATATATATATACCTATATATAGATACATATATATATATATATATATTATATATATAGTATATATATATATATATCTATATATATATCTATATATATATATATATATATATATATATTATATATATATATATATATATATTATATATATATATATATATATACCTATATATATATATATATATATATATATATAATATATATATATATATATATATAATATATATATATCAGTGGCGGCTCGTGAGGTTTTGGTGTGAGGAGGCTACAAGAGGTGTTAAAAAATACGAAAATTTTTAGGATTTCAAGGTCAACCGCCTTATAATTTAAAGAAAATCAAAGTAAAACAAGCACCCTAAGCTATTAATTTGTTTTCACTTTCGAGTGTCTACCTTGAGACCTACAACTCCTATTTACAATATACAAATACAAAAACTCTTCTCAGTCAATTAATCAATTCATCTATTCATCAATTTTTTTTTTCTTTCACAAAATAGGTACCTACCTATACCTACTTAACGAATTTGTTAACAGCTGGAGAGAGCAAATAAAAAGTTATTATATATTTTTGAAGATTAGCGGGATTCTGCGATCTTTTACGTTAGCAAAATGATCTATAATATCCTCATAAAATTTTTTGTCTTTCGCCAAAAGTTTTACCAATTCCTTTTCAATAGACAACAAACTAATATTTTTCAAACGATCCTGGCTCATTGAATTTCGTAAAAAAGTTTTAATTCTCTTAAGAGTGGAAAACGAGCGCTCTACGGAAGTCGATGTCACCGGGATAGAAACAATTAGACATAAGAGTTTATAAACTTGGGGTAAATCTTGATTCAAATCATTATCAAAAAGGTATTTAATAGTCCTCACATGATTTTCATTTTGCCCCAAAATTTCATTATCATTATAAACAACACACAGTTCACTTTTTATGGTCACCTTATCAAAAAAAGTGTTTTTTTTTGACATAAATTTTCCAAAAGGTTATCTGGAAAATTAGCCGAAAATCCGGTTAACAAATTTTTATTGAGTAAGTCGAAGAAATGCAGTTCTTTCAAATCAGAGAACCTTATTTCTATTTGACCCCTAATAGTATCCAAAATTTCATAAAATATTTGCTTATAGTGAAGCTCCATATCTGCGTAACTGAATTTCTTTCATTTTGGGCTAAATTGAGTCGTATCATCAGTAGTTTGAAATACAGAAAATAGTTTTTTTAAATAAACTTCTGCACGAAATTCTGAAATTTTTTCCAAAAGAAACTTGAGCCGATTTCGTGAGTAAATTACATCTGAAAACTTGTGCTGTAAGATTTGAAAAACTATTTCTGTTTGTTCAAAAATTAATTTAAAGATGTTTAAAAAATATATAAATTCCTTATCTTGTACGTAAGATATTAATCCGCGTGCTGTATTTAAAGTTACTTTATCGGTGAAAAATCCTCACTTTCAACTAGGTATATAGAATTAAATCCTCAAATCCTAAGCGGCCCCAAACAGAGACATTTTCAATAGTAAAAAGTAAACACTGCCAACAAAATAATTTATTTTTTACCTGTGATCCGGTTAGGCAAGGATGTCTCTCATAATTCCTTGTATTAAAACCACGTTTTTGTTGTGTGTTACGCTGCACCAAATTGTTTAATTCAGGGGTAGGTCGCAATGTTTTTATCAAAACTTCATCCTCATAACTTAGTGCACTAAAGTTATTGGATAACAAATATTCCACTAAGTCACCATTGAAATTTTTGAAATTAACCTCAGTAACCAAACTCATTTTAAAACAATACGAGCAATATAAGTAAACACGCTGCCATTAGTAACTACGATCACACTACGATTCAATTAATGCTTTCCAACGAATTCACTCGATGTCACGAGAAATTCTATAGTTGTGATTGGTCGACATTGTTTGAGACTGGGTTCCTATCCGTGTTGCCATTCACATGTGTTTTGCTTTTCTGATTGCAATGAAGTATTCATTGACAGTATTTGCACCGTTGTTTGCTTTTCTGTAGCAGGCATAATGAACGTTGAGAATATACCTTTCCATGCCTCCGCAGCGTTGCCACAAATCTTGAAATGAATGAAATGCAGTAAATGTAAATACCTTCTATCGTAATTAATAAATTATATTATATAACGTAGGTTGAAAGGAAGGTAGGTGCATAAAATAATATGATTTTGATTAATATGAATATGCTGAATGCTGACTATTCAATATAATATATTAGTGATACACGGAATATTATTGAGGATGCTTAGCCTCCTTAGCCTCCTTTGACTAGCCGCCCCTGATATATATATATATATATATATATATATATATATATATATATATATATATATATATATATATATATATATATATATATATATATATGTTCGTATGTTAGCGTTGTTTATACGATAACGGGCGCAATTTTGAAGCAATAGAGTTGAAAGTTTGTAAATAGGTATTTTCGTATGATATCTTGAATGGGATTGTTTTTGGTTCGAATTGGTTGGGGTGTTTACCCCCCTGGGGAGAAAATTAATCTTGTTTACTCGATAAAGATCGCAATTTTGAAGCAATAGGGTTGAAATTTTTTAAATAGGTAATTTCGTATGATATATTGAATGGAATAGGTTTTAATGCGAATTGGTTGGGGGGTTGACCCCCCAGAAAAATAAAACGACAAAAAAATAACTTTACAGATTACGAAAACTGCAGAAGCTTTATAGAAAATATCCTATTATTTGCAATTAGCAGTTATACTTCAAGTTACTTTGTACTGAACCTTGTTTTATTCATTAGAATCAAACTACTTTTCATTATTTTATTGTTATAAGGTAAGACAATTTCATAAAGCATTATGTTTCCATACCTTCATTTAAACATTTTCTAAACTCTCACAAAACTTTCCTGAACTTTATCTCATTTAGTAGGTACGTCTAAACGTGTTGAAGTTAGATTAATTTATCAAATAATAAATAGCTTTGCCGCTAAAGAATCTTATCAATTATTGTGAAAACGGAAAAATCGCGTAATAATTTACATCATTTCCCATTTCTTGATAACCGTTTCTTGAAACCTGTGAATCAGTCTCTGATGAAATTAGTAGAATTTAATGTAATTAAAGATTAAGGCGTTGGAATCGACATAAAGTTTCTGATCAATTTAAATACACATTTGAATGCAGATAATTGAAGCTTTTTACGCGAAATTTTTTACTATGTACCGATTTACATGAAATTTTGGAGTTAGGCTTATCTTACCCTTAACTTCAAAAGTGATACTTACCCGAACTCCGTTTTCACCCTGGGGTTGGTTGCTACCCCTTTTCGGTGGTGGAAAATTTTTCAAAATAACATCGGATATCGATAGAAGGTCTAATTTTAAGCAAAAAGTGTTGAAAAAAGTTTTTTCAGAAACCCAATACTTTTCAAGTTATTGGCAATTGAAAATTCGGAATTTTCCCACGATTTTCAACGGTTTTTTGCAAATATGTCCAAAAATATGCATTTTAACGATAATATTATGATGAACAAAATTGTAGCAGGTAAAAAAATGAACAAATTGGTTTTTCATAGAGTGTTATAAGTGCAATATTAAGCGAGATATTGAAGATCAAAGTCGTTTTTCATTTTGTCTGAAATTTAATCGATGTATTCAATGCCATCTAGCGGAAAGCGAATAAATTTTATGCATGATAATGAAAAAGGATTTTATAGTGCTCGAAATAAGCTTCAATATGAGTACTGTTAAAAGTCTTTTGCACGTAAAATGAGTGAGCTGCAATGAAAAAAAGAGGAACATCTAATGGTTTTTTTTTTAAATCAATGGGTTTCATAAGTGCCATTTCCACCAAAATCAAAATTAATCGTATTCCGTCTAGAATTAACTTCAATATAAAGAGTTTGATGGATTCTAGCAGTTTAGCTGCTTTGGAACACATATATTTCGAAAAAATCACGATTTTAAGAGAGAAAAAATTTTCGAATTTTTAAAAAACCACCTTCTTTTCATAATATCTCAAAAATAATGAAAGATACGTGAAAAAGTATAATAATAAAAAGTGTAGGTTTTTTTGTGACAAAAATTTTTTTTTCCCTGTCACACGGAAATTGACGGAGATATGATAGGCCAAGCTACATAGATTTAGATTGAGCATTTTGTGTAAAAAGTGTTAGAAGAAAACCAGCTCCGCCAATGTTTGTAAAAAAGTTCCATATGATATAGTGATATGTTTTTCACTCGACTTTATTATTCATAACTTTGTTATTAACAATTTTATGCTAAAATTTGCGTTTTTCTTAGTTTTTTGGTTGTAAATTCGAAACTATCAGAGTAATCGTGATGGTGTCAATAGACTAATTATAGAAAATGAAGAGAAGAAGAAAATGACATGTCGGACAACTCGATCAGACCCTTAGTTTAAGATAAAATCGAAAAAAAACGGCCAAAATGCAGTTTTTTCAAAAATTCATACCTCGGTTGTTTTTTGAGTTGTATCGTAGATCCTACGGTCAGTATTAGTTATTAATATAAACTTTGTTTATGCGAAGAGCAGGAACTTTCCGATGCATAGTTTTTGATCTGTGGCCATTTTTACATTTTACTATGCAATTTTCCAGCAGACCTGAATGCGACTGGTATAGTCCGATTTCAATTTACAAAAAAGATTTTGAAAGTAGAATTCTCATAGTTCAAAACGTTCATCTTGGTTTTACATGGAAACGCTGAGAAATATGTTTAAAATGAAGTTGAACATGACGAAAAACGGCCGAGAAATTAATGTTCAAAATGCCGACACTTTCGTTCTCCTTGCCTGCTGCTCTACCCCCACTCTTCAACTACTCTCACGCGTTCGGCCGTTTTTCGTCATGTTCAGCTTTATTTTTAACATATTTCTCAGCGTTTTCATGTAAAACCAAGATGAATGTTTTGAAATATGAGAATTCTTCTTTCAAAATCTTTTTTGTAAATTGAAATCGGACCATATCTGTCGCATTCAGGTCTGCTGGAAAATTTGCATAGTAAAATATACAAATGGCCACAGATCAAAAACTATGCATCGGACAGTTCCTGCTCTTCGCATAAACAAAGCTTATATTAATAACTAATACTGACCGTAGGATCTACGATACAACTCAAAAAACAACCGAGTTATGAATTTTTGAAAAAACTGCATTCTGGCCGGTTTTTGCCGATTTTCTCTTAAACTAAGGGTCTGATCGAGTCGTCCGACCTCTCATTTTCTTTGTCTTTTCATTTGCTATAATTAGTCTATTGACACCATCACGATTACTCTGATAGTTTCAATTTTAAAAGCAAAAAACTAAAAAAAACGCATTTTTTTGCTTAAAATTGTTAATACCAAAGTTATAAATAATAAAGTCGAGTGAGAAACATATCACTATATCATATGGAAATATTTTACAAACAATGGCGCTGCTGGTTTTCTTGTAACACTTTTTACATGAAAAAATTTCTGTAGCTTGATGGCCTATGATTGTAAAGCACGCGGTAGCGCAATCACAGTCTCTCTCGAGCCCATTACCCTTCATTGTTTCAAAATAAAAGGTTTTTTCACTACATATCGTAATGAAGATAGTTGTAGCTCTTTCAATTACCTTTAAAATTGTTTTCTATAAGTTGTGATAGCTTCAAAATTGAAGAAGTTATGGCCCAAAAACTAATCGTATTTTTTTCTACTTAGTAAACTAAACATTAGTAAACTGAAAATTCCGATTTTTCAATTGCCAATAACTTGAAAAGTATTGGGTTTCTGAAAAAACTTTATGAAACATTTTTTGCTTAAAATAAGGTCTTCTATCGATTTCCGAGATTATTTTGAAAAAGAAAATCTCCACCACCAAAAAGGGGTGGCAACCACCCCCAGGGTGAGAACGGAGTTCGGGTCAATATCACTTTTGAAGTTTAGAATGAATACTCAGTATTTATATATAATTTTTATGGTTTGTTCTTCTTCAAGCACAACCTCAAATAACAAATTTCATCTCATTTGGTATGATGAAATTCCAAAATATAATACTACTATATATTAAAAAAAATCTCGTACCTCACTGTTGACTTTCCATGATAAAGTTATTATTTTAGTGGAAAATACGGTGAAACATTTTAATTTTGATCAAAGAACAATTTTACATCTAACAAAATAACAATAATATAGGTAATATTTTTCCCTAGAAAGTAATGACACATTGCCTTACTGATTATCAAAGCAAACACAATAATATTGAATATTAGTAACAATACCTATTTTTGCGAGACGAAATACAGCAAGCGAAATTTTTTCACTGTTACGTACGAATAGAAAAAACACATCCTACAAATACAAAAGTACTGATAACTTCTATAATAAACAAACAACTACGTGAAAATAAGATTCAGTGAAAAAATAGCAATTAGAGGATCTGCATCTGCCAATATGTCACTATATTAAAGTAGCAAATATGCAAATAAAACAATTAACATAAATCATAAAATAAAAAATATACAGTTAGAATGAGAACGTACCTATACAATAAACATATTCATTTACAATACTCATTTGTGGATGATATGGATGATATATATGACACATATGTTATCTAATGAAGCTGATACTTAAATAAAGTAAATATGCAGAAGAAAATATTTTTCAAAAATTATAATGAATTAAAATTTCGCATGTATATTATATAAATATATACATATATTTTCTTTTACCTGTGCAATACTTATTGTTATGCTAATAAAAGATATATAATTCTCAATTTCATAGAGCCTCAGACAAATATGAAATTGATACTTTTGGGCATTAAATACTGGCAGGTTTCTAAAATCTAAGGAACTAATTGACGTGGCTTATACTGCACGAAAATTGATATTAATAATGAAGAGATTTAATACAAGTCGCACGTTTCGAAGTCTATCTACTATAGTTCATATTCAGATGCGCAATGAATAATGATTTTTCATTCAGCATTGTGGAAATTGTTGTTACCAACCAGTGTTCAATTAATTTGAAGGTAGTCTGTTTACAGATAATTATGAAATTCATTCAAAAATGTTGACAGATACACAAATATTTAACAAACCTACATATGTCAGGTTTATTATATTGACAATAAATAAAACTCAATATATTGTTCATGCCCACTCAATTTAATATTTAATGATCTATTGTGTATTTTGAATAATCTAATATTTCTATAAATAACTATGTAAAATAATTTCCTTGATATCTATATATATATATATATATATATATATATATATATATATATATATATATATATATATATATATATATATATATATATATATATATATATATATATATATATATATATCTATATATATATATATATATACTATATAATATATATATATATATATATATATATATATATATATATATATATATATATATTTGTATTTTTGTGTATTTATATTTTCTTAACAAAAAAAGGCCATTTGATATAGAAAACTGATTTTATTGAACAGATAACATCTCGTCAAGCAAGTAGTGTCTCTCTAACAACTCAAATATATTTTTTTTAATATATATATATATATATATATATATATATATATATATATATATATATATATATATATATATATATATAAAATATATATATATAATATATATTATAATAAATATATATAATATATATATATATATATATAATATATATATATATATATATATATATTATATATATATATATATAGGTATATATACCTATATATATATATATATATATATATATATATATATATATATATATATATATATATATATATATATATATATATATATAGGTATATTATACCTATATATATTATATATATTATTATATATATATATATATATATATATATATATATATATATATATATATATATATATATATATATATATATATATATATATATATATATATATATATATAAATATATATATATATATAACCTATATATATATATATATATATATATATATATATATATATATATATTAATTTATACATCATTTATACAAAACGAAGACTCCTTAAAACTCTAAGGAAAATTCTAGAAATATTTCTACAACACAAAACTGTTGATATAATTTCTTTAGGTAGGTACCTCATTATATGCCACATTCAATAAATAGCATATCACTTTTAACTCAAACCTACATTTAAAAATTTCTACATTAAGTTAAAAAAAGAACAGCGAATACAAAAAAACTCATGCAGTTTGAAAAATACCATTTAAAAATTGTAATGTATCTTATACTGATAAAAATTCAGAATTCAGAAAAAAGTTTAGACAGTACTAATCAATCGTTAAAATAATAGTAATCATGATTTCAATAATTATAATGAATTTTGGAAATAAAGAAATAGCAGAAATACATAAATATTTTATAAACGTTGAACAAAATTATATTGAATGTAGGTATCTTTACAGTTACAGAATTTCAAGTTCATTATAGTTAAATGAATTTTAATTACGCAAAATGTTAAAATATCAATTATTCATGACTGCCTCTGTATTTAATCAATTAGAAATATATTTAATCACATCAAACTTTAGTTAATGGAGTTCATTGAGATACAAGCAAAAATTAAACTAATATTTAATGATCATAGTGCAATTTGTTCTTATATAAAAATTAAATTATTTGTTTAATTGTCGATATAATAATATAGGGTGAATATAAATTGAAAACCTTATTTATTTTCTTAATGAAAGATCATTTAATTGCAATGTTAGATTTGAAAAGTCATTACCAGAAAATCAATCGAAGTTCAAAATTTAAAAATTGGTTTACTGCTCATGCACGATGATGAAATTTGAATCATGAAAATCATAGGGGTGACTCACCTTTTCAAAGGGGTTTATTTGGCCGCATCATTTCGAAATGCACTGCCGTCTTCGGGATCATCTTTTGATACGGCCGCCGGCCAGTCGGAAAATCCATATAGAAAATTCGATTTTGCGCAGTTCTATCAATGTTTGGACCTGGAGTTCCTATCCTACCGCCGTTACCGGTGCTACACGAACACATTTAAAATACGATACGGTGCTCTAGGGGGCGTTTATTTACTCCCGTCTCGATTGTCGCTTTAATATTCACGGAGAAATGAAATTGAATTTTACAGGTATTCCAGAAATTCGCGTAGAGCAATATTAAAATATTCCATATTGCTTCCAGGAAAAAATGAAGAAAATAATTTATTTTCAATCAAATCAAATCAAAATATGCTTTATTGTCTTTAAGAATTATATACTTTATGGACAAAGCGAAAATTATAGGAACTGAATAATGTAAAACATACATAAAACCAGGGCCGGCCAAAGGGGTGTGCGAAGTATGCAGCCGCACACTCAAGCCTTTTGGAGGGGCATTAAATTGACCATTCGTATGTATGTGCTTATGTATTTTAGCGTTGTTTACACGATAACGGGCGCAATTTTGAAGCAATAGGGTTGAAAGTATGTAAATAGGTAGTTTCGCATAATATCTTGGATGAGATTGTTTTTGGTTGGGGGGTTGACCCCCCTGGGGGCAAAATAAATCTTTTTTACGCGATAACGGGCGCAATTTTGAAGAAATAGGGTTGAAAGTTTGTAAATAGCTAGTTTCGCATAATATCTTGAATGGGGTTGTTTTTGGTTCGAATTTCTTCGGGATTTGGCCCCCCTGGGGGGAAAATAAATCTTGTTTACACGATAACGGGCGCAATTTTGAAGAAAAAGGGTTGAAAGTTTGTAATTAGGTAGCTTCGTATAATATCTTGAATGGGATTGTTTTTGGTTCCAATTGGTTGGAGGGTTGACCCCCTTGGGGGCAAAATAAATCTTGTTTACATTATTTTGAATCAATAGGATTGAAAGTTTGTAAATAGGTAGTTTAGTATGATATCTTGAATGTGATTGTTTTTGGTTCGAATTGGTTGGGGGGTTGACCCCCTGAGGGAAAAATAAATCTTTTTTATACGATAACGAGCGCAATTTTGAAGCAATAGGGTTGAAAGATTGTAATTAAGTAGTTTCGTACGATATCTTGGATGAGATTGTTTTTGGTTCGAATTTTTGGCGGGTTGACCCCCCTGGGGGGAAAATAAATCTTATTTACACGATAAAGGTCGCAATTTTGTAGCAATAGGGTTGAAAGTTTGTATCTAGGTATTTTTGTATGATATCTTGAACGGGATATATTTTGGTTCGAATTGGTTGGGGGGGTTGACTCCCTGGGAGAAGAAATAAATCTTGTTTACATGATAAAGGGCGTAATTTTGGAGCAATAGGATTGAAAGTTTATGGATAGGTAGTTTCGAATGATATATTGCTCATTAAAATGGGTGCGTAGCAAAGTTCGACCTGGGACCAAGATAGTTTCATGACTTTGTATGATGCTTGGCACCAAAAATTCAATTTCATATATATATATATATATATATATATATATATATATATATATATATATATATATATATATATAAATATATAAATATATATATATATATATATATATATATATATATATATATATATATATATATATATATTCGCAAAAAGTGAACAAAAACTGTGTTTTTGGACCTTAAATTTCAAAAAATTCCATACCCCCCAGACCCTCCGGCAGGGGCATAAAATTTGAGTCTAGCACACTTGCAATTTTCGCCTTAGGCCGGCCCTGCAAAACTCTATCGCATCGAGCTGCATTAGAAGAGCAGGTTTTCATAACGTATCCATTTTGAAAAATATATTCAATAAATTGTGATTTTTTTTCCTGGGGGGTCAACCCCCCAACCAATTCGCATTAAAACCTATCCCATTCAATATATCATACGAAACTACCTACTCACAAACTTTCGATCCTATTGCTCCAAAATTACGCTCTTTATCATGTATAAAAATTTATTTCTTCCCCCAGGGGGTCAACCCCCCAACCAATTCGAACCAAAACCAATTCCATCCAAGATATCTTTCGAAAATACCTACCTACAAACGTTTAACTCTATTACTCCAAAATTGCGACTTTCATCATGTAAACAAGATTTATTTCTTCCCCCAGGGGATCAACCCCCAACCAATTCGAACTAAAATTAATGCCATCCAAGATATCATGCGAAACTACCTAGATACACTTTCAACCCTATTGCCACAAAATTGCGCCTTCTGTCGCGTAAATAATATTTATTTCCCCCAAGGGGGGGGGTCAACCCCTCAATTAATTCGAACCAAATCCCATTCAAGATATCATTCGAAACTACCTATTCAGAAACTTTCAACTCTATTGCTTCAAAATTGCGCTATCGTGTTAACAACGCTAAAATACATAAACTTATACATACAGACATATGAACATATATGTATATATATATATATATATATATATATATATATATATATATATATATATATACAAAGTGGCGCACCCAGGGGGGGCATGGGGCTGCGGGATGTGCGTTTTCTATTTAAATTTAAGGAGATCAATTTTGATTCAAAGTGAAAACCTGCTAAAATAAACACTCATCAATCAAAAAAAAAACAAACTGAACAATGTAGTACCTAGAAATAAAAACATATCGCACCACATTTCCATACAAAATATATACAAACTTTAAAATACAACCGAGAGTGTCAAATCCTCCTCAATCGAAGCTGATGCCTGTGTTATTCAATTTGGTCATATCGATCAATCACTGCTCATAATAGTTGTCCTCTATGGAATAATGAGGTCTATCAAGAAAATAAGATTTTGTTCTTTTCGAAAATTGGTCAAGGAAGTTATAGATTTCAATTCGTCTGGAAGGTGATTGTAAATTTTCTTAGCATTGTAAATGATGGACTTTTTTGTTAAATCAGAGGAAGGAATAGGGAGGTGGACATGATGTCCCGAGGATCTGGTGGAACACCCGTGCTGTGGCAATAAGGGTACGGCATGAAAATACTTATGAATCAAGCACACAGATTCGAGTAAAAATAAAGAAGTAGCGTTAAAATTCCATTTTCCTTGAAGTGAAGTTTGCAATGAGCCCTATTTTCCAGTACAAACATGTAACGGATTGCTCTCTTCTGCAATTTGAGAATGGTGTCAAGTTGTGAAGAATTACATGAACCCCCCCAGAAGGAAAGACCATAACGAAGATGAGATTCGAACAATGCAAAATAGACAATTCTTGTAAATGCCGTATCTAATTTACTTGAGATGGAGTAAAAAATTGTAAAAAAGCGTGGGGCTGATTGATGTAAAATGTTACAAATATTTTGTTAGATGTTAGATGTTAGAAATATTATAAATCACCCCACGTTTTTTACAATAAAATAATTTATCTTCTAATTTTTAGTTCGATTTGTTTTAAAACATGTTCCATTTTTTTTAAACTATTTCTTTTTAAATTTGTTATTGTAATATTGTTGTGGCTGCTTGATAACTCAAAATAAATGTAGAGTTATAAATATACTATTTCAAATGTTTCTTTTTTTCATTTTTCTAAATCTAAAGTATCTCATCAATTACTAAACTAAATCTCATTTTCTATCGTTTTCAAATGTTTATTGTCCATAATCATTCGAAGAATATATAAAACAATATTCGTAAAAACTCTAACTGTGTTTATTGTAAACGCATACAATACCAAAATAAAATGTACACTATCAAGCCTGATTACGCAAGGACTTAAAATAACATTGATATAATATGCGGTTGTTCAAACAACAAATGAATAAAAGCAGGTCGCAGTTAATAAAAATACACAAAAAGGTCAAAATAAACAACAAAGAGAATCCTCCATCTGTGCTGAAACGTTTTCGAATATATTTGCATAATATTCACCTATAATCTTGGCATCACATAGTTTCTGATAAAAGCATAAATGTTGCTATCACAAATCAAACACAATAAAACCTACGAAAATCGTCAAATGTATTTTCCGATCATCAATCTACTACGTCCGAATATAATATAAACTTTTTTTCACTGAAAATTTGAATCTTGAAGTAATCACAGAAATGTTTCTCACGTCTTTACAAAAGAAAATTTTAGTCGAAAATAACGGAAGTAAAATGATTAAGTAGATTCTGCATCACTATATTTCTGCCGTTTTTAACCAACTCTATATCAGACGAAAATGAAATAACAGAATGAATCCACTATTCACGTACGTTGGCCATTAATGATTTCAAGATTTACATACAGATACCTTTTCATCATTGTTTGTACACGTTATACATTATTAATAGTTTGTTCATCATAACTCCTAGTTAGAAGTATAATTAATGTGCAATAATTATAATTGAAAAAGAATAGACTGCAATAATATTAGGTACATACCTAATTGGTCTATAGACATTTTCGATAATATGTATATATATATATATATATATATATATATATATATATATATATATATATATATATATATATATATATATATATAAATATATATATATATATATATATATATATATATATATATATATATATATATATATATATATATATATATATATATATATATATATATATATATATATATATATATATATATATATATATATATATATATATATATATATAAAAAAATATATATAATAATAATAATAAGGCCTTTATTTCCTACAGGTAAAAAGAAAACCCAGTTACAGGAAAAATTCTTAAATAACTAAATAAAAATTAAAAATTAACAGAAGCGGCTTCAAAAATATTAGTATTACAATAACTAAAATTAACTTTTAAAAAAATGAAATGACAGAAAAAAGAAAGAAAAAAAAATTACTTTAAGATATTAATACAATTATAACTTGAGAAACGATAAGAACTCAATATCACTTATGTCTATCTATCCAGATACTCCAAAAAAACTCGACTTATGGCTGAAAACGTATCAAAGTTCACATCGCAACTATCAGAAACCTCATTGAATAATGAACACATGTATCTAATAGGCGATTGTACACGAGAATTGGTTCTTGGAGTGGCCAAGAAAAATAGTTCATTACATCTTGAGCACAGCCTAGGCACCTGAAATTTCACCATAGCCAGAAGAGAGGGACAGTCAATACAGCCGTGTAATAGTTTATATAAGAATTTCAAAGAGAGAAGTTTTCTGGTGACTTCAAGCGATTTAACCCCAAACCTGTTCAATAAGTTATCCTGATCAAAACCTCTTGAAGGGTAAACACCATCCTCTCTCCACACCAGATACTTAAGGAACCTCCGCTGCACTGACTCCAAATGATACTTGTGAACATTGTAGATAGGACGCCAAATCATACAACCGAAATTTAATCTGCTCTTCACTAAAGAATTGAACAACTGCATTAGAGTTCCCTTATCATGAAAGTGATTGGCATTGCGCACAATGAAACCATAGGTTTTAAATGCAGCCGAGAGCGTAGCACTTATATGAGGGACAAACGTGAAACGTTGATCAAACAAAATACCAAGATCACGAATCTCAGATACCCTAGCCAAAATGCTATTTTCAACATTATAATCGAAGTGAATAATATTTTTCCTCCTGGTATATGTCACAACATTACACTTAGCAACATTAAGGTTCAGCTGATTTGAAACGCACCACTCAGACACATCATTCAGTCCCTCCTGCAGTCTCATGCAGTCCTCAATAGTGTTGATTTCTCCATATATTTTCAGATCGTCAGCGTACATGAGATTATGACCCTTGATGCAATCCAGCAGATCATTCACAAAGAGAAGAAAAAGAAGGGGGCCAAGATTAGAACCCTGAGGTATGCCTGATGCTGCCGTGAACCGAAATGACTGATGACCCTCGAATTCCACAAACTGACATCGATTATGCAGATATGATTTAATAAGTGAAACCAAACCGCTAGAGAAGCTAGATTTAGTTTTTAGCTTCCATAATAACTTTTGGTGACATACTCGGTCGAATGCCTTCGTAAAATCAGTATATATAACATCCACTTGAGAACCATCATCCAAGCTCTGCAAGACAAATTGCGACATGGTAACTAGATTCGTCATACACGATCTGCCGGACATAAATCCATGTTGCCCAAGTCCTATTTGCTTCTTAACTGTTGGATAGATATTGTTAAACAAAATAATCTCAAATAATTTGGAGAAATTAGAAAGAATTGATATGGGTCTGTAATTACTGATAAACATTGGATCACCCTTCTTCAGCACAGGTACAATTTTGGCAATTTTCCAAACCTCAGGAAATATGCTTTGTTATATATATATATATATATATATATATATATATATATATATATATATATATATATATATATATATATATTATATATATATATATATATAATATATATTTATATATATATATATATATATATATATATATATATATATATATATATATATATATATATATACTACTACTTTTCTTGTAACGGCTTCAAATATTCCTTCAGCTTTGGATGCATCTTCAGTGGTCCTGAGCGGAGTTAATGGGTGGTGTCGGGAAAGAGGTCTAATTGTAAATTTTCAAAAAACCGAGTGTGTTGTTTTTAGCACACCAAGGTCAGTTTCGAGCATGCTTATGATAGGTGAATGTGATCACGAGATAAGTGTAAGTGAGATGGTGAGGTTTTTAGGTGTGTGCTTGGATAGGTATCTTAGATGGGATATTCACATAAATACCCTGAAAAAAAAGCTGAATAGTGTATCGTACATGTTGTATATGCTTAGGAATCAAGTCACTTTCAAGGTTCTCAAAATGTTGTATTTTTCTTTTTATCAATCCTTGCTGTCCTATGGTATAATTTTTTGGGGCAACTCGTCCCTCGCAGAAAGTATTTTTGTGTGTCAGAAGGGTGTAATAAGAACGATCTTGAAGCTTGGGTTCAGACAATCATGTCGTGGCTCTTTCAAAAATTTCAACATTTTAACGTTATATGGTTTATATATATATATATATATATATATATATATATATATATATATATATATATATATATATATATATATATATATATATATATATATATATATATATATATATATATAAATTACTGATTTTTTTCCACAAGCATGAAAATTATTTCACAAGTTTCAAAAATGTCAATAAAACCAGAAGAATTTTTCCTTATCTCTTCCCGGCTCACTCGACAGCACTTCGCGAGAAGAGTACTGAATATATGGCTATAAAAATATACTGCCGCCTGCCATTGCGTTTTCGTACTATCTTGGACCATAATGTTTTCAAGAGAAGGATTCATGACTTCATATTACAATGTGAGCCTTATACTGTGGAGGAATTCCTTGCCTGCTGTGTTGTTTGATTAATGTTTATCTGTGACATGTTTCAATTTTACTTTTATACTTATCTGTGATTGTGTAAAATGATATTTGAAATTAATAAACTTATTATTATTATTATTATTATTATTATTATTATTATATATATCTATATATAGAAATATATATATATATATATATGTATATATATATATATATATATATATATATATATAATAAACCTCTTTATTTCCGAACACATATTATATTATACAACGAACGAATTACATATTATATTATACAACAACCCACAGAGAATCGAAAATGACGTCACAAATGAGTACAACCCTCTAACACAAATATTGTAACTGTTTTATCCTCATTTTCCCTTTACTCTAGATATTCATTCAGTGAGTATGGTTCCAATGAGATTAGCATGTCTTTAACTTTTTCCTTAAATTCCTTCATACGATTTATTTTCTTCGTTTCATCTGGTAGCTTGTTGAAGATTTTTATACATCTGTAGGATGGATGTTTCTCTATAAGAGAGAGTATATATATATACAATATATATATATATATATATATATATATATATATATATATATATATATATATATATATATATATATATATATTATATATAGGGTTGCCAGGCGTCCGGATAAAGCCGGAAACATGTACATTATTGCAGTACAATATTTACGATCTTGGACTGAAAACTTATACAAAGACAGAAAACATTTCACATGGATGACTTTAAAAGATGTTCCTGAATGGAATCAAGTTTCTGATACTATAAGAATCCTATCACAAAACAACGCTAAAGTTAATGATAGCAAATTTTTTGACCAACTGCAAAACCTAAACGTTCTCTGAACAATAACAAAGAGAACATTGATTTCAAGAAGCTATTAGCACACAACAAATGGGTAGGTACTCTATTTTAAATTGATGAGTAGTCAAGATTGCTTTTAAGAATTCCTTGTCAGTATTACTTTGCGATCCCAGGACATAACGCAAACGTTGAAAGAGTGTGATAGGTCAGCAATGGTCAAAAGAAGGCATCAGATTGCATGTTGACACTGTAACTAAAATGTTGGTTGAAGAATTTCATTTAAAACATTTAACGTGTAAGGATTTTAACTTCAAGAGAAGAAGTTTTATTTTGGTCAGATTGTTTTTTCATTATGTTTTACTTCGAAAAGTAATAGCAGGTAAAGAAGACTTATCTGTGCAATTGCCTTTCATTAGAATTAAAGAAGAGTTTAAAATCGTTGAAAGATGTTTATCTAGAATTTAATTTTGACTGATGACTTTATTTGACTGATTAATAATAAAGTACTTAGATTTATTTGGCATTCGATTTTATTAATATTTCATAAGAATTTAACAAGATTGATGGTAATAAATAGAAAACTCTTTCGTCGTACCTATTAATACTAAGACACAAATAGGGATGGCGATCTGAGATCGATTAATCGAAGAATCGATTTCTCGGTCCAAAAAAAATCGATTTTTTAAATCGATATGTTCTGCTGAACCGATTCAGTGAATTGATATTTCATCCTTGAAAATCGACATTCGATATTTTCTGTTTTTGTAAAAACCATAAAATTATTTACAGTTAGTTGAATGTACCCGTAATATTACGGTTAGTACCGCTGGATCCCAGTAGACTTGACAGACTGCTGTTTTTAAAAAGCTTGGATATTAAGCATTGGGAGCTATAAGGTATTATAATCTATTTTCTTAACTTTTTAATATAACAAATACATTTAGAAAATAAATGTCTTATTTTATACCAGATGTGGTAATAAAAATGATTTATTATCGAATTCCCTGAACTAAAAACATCCCTTATTTTACTGATAAGAGATGGTTTATTATGTATCTTTCTTGTTTTTCATAAAATGGAATTATATGTACATTGTGAACGCAAACTTGAAAAAAATTCGATTTTTTACAAATCGATCTTTTAGACCTCGATTTTTTTGTGAATCGATTCATTAGGTTACGATTCGAATTGATTTAAAAATCGATCTTTTTCCGAAAGAATCGCCATCCCTAGACACAAATAGGCTCTTGCACCGTATATTTTAAACTAAGTTGAATGATAAATCGAGTTTAATTTGACATTTTCGCTTGTCAAATGTCAAATTAAACACAGTTTATCATTAATATATATATATATATATATATATATATATATATATATATATATATATATATATATATATATATATATATATATATATATATATATATATATATATATATATATATATATATATATATATATATATATATATATATATAATATAGATGGGTAGTCTTGACTGGCTAGTTGAGGAAAAATGTATTTGAATATTTTGAGGTTGCAGTCAGAATAATTGTTGGGCTAGGTTAAAGAATACTCTTTGTCATATGGTCGAGCTTTCGGAAATGTTTATTTCCTTTATCAAGACATCTATAATAAAAGAACAGATTTAGATTTACAACAGCGTTCACAAAAAGTTAAAGATTACTTACTAACGTTGAGGTTATATAAATTTTGAGAAATTGAGAATTATAAAACGAAGAACAGAACAAGTTGATGGGTACAACTTCGTCACATAAGTAAAAATCCATTACAAGAATAAAAATCTAATTTTCAATAATCCGTACTTTCCCATCTTGCTATCTACAGGAAACCAGACTAACAAAATGGTCGACGTCAACCCTGAGAACGCGGAAACTAAACCACAGAACAATACGGTGATCTTCTTACAACAATTGACAATAGTCGATATATCAACATAAAACGGGACACGGTCCAAATAAAATTTAAAGAAAACTAAAATTATTTAACCGAAAGAGTATGGTGTGAAAATTTTGAAAAGAGTTTCTTTAACAATTTTTTATCACTAAATAATAACTGCAATACACTTTTTTAATAGTTCAATGAGCTAATGTTACTGCTTCTAAATGGCTAACAAATGGGCTGAATTTTGTTCTAATTTTAAAAATTCAGTCACAAGTTCAATTCTACAATTTTACTTGTAGTCTAGACAAAAAACTGCTTTCTAGGACTACAGTAATATAAAATGAAAAGCAATGAAAAAACAATGAAAAAAACAATGAAAAAAAGAAAACATTCCACTGCATACTCACGGCTACTATGCAACTAAGGCGAAACAGACGAATTCATGTTGGAGAAATACTAAAACCACCAATGTGGAGTGTACATTCTTGATAAATTTAAAAACGAGCAATCAACCGAAACGACAAAAACAACAATTATTCTGACTGCAACCTCAAAATATTCAAATACATATATATATATATATATATATATATATATATATATATATATATATATATATATATATATATATATATAACCAAACCACTTTTATCTTGCGAAAATTTGATTTTTTCTTTTGCAACCTCAATTTTGTATTCAATTATTCGTTGGAACAATTTAGTAAAATTCATCAAACATACCTTCAGCTATAAAGATGTTACTGAAATATTACAATTATTATTAGTATTTTCAATAGTGAACATGAATGGAAATTACAAATAATTGTTTATAAGAATATTACCATGCGTACAAGTTTTTTTATGTGAATTTGAAAACATGCCCTAAAGTAATCATTTACAAATAATCTCTTCAATTTAAATTTAAAACTAGATTTTCTATTCACTCAAGAAATGAAATTCTATGCTCTATGGCTTTGAAAGAGAAATGGTAGGCTTTTTTGTTAGTAGGTACATTTTCAATCAGCACTGAGCACACTCAAAACCAGAAAAATATGTGTAGCTCCTTGAACAAATTTATATATTGTTCCAAGTTTTCATTTCCAAAAGGATTTAGATTTGCAGATAATCAGTTTAGTGTTAAGGTAATAATTAATTTAACCCATAGGAAAATCAGCAAGTTATTTTTGTAGGTCATACAACCTAGGATGTATTCGTGTTGGGCGCTTACACGCTTTAAGCGCTCACGCTTATGCCCGCTCCACACTCGCGGCGCGAAAGCCCGCGAAGCCGCGAGTGTAGATGGGTTCGCGCTGTTCCCCGATCGGTGTCGGTTTTTTGTTCCGCGACAAAGGGTCGCGCTTGATTGACGGTGCATCACGGTGCGAAGCTTTGCGAGTGTGGAGGGACACGCTTTTAACGCGAAATTCACGGCGTGGATCGCGGCGTGAATTCACAGCAAGATTCGCGGGCGAGTGTGGAGCCCGCTTTAGAAGCACAGATTATTGGCTACTAGCGCTTAGAGACGCTGACGCTTTGACTTTGAGCATTAAAGGTGAATGTCAGATCTTCTTTTTACGCTTAGGTAGGCAAAAACCTGATAGTTCACGCACATACTGTGCTTTAACATTTCCCTACAAATTTATTAATTATCGACAACAAAAGTTAGGTTAGCTTACGCTTAGTGTTAAGCGTTTGTGAGCGCGAGTCGACCACAGAGAACGAAGCTTATAAGCGCTTAAAGCGTGTAAGTGCCCAACGCGAATGCACCCCTAGAAAGGTAGATTACTTTTTCAGTGCAGGCCTCATTGAAGAATCATATTATGCGATCTGCGATGCAACACGACAAAAACTTAGTCCAAACTTTCTTTTTCAATTCCTTCATTGTTTTGAACCGAAGAAAGTTTACAAAAAGGAAAAAAAATCTAGATCAATAAACTGAAATTTCACTGACTGTATCCTCATAATTTGAATGTTCAAAGCAGCTCAAACAGACAGAAATTTGAGGTTAAATAGGGTTCAGAAATTATTTAACTCATTTCATCATATATTGTATACTCTATTAAAACTATCAACATTTAATCAACTAATCAGTACATTTTCTTTTAAACATATAAAAACGATGGAACTAAAAGAAAAATACATCTTCCATCAATTGCAATTTCATTCGAAATGATACAAAGAAGCTACCATGGTTGGTGACATAACTATATTAAGACGATAAATAGCTGCTAATATCAGAGATAACTCAACAAACCTGCAATTTTGTTCTATTTGGCCATACTTTAAATCAAAGTAAATATATGCTATTCTTTATAAAAATTTATTCTTTTATTTGATCCTAGAGGCAGCAGTTTGAACAAATGTAATCATTTGATATGTGAAGGTAAAGAACTAATACTATATGGTCATTATCGTATACAAGGAGTAAAATTCCCAGGTGAAAATATCAATAGAAAATAAAAAAGATTAGATGCTTCTGTAAGAGGTCAAATTAAATAATCGTTTAAGACACAGATTACATTTACTTTCTTTTTAAGTGCTTTCTGGAAATATCGACTCAACTTTAGAAGATTACTAGCTGCCCGGCCACGCGTTGCTACGGTTCAAATTTTTTTATTACATGACCAATGCGTGATACTCGAACTAAAAAATCAATTTTCTCACATATTGATAGACATACATTCATTTTAATATATACGATAGGCTTTTCGATAACTTTTTTGATGCATCATAATAGAACTCGGAAATAATAACAAAAAAAAATATTTTGCTTTCCTTAAAATCTATTTCAAACCAACTAAAACGCACCTTGTATTTCATTAAATATTTTTTCACTTAATAATACATTTAAAATTCTTCAATCAGACTAAATGTACTGTTATCAGTCTTAACGAAGAAAAACATGATAAAAGCTGATGCAAGGTTTCGATTAATAAAACCTTCGGTTACTTCACAACATAATTTTTTTCTTAACAAATATATTTTGTTAGTAACAGGTACTCATTGTCAAATTACAACTCCTCAACTTAAAATTTCAAATGCATCTAGTATAATAAATGAGATTTTTGCAATACTCTTACGTATAAGATCAGATAAATATCTTTGGTTATCTGCACATACAACTGTTTCCCTACATTTGTCTATATTGTTACTGACCTTATTTTTATATCATTAACGTTTATTTAAATGTTTACAAGACTCATTATTCTCTTTCCGTTCCGAATTAATTATTGACAAATAGAAACTTTCTGATAAAATCTATATATATATATATATATATATATATATATAATACAAGCCGAAAAATTGAATCCTGTCTACAGCAAAAACCATATTTTTCAAATTTCTGAAATTTGGTGGGAAGTTAAGTCTGATCATGTAGATTCCCACTAAGACGGGGTTTTTTAAAATTCCGCCGTTAAGGGGTTGAAAAAGGGTAAAACGTGTTTTTTGATGTTTCTCGCAAAATAATGGACTTAGCGATCCCGTTCTTCCACTAAAATGTTAAGTAAAATGAACTCTAGAAAGTAGTTTCTCAGTTTTTTGAAATTCCATCATTTAGGGGTGCAAAAGGGGTAAGTCTGTTTTTTTTATATTGGCTATTTCCGGCAAAATAATCGACTTAGCGATTCCGTTCTTCCACTACAATGTTCCTTATAATTTTATTAAAAAACCATTTTCTGCATTTTTTGATGTTGTATCATTTAGGGGTTGAAAGAGGGTGAAATGTGTTTTTCGTATATTGGCTATTTTTGGCTGAATCTCGCAAAATAATGGACTTAGTGATCTCGCTCTTTCACGAAAATATCAAGTAAAATTAACTTTAGAAAGTAGTGTTTCTCAGTTTTTTGAAATCACATCATTTAGGGGTGAAAAAGGAGTGAGTCTGTTTTTTTTATTGGCCATTTCTGGCAAAATAATCGACTTAGCGATTTCATTCGGCCACTAAAATGTAATCCATATATATTTTGTTTTGAATGTAAATAAAAAAATATCAGTTGATTGAAATCAATGTTGAAAATTTTAATTTAATACATGTTAACAAATTGGGTTTTTATACAAATAAACAAATGATTTGATAAATTTTATCCTTTTTTTAATTATCTTCACCATGCTCGAAAACCATAAAGCGCCACGAGTACGTGTTTAAAAAAAAATTATTAAAATATGAATTTTCCCAATTACGAATATGAACTATATCTTAATAAATTCATACGTATACATATATGGATACGCGGGCGAAGCCGCGACGGGTCCCGCTAGTATATATATATATATATATATATATATATATATATATATATATATATATATATATATGGTTGTCTGGTTTCCCGGGTTTGTATCCGCGTATGGGCTTCGTCTTTGTTGAAGTCTGCTCGACGTTTCGGCATAGTTCAGAGTATTCATTCCGACCAAGAGCAGCTATCTGAAGATGGCAAATGTGATTTTGCCGAAACGTCGAGCAGACTTCAATGAAGACGAAGCCCATACGCGGATACAAACCCGGGAAACCAGACAACCAGATTATCTCCGCGAGAACCTGAAAATTAACATATATATATATATATATATATATATATATATATATATATATATATATATTTATATAGAAGTTAAATGCAGTGTTGATGTACTGTCTAGTGAAGCTGCATGATTCTAAAGCGATAAATCTTTAACTAAAATATTCTTTCCACAGTTTCTTTGTATCATTCGAATGAATATTCTCAATTCGTGATGTGAACGAAAGGTACCTCTGCAACTGTTATTCGAGAGCATCCTAATGACCTTTCGATAATTGAACCTTCGTACAAGCATTCTTCAATTAAACATTTATATCACTCTAACAGGATATGATAGTCAAGCGTTGTGGCGATATGAATTAGGACATGGGATATGTGCGTTTGTTCAACGATGATCTCCAGGTGGTGGAGGCTGACTCACTCTTCCTGGATTATCTTGGTTAAGTTGGGACGCCGTCACACTTCTAGTTTGTAGAGTGGCCGTCGTGGGCTCGTCCAGCAGTTGTCTCAACCTCTGCAACTGCGCTTCTAGCTGCCTGTTGTGATCTTCCAGTATTTGCATTCGGGCTTCCAAGCTGAAATAACGAACAGTATTTATACAGTTATAAAAAGTATAGAACTTTTATCTATTGGCAAAGGAACCAGGTACAGATTTACAGTGGATAGGGATAATATCGTAGAACTTATTGTACTTCTACAAGCTGATAGAAAAAATAAATGAGTAAATGACTTCCTATGACGTAACTCAACAGCAGTCCTTGCAAATAAACAATTTGATTAGGCAAGAATTATTCAGTTGATAATGTTCAATAAATATGTACCTAGAAAATTCATTGAATGAAGTGAATTATATATTATATATAGAAGCCCTTTTCTCTAATAGTATTTAAAACAATTGAATCTAATTTTCACTAAAACTTTAATTTAAAAAAAAATTATTGTGTGGATTTATCAAACCACGATGCAAGTGAAACTTTTTTTCGGTTTGTAGGCATTTAACTAAAAATTTTTAGAAAATTATTTGATTCAGGGTATTAAAATTGAGTTTTTAATATTAACTTAACTATTGAAAAATGGGAATGATAATGGCAAGTCAATAGTAGACAAAATATTCAATTATAAAATTTAATTAATATTAAATAATAAAGAACGGATTTACCCTAATAGGTTCAAAAAGTCGATTGTTACGCCACTCTATACAAAAGGGGATACAACTCTCTTGTTACCCATCTGTCAAAAATATTCGAAAAGATAATCAAAAAAAGTGTCGTTAATTTTCTTAATAAATACAAAATAATTTCAGATTGTCAGTTCGGATTCAGAGAAAATATTTCGACTCAGGATGCAGTTCTGTCACTGAGTACGAAAATTGCCCAGGCTTTGAATGAGGGAAGACCATCCTTGTGTGTATTTATAGACCTGTCCAAAGCCTTCGACACTGTCAGTCATCGCCTTCTTCTTCAATCCCTGGAGGATATTGGAATGCGAGGTAACATGTTGAAACTGTTCGAAAGTTATTTAACGGGAAGATGCCAGGTGGTGAGAATAGATAATGTACTGAGCAGTGAAAGGGTAATTGAATGTGGAGTGCCTCAGGGTTCCGTGCTTGGACCAACAATATTCAATGTGTATATAAACAGGCTTTTCTCGTTGAGTGGCAGAGGAGATATTGTTGGTTTTGCGGATGATATTATAAAGCAGATGACTGGAACTCATTGAGGGAGATGGTTGAGGTGGAGTTTTCTGAGATAAAAAGTTGGTTGGATAAGAAACTATTGACCGTTAATATAGATAAAACACACTATCTGCCATTTTGCTGTAATTCGGCTGGAACACCTCCATTCGATCACTTGGTGGTCAGGACTGAAACGCCCTTCCACATTCTTCCCGAAAAAAAGTGAAATATTTGGGTATAATAGTTGATATGCATGTGAAATGGGATTTACATATAAGGTATACTGTCAACAAATTAAGAACGATATTATACAAATTTAGGAAGCTCACAGAAATCCTGCCACTGAAGCACCTGAAAACTTTATATTACTCCTTAGTTGAAAGTCACATTCGCTATGGAATAGCGGTATGGGGGGGGAACTTCAAATACTCACATCCGCCCTATCGAGGTCATGCAGAGACGTCTCCTTAAATTGATATTTTCAAAAAATAATAGGTATTCTTCTGATCTTCTCTACACTGAGACTCAAATTCTGGACATAAGACATTTGTATTTTCTCTGCTCTGGTATCAGATATCATGCGAATAAGTATACAGCATTGCTTCCCTCCCATCAATACAACACTCGCCAAAGAAACATCTATGTTACACCCCGGAAGATTAGGGACGCGTCTCAAAGATCATACTCGTACTTTGCTCCAAAACTTTATAATAGTATACCTCAAAGATTAAAATCGATAGAAAATATTAATCGCTTTAAACTAGAAATGAGGAGGCACATACTTTGAAGTAAGAGAATTGAACTTCAGCGAATATTTGATTAGATTTGTAGTAACTCAACATTATACAAAGAAAAGTATTCTCAATGTTCGCTTGTTGTTTTTTAGATGTTTGTTTCTCATGTTTACTTGTTTTTGTTAATTCTGTTATTTTGATATTTTGTATACTTTGATGACTGATACTTTTTATCCTTTTCTATGGTGTAATATAAGTTTCTAATTTTTATATAATTTATGTGTATATTATGTGTGTATGCGCGTATATTCAGATGTATGGATGTATAATTCTATGTTCTACATTTTATAATCGAATTTATAGTTGAATCATTCATGTTTGTGTGTTTTTGGTGATCTCTTTGTTTTTTATTGTTTGTTTCTATTACTTCTCGAAACAAGTGTTTACACTTGTCGAGTTTTTATTTATTCACAACTTATCTTTGTTTTTTATTTACTTGTATTTGTACCATACTGGTGTGTGAATAAATATTATTATTATTATTATTAATTACAATTTGCGTATTAGAGTAAGGAATATATAATTAATACAATCGTTTAGATGATAGACGCATATTAAAAACTAAGAGCAATATTTATTTAAATCATCGAATCGTTGTCAACTTCAATTATTCTATCAATAACGACCGGTTTATACAACTCACTAGCTGTATCGTTATCCATCACGATAAAGTGAATAATAAAAAAACATTTACATTAATATACAGATCAAAACACAGAATTACCGCGGAAGACTTGCACGAATAATTGAGAATATAAACACGATCAGCTGATTGAACGCCGCCATATTGACCTTGGTTGCTCTGCCATGCGCCTTGCGAGACGCGATAGATGGACGAAAAATGTTGGGGCGATAGCGTGAAACTTTCACTTTAAAAAATAGTTAAATGATTATGAAATATGAAATCACATATATAGAAATGAAAATTCGAAAAAAAAGACTGAAAAACATCAAACTTCACAACATTGAAATCAGTGAACTAGAATTACTTCAACCCAAAATAATAGACATATCACTATTTTGTATTGCTACATGAGAAACATTAATGTCAATTCTTGCGAGGATCTGAAAAGTGACTCACCGTCCCTTATGCTGCCTCAAAAGTCTAGCCTCCGCCAAAACATCATGCTGCGGCTGCTGTGGCGGTTGCGGGGCCGTACCCCTCTGCAACTGGTTGTATTCTTGAAGCAACGCTACGTTCTCGGCCTCCAGTTCTCTTATCATATCCTGCAGTTCGGCCCTCTGTTCCTCGTCGATAACCATCATCAGCTGGCCAGGACTTGCGGGAGCGCCCTCTAGCGACTGACAGTAGTCGGCGATCAGCCGATGCTCGTCTTCGGGCGAGGCCGCTCTGAGTTCGACCTCAGCCAATCTACTAGCGTAAATTTCGAGTCGCGAATGCATGTCGTTGTGCTGTGGGGACGCGACTGGACTCTCCAGCTCGTCGCCCTCCAGGACGGACCTGACGGGAAGGTAACCAACCCGAGGATGCTTCGTAAAATATCTTTTGCTCTTGAATTTGTTCCTGAGCGCTTTCGTAAAATCGCGCATATCCTCGATGGAAGTAGTGGCGGCGCAGTATTCGTGCATCGGATGGGATAGTTTGTGCCCCTTCGTGAGGCGGCCGGAAAAGAAACATGTCTGACACATGTCAAAATTGAAACACTTCAAACATCTAAAAAAAAATTAACATCTCAATGATACATCGAAATAATGCTTCTTAATTGAATTGAAGACGAACTAATATTCTTGATTCATAAAAATTCATCGAGACTCTAGACTACCTTATTCAGTTGGACTTCCACTATTTTTTTATGAGCAACTCTCAGAAAATATGAATGCTTATAACACATCTCAAGCGCCTCAAAAAGATTTCAAAAAATGAGGATTTATGCTGTTTTTTAGTTGGCTTAATACTTTAATTTTCCAATACTAATTGAGAATTAATGAGCTTGGGGCGCACGACAGAAGTGAGAACTTATACTAATCCAAGTTCAAATAATTAATATTGAAATGTGGGGCTAAGTGTTCTTACGAGATTGTAAATAAAAAAATTAAAAAAGGCAGGAGTAACCTCTGGGATTCGAACCCAGAACTACGGCACACCAGGGTTCAGTACTTAGACCACTTGGCCGTCAATACAATGTAGAAAAAAGACGCAAGAGTTTATAACGAGAGGATAACGTATCGCCACGCTATATAATTGAATATAAACCTACAATACGTAGTCATTATTTTATGGAACGAATTTGTAAAGCTTTATCTTTTCATTATGCCATATCTGATTCCTATCGTAATCTGTTCTGTTATGCATATAACTTATACAAAATTATTTCGATGTTTCACATCTGACGTTTTCGAGTTGCTTGTACATGAATTAATGAGTACATATAATGCTTGGGCGATTGACGTGGCGGAGTAGTATCAGAAAGAGAAGGGATGAGAGAACGGAAAGAAAGAGGAAGAAAGAGAAAGGTATACTTCGCTTGTGTTAACTAAAAGCGTGACTTTCGTCAGTCTACTTCTGTCACACTTTTAGTCTCGCTTATCTTTCAGTTTGGTCCCGCAGCGAAATCCCTATCTCCTCCAAGCCTGCTGTGAGGAATTTTGTTCCAAAAATAGTAAAAACGTAAATGAACTTTTCAAGAACGTAAAGTCGTTATATTATTCATACTTTGTACTTCGAAAAATACCCCAATTTAACGGAGTTCTTACCTATATCTGAGGCCCACTATAGGATACTGTTTGCAAGAGTTGCATTTCGCTTGGTGTTTTGCCGATTCTGCTGCGGCCAATCGATGTAGAACTGGCAACCACACCAAAGACTGCGGCTCCTGATTCAGCCAAGCTAAGAAATGTGTGACCTCGAGATCCTCCCTTTCGCCGAGACAACTTCGAACGCTAGGTTCTATGTTAGAACCTCCAAAAGCTGCCACTTCGCCCAGCTGCCTAGGAACTTGAAGAATATCGTGCAAGAGTAAACCCAGTTTCCTCTGATCGGCCTTCTGTTGCGGATCTGCTATAAGTCGGAAAAGGTAACGGTATTTTTCCTCTAGATGTCCCTTGGACAAAAGAATGAGACCAACCTTGAGAAGAAAAGAACATAAGAAAAAATTATTTTTGAATATCGATTTTATCACAACAAAATAATTCAAATTATTATTGAACATTGAATTGAATTGGCATTTACTTGGTGAAAGTTCGTAAAATATTCATAACTTTATAAAGAAATGAAAAACAAACTTTTCACAGGTTGAAAAAAAAATTATTATATAGACTCAACTGTAGCGATTGTGAAAAATTCTATATATGACGTACAATTAGAAATTTTAAAACTCGAATACACAAACACCCAACTTAGCTATATTAAGCAGAAAACTGACTTTAATTATGCGTGCTATCTTATTCAAGAAAACCATACCTTTAATCACAATTATAAAATATTACAGTTAGAAAATAGTCTCCACAAAACCAACTGTTGGGAATCCCTATACATCAATAAATATAAAAATTCCGGAAACCTAGTTAACGACCAGATTGAAGTAAAACCTTTTCCTCTCCTTAATCTGTTCAATGTACTTACCAATGACTCTGAATGAATTGCTTATTGTTATTTAGTTTCTCTAGAAGCTCCTCGGTTATGTTCAGTTTTTCGTATAAATAGATCGTTTTGTAATACCATAATTTAGTACGAGATGAATTCAATGTTATGACGAGAATCTACATACATAATATATGGAGTTCCTCAAGGAACCATTTTAGGTCCTATTTTGTTTTTATTGTATATTGAAGATCTATTCCATGTTAATACTTGGGTATAAAGGTGGATAGTCATTTGAGATGGGACCATCATGCAAACTTCATTACTAGTAAATTGAGATTGCTGCTTAGGAAGTTTAAATATCTGAGAAAAGTTCACATTGCAATGGCAGAACCACATCTTAACTATGGAGTACTCGTTTGGGGGGATTGGCTAATTTGTACTACAAACAACTGGAAATAATCCAAAAATGGGTACTGAAGATTATCTACAAAAAACCCATCACCTACCCCACGTCCGAATTATTCAAAATAGCAGATTAACTCCAGTTCGACAGCTTCATGCACGTGCTCTGCTCATGTATCAGCATAAAATAGATTCACTCAAAAAAGGCAGACAATTAAGATTTAAAAAATATGATTCCTCTTCCTAAACCTAAAAAACCATTGCTTTGAGATCTTTTACTTACTTGTCACCGTTACTGTATAATAGTCTCCCTTTTGCTTTTAAGAACACTAAAATTCAATCTATATTTAAGAAGGGGATTAAAGACTGGATTAGGAGCAGACCTGAATCACTCTGGAGTAACTTTTGTAACAGGAATTGTTTCACTTGAGTTGATAGCCGGTTTTTTCTTTTTTTGTTTTGTTTAGTATTGTTTTTTTTTCCTTCTTCTTTCTGTAATGTTTATGTATTTTACACAACATTGAGGTTAATTTGTGAATTATATTTGTAGTACTGCCCACGCACAAGCCAAGCTTTTGTGGGAAACCAATGTTTATTTGTTATTTGTTAGACGTGTTTACTCAATAGATTTTTATTTCAACCTATGAAAAGTTAGTTTTTCATTTCTTTATAAAGTTATTATTATTGAACATTCGCTCACCTTGAAACTAAGTACCCTGATTTGTCCAGTACGCTGACTGTCATACACGTTCAACAACCAATTCAACGCCAAATCCACGCACAGCGGCACATCAACAGCATCAGGATGCTGCGTTGCCGCACTGTCGTAAATAGCTCTGAGTATCAGGACCATATCGGCGACATCTAAGATTTTGTCGTTTTGTCCCCTCAAACCGTGCAGATCGAAGGCTTCCGACGCGGTCGACAACGGTACGTAATCTAAGCACAATTTATTCTGAAGTGCTCTCAATTTGAGAGCGGTACGATAAGCGGAGAAGCGCACTTCGTTCAGTTGAAGGAGGCGCGCCGCCAAATCTAACATTTGAGGGTGGTCCCAATGCGTCGTTTCGGTGCTATGGTTAATGTAGTACGGCACTTTATTGGGCGTGGTCGCCCGTTCCCAAGGAGACTGCACGCTCGGTGGACCCGGAGATACAGCACCTGGAAAAAGATCACTGAAAACTAACCCCACTTTAATAATTACTAACGACGCGTCACGGGTTCGCACGATACGTCTGATCACTATAAATCGTTCATATAAATATATATATATATATATATATATATATATATATATATATATATATATATATATATATATATATATATATATATATATATATATATATATATATATATATATATATATATATATATATATATATACATATATACATATATACATATATACATATATACATATATACATATATACATATATACATATATATATATATATATATATATATATATATATATATATATATATATATATATATATATATATATATATATATATATATATATATAAATATATACATATATATACATATATATATATATATATATATATATATATATATATATATATATATATATATATATATATATATATATATATATATATATATATATATATATATATATATATATATATATATATATATATATATATATATATATATATATATATATATATATATATATATATATATATATATATATATATATATACCGGGTGTCCACGGAAGGTGGCTCGCCCCTATTACTCGTTTGTTTTCGGAGATAATGAAATGAAATTTACAGGATCTGTTTAATGCATAAAACTGCATTTTTTGACAAGTAACTCAACTTCATGCAACTTCTGGTTTCACCGGAAGTGACATAAACTTTCGATTTTTAAATGGGACACCTGGTATATTTTCAGTTTGTTTACCTCCATATGACATTTAGAATACAACCATGTATTACTTGCTACTTTTTGTAACCGTTCAATCTTTTTTCGAAATAAATTTTTATTCTAGAAGGCTATAGATGCGTTCAAATAAATAATTTCGGTCCTAAAATGGCCATGTTCACGTAGATTTGTGGGCGTGGCTTCGGACTTATTTTGTTTCAGTTGTGTGGGTCAGGCTACTCGATGATTTCAAATGTTATTTTAATCTCAATAAGATTTTTCATTTAAAGAAAGTTCTAAGGTTATGGGATTTCAGGTTTTTATCGGAAGTCTTCTCTCAACCTAATACCTAGAGTGCGGTATCAAATTAATGGTATTAAAATTATCTTTTTTTTAACCCGACGAGCCACCATGTTGCTATTTGAAAAAAAATAGTAATAAAAGTTTCAAAATTAAACTTCACATAGCTGGAACATTTCGATCGAAAAAAGTGAAGTTGTATTTTAACATACATTTTAGGACCGAAATTAGTTATTTGAACGCATCCATAGCCCTCTAGAATAAAAATTTATTTAAAAAAAAATAGAAAAACGGTTACAAAAAGTAAGAAATGATACATGGTTGTATTCTAAATGTCAAATGGAGGCAAAAAAAAACTGAAAATATACCAGGTGTCCCATTTAAAAATCGAAAGTTTATGTCACTTCCGGAAGTTGCATGAAGTTGAGTTACCTGTCAAAAGATGCAGTTTTATGCATCAAACAGATCGTCTAAATTTTATTTCATTATCTCCGAAAACAAAAAAGTTATAGGGGCGAGCCACCTTCCGTGGACACCCGGTATATATATATATATATATATATATATATATATATATATATATATATATATATATATATATATATATATATATATATATATATATATATATATATATATATATATAAATATATAAATATATATATATATATATATATATATATATATATATATATATATATATATATATATATATATATATATATATATATATATATATATATATATATATTTATATATTGGTTTTGGGGATGACCCCCTGGGGGAAGAAATAAATCTTGTTTACATGATAAAGGGTGTAATTTTGGAGCAATAGGATTGAAAGTTTGTGAGTAGGTAGTTTCGTAAAATATATTGAATGGGATAGGTTTTAATGCGAATTGGTAAGGGGACTTGACCCCCCAGGAAAATAAATCTTGTTTACACGATAGAAGGCGCAATTTTGGTACCATATGGTTGAAACTTTGTAGGTAGGGAGTTTCGTACGATATCTTGGATGGTATTTATTTCTATATGAATTTGTTGGAGGGTTGACCCCCCGGAGGAGGAAATAAATCTTGTTTACACGATAAATGGCGCAATTTTATAGAAATAGGGTTGAAAGTTTCTATCTAGGTAGTTTCGTATGATACCTTGGATGTGATTTTTTTTGGTAGGAATGGGGGGGTTGATCCCCCGGGGAGAAAATAAAAATTGTTTATACATTAGAGGGCGCACTTTTTTTCAATTTGGAAAAAAAATCATAATTTAATTAATATATTTTTTAAACCGGATACGTTATGAAAACTTGCTCTTCAAATGCAGCTCGCTGCGATAGAGTTTTTTCTCTTTTTCAGCAAATTTTGTTTACCTTGAGTACTGTTAGTGAGTTGTTCCCTTCGTTCCCTTATAGCATTCTGTAGGGCTCTACATCTAGCACTGCAATCTTCTAGCTGTGATGCTAAATTGTTAGGTAACGCTCCACTCAATGTAGCTGCTTGTACTTGGGCCTCCTCCAGAGATCGTTGTAAAGGGGGTAGTTGAGTTTCCAAATTTTTCAGACTTTTCAATAGCTCCCTCGCTTCGGCTGCACTCCTGGGTCCACTCCATGTTAGTGTTGCCTTTTCAAGGCGAGAAACTGCCGTGGAAGCTTCTTCCAAGTTCACAGTGAGTAGTTTCAATTTCTACAATATAATTCCCACAAGATTTACTAAATTATCTTATTTCTTCTGCTAATAAAACATTTCAGAAATTTTATATTCTTTATATATGGTATCCCTGAATGAATATTCATCAACAAATAATGTTCGTAAACACACAATATGTTACTACATATTACAATTGATTAAATACAAATCAATATATATTTAAGTATGTTCAATATTAATAGAGCGAAAAAACATTCACTAAAATTAAATAGACTATCATTTCGAATCAAAATACATTGAAACGAAGTTTCTTATCGTACGTTGCACTCCATATACTAGGCGAATTGAAGCAAGACTTATAAATGAGTTTTAAAAAACGATCCTGTTAACGCATGTTTGGATTCAAGTATGGATAAATTCAACAAGTAAATTAATAACTATGTAATATTTCTTCTTGAAGGTATAGTAATATTCTTTCGAAAATTCATAATGAAGTTAGAATTGGTTATTCGTTATATTTTATTAATCCCAATCTTTGTTAATATAGTTCATTGTGCCTAATATTTAATACATTATATACTTCTAGCGAAAGAAACTTCGTTCCACCCCTCGTGTTTTTTATAATTCATGATCTACTCACTGCATTATTTTGTTCCAGTCGTGATGCCAACTTATCCGATTTTTCAATTAACGCATTCCACTTATCCGATAACTTAACCAATTCCCTACGTAAATTTCTTGCTAAATCACTCGAGGGATCACCTGCCACAAATTGTCGGGCACTCCTCAAACTAGCTTCGACTAGAGGTCTTTTATCTTCCAATTGCTGCCTGAATGCCCTGTGATCATCCTGACGTGCAGCCAGCGCTAATTCTGTATCTTTTCTTATAACCCACTCCGTTAGTTCTCGAAGAGACAACAATAGGGCCCCCCAGTAATCCGCATTGTGCTCGAGGCGATTCTTGAGATCAGACGTGTGCGTTTTTAAAGCCTGAAAACTCTCAATGTCAAGACTTCGATATAGGAACTTCATAAAACAATTTTGATTCATTATGAAAAACATATTGTGATGAAAATAAATCAAATATAAAATCACTTAATAGTCACATTAAAATAATGCATGAACTAAATCTTGTTTGAAATGCCAGATAAATTTGTTCAAAATACTACTTCATCCAATTTGGATCCTTTTTTGTGTACATATCTTTCAAATGTTCTGGAATTCCCCACACTTTCAATATTATTTCGCAAATTATTGAAAGATCACTTTTCGCAACAGTACATTACAAGGGTACATCTTCAGCTGATGGCTAGATACATCAAAATCGATATATCTAGTCTTACGATCATGAACAGTAGTGTACCTAGCAGAACTTGATGTAATTTCTATTTCAAAATACTACTCACTTGAATACATACAACATTTAACTGACCCAAATTCCTGAAAGGACTTCTGTAGAGTGAATTATTGCGAGGATCGAAATCACTTTCAACATTATTTTTTGCTATCATAGGAATCTTTCAGTTGAAAAAGTTTTTCAGTGTTCAGTAACAAAGTGTTATCAGTGAACCATTAATCAATCTCTTCTATAGTAGTAACTCTATTTCCAATAACACTGAAGAATTCCTAAAGGAGTAAGTTGGTATCTGCTCAATTACTTCAAACAGAAACAAATCAATGATTATCAATCACAACTAATCAGTACCAGATCTTCAGCAATTATCAATAAATATAGTGAAAACAAATTCTCAGTATTCAAAACAGTTAAAAGATAAACAAATATGCATGTTATTGCTACTCTTGACATTTACTTATCCCTTTCAGTGTTCCAAAATTTAAAAAAAAATGAAGGACACCCTACTGCGTAGCACTAAGAATGATAAAACCCCTCGGCGCATGAGCATGTCGTCAATATTTTTTGAATGTATTATATAAATTAAATAACAATGAGAGTCGATTTTACGACTGAAATGAAGGAAAATTGCAATAAATGTATTAATAATTCGATATTACGAATAAAATCCTTGAAAATTTAGCAAAAATATCCTATCCCGGTTCATTTTGCTGCAAATTATGAATCAAATTGATAAGATGGGAAGCAGATACAGACGTAGAATCAAGCTGAAGCTATCTACGTCGCTTGGTTACCGTGGCACACAGAGCACTTCAACGCATGTTTTGTAGGACTTCGTACATATCGACCTTGGCGCATGCGCATGTCGTAATGCCTATCTAAAAAACGCTATAATTTTTTATTCTTCGTTGGGAAAAATTGGGAACAAAAATTCTCTTATGAAATCATATGTATTTTATCGATATCCGTTGGAATTTTTAAAATCGGACCAGATCCCAACTTTTTTTCTTGAAACTTTAGCTTCGCCTCGGGGTAAAAACGCTATAATTTTTTATTCTTCGTTGGGAAAAATTGGGAATTAAAATTCCCTAATGAAATCATATGTATTTTATCGATATCCGTTGGAATTTTTAAAATCGGACCAGATCCCAACTTTTTGTCGTGAGACTATAACCCCTTTAGCTTCGCCTCGGGGTAAAAACTATTCGATATAATATAACATAATATAAATAAATAAATAAATAAATATATATATATATATATATATATATATATATATATATATATATATATATATATATATATATATATATATAATCAAGTGTAAATATATTCATCCTTTCTAAGTTGTGAATATAAACAAGTATAATGTAATCTGACATCAAAAACATGAAAGAAAAAAAATGATCACTATCTCTTCAATTTTCAACACACACTTTTACCTCATCAACTGGTGACTATCTACAATAGATTATTCAGACTCCAAAGAGATTACAATAAAATATACTTAAGTTAACTACATGTAACCTAACATAAATTTTCAAATAAACTACAATGTAATATATTTAAACACCTCAACCAATTCAGTTGAATAAAAAATTGTCATTCACAATTTCTATTAGTAGCTTAGCAAAATCTGATCTATCAGTTAGTATTGTTAATGGATGATTGCATTATTGTAATACACAAGTAACAAGTTGGTATATTACACTTATTATTACAAGCAATTATTCTTACATACTCAGAAACTTCAAGAAAACCTAAAATTTAATTCGTCTGTGCAAAGCTCTAAAAAAATTAATGATTGACTAACCTGCCATCTACGTTCCATCTCATCACCCCTCAATTGAAGCATTAAAGCATCTTCCGGTGCAAGCGATCCCAAAAGTGTCATGCTTGCCGCTTTCAAAGCGGCGTGTGTCGTAGCCTGTCTTTCGATATCTGCCTGTAATTCTTTTAACTGCTGAGTGGCCCTTCTAGATTCTACTTCTCCCTCTAAAGTCTCGAACACAGACTCCGCTTCACTCAGCCAAGCGAGAAACTTATCTAGAGATCTGTCCAAATTTTGGAGAGAACTCAAAGCAGAGTGTAAAAGTTTTCCTCTATTGATGACACATGCATCGAGACGATAGTAATGTTGATTAATATATTCTGCAGACTTGAAAAAGTGAAAGTTAGATTGGTTGTTAGCCTGTAACACATATGATGCACTGCAATCTAGGAAAAACGAACAAAAAGTGGCTATTTCTTGAAGATTTGAGACACCACCATAATTTTTCGTGAATATTTTGTTTTCAAATAATCTTCCTATAGAGTAATTTTTAATTACAGAAAGAATAATGTCTTTGTTCATATCACAACTATCTTTATATTTTTTTTAAGGTTATTGATGAAATAGAAACATCACAATTTTCATTATTAAGTATCTATTAAATTATGAATCTGTTAAAATTTTTACAATTTTCACACATATAGGTAGGTAATGATCAAATCAAATTATTGCTTATGTGAAGTACACTTCAACTCTATATCTGACATTCAAATGCAAAATCAATTGTAACTTACATAAGTCAGTTATGGGAATTAATAAGTTGGTCAACAAAAACAAACAGGACATATTTCACATTTGATACAAACAAATAAATAATTTTATTTCAATTCTTTTGACCATTTGGTATAAATATCTAAATAAAAATATTTACCTATGAAAGTTGTGTTAAATCAATATGTGAAAATAAATGTAATTAATAAGACAATTTTTGGCTACTTACTTCATTTATCCCTAGATAAAAAAGAAGCTATTTAATTCAAAAATAAATACTAACAGATCAAGATTTCAATAACATAGCAGAAGACTTAATACGAACATCACCTTGATTTGGCTCTCTTTGAATAAATAAGGCAGTAATATTAGGCATTAAATATAACTTCTTTTCATTATACATTCTGAGTCTAGTTAATATCTTCAGAAATTACTGAACCATATGCTACTAAAATAGAGAATATATGTAAACCTTAACCATCCCTAACAATAACAATCACCAAATTATTTTACTCTTTCCCATCAACGATGAAATGAAGCTCCATTGTAACAGGAGATTTTCACAACTAACACTAAACCATATGTGTATAACATTCCTAAAAATGATTCAACAGTCAAGCATGAATGATTCACAGTTTTTAAGCAGAAGCTTATATAGTGATAATAAATAAAATGATAATCTAAGGTGCTTTGGTGAATGTCTCAAATTTTCAGGCAAGCTTCAAATCAAAAAAGCAAACACAAAGCTAGAAATGTAAAGCATTCATTAAAAGGTACCTTTTTGTATCGACTAGTATCCTCATGTTGATGAGCAGTAATCAGTCTTTGAGTTAAAATTTGAAATGCTTCAATTTGTGCCTTAAAGTGATGTAGTTCTGCGTGTAAAGCTTTTTGTTCCCTAAGTTGTACCTCCAAAACATCGGCAGTATGACCCACAGGAGCCATCAGAGCAAGCCTGGATTCCATTCTTTGAAGCCATGTCTCTATTTCTATTCGTTTCTGTTCAAAATTATCCTCTTTCCTCTGCATTTTTTGGTTGTATTTGTTCAAAACGAAGTTTTAATTGCTGTTTCATTCACATGTTGCTCAAAATAGTCGCTAATCCTGAAACATCAGGAAGCTTTTCGGTTTCTCGCCCAATATCAATCACAAATCAATGCTAGTAGCTAGTAAGCTAGTTTACAGATGGGACAGGGTTGATGACCGCGCAAGCAAACCAAGCCTACTTTTTTAGCATCTGTGACTTTTGAGCTAAGGTGAGTAAACCGTCTATCGAAGGAATCAGCAATAAACATGAACTAACGTAAGCTATGGGAGTAGTAACTTCCGAACATTTTGTATATAACAGAGTAATATTCACAAAATAAACTCGAAAAGCAATCCGCAAACATACAGCGACTGCTAATATGAATATACATTTAAGTGAAAAATATTGATCAATAACACAGCCTTTCAAACTTCAACACAAAATACCGATCAGGTGTTAAATGTTTTAGGTCAATAGTGTAACCACTAACCAACCACTATCCCCCGGTGCAGGTCCTTTGTCATTTCACATTTGTCATACCTAAATATTGCGTTAGGCGTTTTATCTTAACATAATCAATCAATTGGTTGTAGAGGTATCAGTTGGACCTTGAAAAATTATAATCATGTATCTTTATTCCAATATAAAAGAAATTGTGTAGAAAAAATCCTTAGTATTTTATTATCAACCTATTATCTACTATTCTAAAAATTCCATCACAAGATATTATTCTATTTCCACCATTAGTTTTATAATTTATGATTTTAAAGTGTTCTCCACAAAAATATATCCGAATATGCATAGCAATTTATGCGTCCTTAAAATTGGCCCTTCGTTTATGTTTTAGGAAACTGTTACAATTCTTTTCAATGCTATAATTATGTAATTGTGTTTCAATTTACACTTCTAAGTTGTAAGGTCCTATTCTTAAACTTAAAAAAAACTTTTTCTAGGTATCTGGTAGTCGGACCACGGTAAACGGTTGCATAAAACAAAATTGAAGGTTAGTTTAGCTTAACGGAGCTTCGAGCTTAGCTTAGCTGTCACTTATATTTCATTTTATTTTGTAGATTCTCATAGCAACAATAAAATATATCCATTGTCAGTATAAAAACCGAAAATATTCATATAGAGTAAAACTTTGGAGGAATTATGGCTGCACAGTATACCTGGTAAATCATATAATGTTGATACTTTTAGCATATAATTTAAAAATTATATTCAAATGTGATAGAAAATATCTAAAAATTTAATTTATATAATGGAGAAAAGTGAGAGGACTCCCACTAAGAATAATCATATTAAAATAGTAGAAAATTGCCTGGAAAATGTAGAAATAAGTAAGAGTGGTTTAAATAGCCTAAGAGCTATAACATTCCTGTTATTATGGTACTTCTTTAGCGGATGTACATTATTTTTGAATAAATATATTTTAACATATTGTAATGGAAACCCAACAGTATTAGGTATGTACACTTCAGGCTTTTTACAAAATGTTTGCTGTCATTATTTAATATTTCAGCTGGTTGTCAAATGATGATAACTGCGACATGTGGCTTCTTGCAAATGTATTTTCCATGTGGCATGTATAAACCCTTTCAAAGATTGAATAAACCACCAGGATTTTATAAGCATATGGTACTTGTGGGGTGTACAAGGTTTGTATTGATGAATTGTTGAATATTTGCTCACTATTTGATAACAATTTCAAGAGAATGCAATATTATATTTTACAACTCTGAAAATGAGTTTAGTGTAACATAATCTTATGTAATTTTTTCATACAAGGGTTTATTCACAATTATTATAGAAATGAAAGATTATAAAAAAATATACAAATAATTAGATTTTCCTAACATAGCAAATATAAAATTAGTGGTATGTAATATATGCAGCTTAGTAGGCAATTTGCGAAATATTAAGAATTGATAGTGACAGAAGTAAATAAATCTTCATTTTTGTTCACTATATCTCACAATTAATCAACTTTCTATTGCTTAAGAAGAGAAAAAAATGGATACATGGAAAATCAATTAGAAATGGTTGAATGAAAAATAGTGATGATTTTAATTTGCTTACAGATACAAAATTATATTTTCAGGTTCTTAACTGTGGTATTAGGCTTATTTGCTTTGAATTATGTAGCAGTAAGTTTTACAGAAACAATCAAAAGTTCTGCTCCTCTATTCACAGTTCTGATCTCCAGGTTCATTTTGGGTAAATTTTTTAATTACAAAATATAGACAGAGGAATATCTTAAATTTTTTTTCCAGGGGAACAGACTGGTTTATATGTTAATTTAAGTTTATTACCTGTGATGTCTGGATTAGCATTATGTTCCATAAACGAAGTCAGTTTCGAAATAAAAGGTTTTATTGCTGCTATGGCAACTAACCTTACAGAATGTCTGCAAAATGTATATTCAAAAATGCTCTTATCTGGTGATAAATTCAAATATACGTGAGTAGTTTATTACTTTCATTTAAAGATTTAATTGAAAACCATTTTAAAATTTTTATTGACAGGTACATTATATTCTATAACTATTGTTAAATATTTTTTCTCTACTTTTAAATTAATGTTACACCTTAGTAAACCTACTGTTTGTATATAATTGAATAAGGCTTCTTACTGTTCAACAATTATAACACTTCCTCAAGAATTTTTGTCTTTTGTAATTTGCCAAAATTTAAGGTTAAACCTATTTTAAATTTCAGACCTGCAGAGTTACAGTTTTATACAAGTCTTGCCAGCATTGTTATACAGATTCCTACTTCATTACTTTTAGTGGATTTTGGTAATTCAGAGGACGTGAACATCAGCATAATTGTGTACTATATATTAAATGGAGTGTTCTTCCATTTTCAGAGCATTACTGCATATGTTTTAATGGATTACATTAGTCCAGTAACCCACAGGTAAGGATAATATTACTTTTCATTATACATTTCATTTCATCACAAATACTTCAATAATGCTCAATTGAAGTTAGTGTACACATGTAAATTAAACCCAGTCAGAGAAAAAATGTGATATTATATAATCAAAATTCAAAACACTGAGCTTAAGTTACTTAAGAAAAATTTTATTTTTATTTTGCTTATTCAAAATTTTTGAGCAAGGTCTCATAAATTATTCAACTAGATAAATATATATATATATATATATATATATATATATATATATATATATATATATATATATATATATATATATATATATATATATATATATATATATATATATATATATATATATATATATATATATATATATATATATATATATATATATATATATATATGTCACCGGAAGATAACAAGATCCGTAAGTTTATAAATTTCCTAGGAAATTTATAAACCTTCGTAAGATTCTAAACGAGAGATAAATTGTATTATTTTACGCCCACATTTTCGGAAATTGATAAACTTACCGAAGTCACGCGTAAAATGATAAGTAAGCAATAACAAAACGCCATGTGCGCTCTGATTGGTTGAATACGTCACGTGTTCCTTCTTCTTTCTCCCCACCGCCATTGTTCGACAGGAAACATAAACCGGTTGCTGGTGTATTTTTGTTTAGTTCTTAATGTTACTGTGTTCAAACTGTAAAAATAGTTTTATTTTGCTGAGGTTACTAAACTAGAAACATAATGAGCAACATACAAGCTGCGGACAGCCGTAATGGTGAAGGTTTTTATGTTTTATGATTGTTATTTCTTTTGTAATAAATCTCTTCAGTATCGTAGAACGCGATTTCTGATGTTTTATTTTGGTAGAGTGAAGTGGGGGTCATTAGCATATTATGTTAAAAAGTAACCCTGTATTATAGGGACCTACCTAGTTTTAAAGTAAAAATACTATTAGGTAGGTAATTGAAACTGATATATTTATAGCTTAGCAAGTCTGATTGTACCTAAGTCTATGGACACAAGCATTGCCACTGTCTACATCGACCAATCAGAGAGCAGTGTGTTATTTGCCGTGTTTTGAAGAAGCGTAAAATTGAAAGCTCTTCTGAGATTGGTCGAACCGTTTAGAATCTTACGAATGTATATCCGTTAGTTTATAAATTTACCAGGAGACGTCGCAAATTGATAAATTTGCGAAAATGCGGGCGAAAAATAATACAATTTATCTCCCGTTTTAAATCCTACGAAGGTTTATAAATTTCCTAGGAAATTTATAAACTTGCGGATATTGTTATTTTCCGGTGACATATATATATATATATATATATATATATATATATATATATATATATATATATATATATATATATATATATATATATATATATATAGATCTGTTTATCCAGGAAAATATTAATTTTGCCTATGTTACTAAAAAACTCTATTAGTACTTAGAACAGTTGCTTTTATTGCAGTACATATATATGCTTGTAGGTTTATATTTTTATTTACTTATTGTTTCATAAATTTAATCAACGTTACGTATACTATTACGATGATTTGTAGATAAATATTAATATTGTGATTATTATTTCAGTGTTGCAAATACAGCAAAAAGGGCCTTTCTCATATGGTTATCAGTTTTGATGTTTGGAAACTCGGTAACAGTGCTCAGTGGCTTAGGAACAATTATAGTTATAACGGGAGTTTTTATGTATATCAAAGCACAGCAATACGATGATGATAAAACATCAATTATGTTGCAGAGAAAAGTTAGGGCTATATAGTCAATAGGGATCCAATTCTTGGTATGATGTTGACCATGTGATATACAGTTTTGTCAATTTTGCAAAATTCTTTATTGATACGAATCGGTTTCTGGTCACAGTCGCTGATGTTTATTAATTCGGAAATACTCCTCATATTCATTCTAAAGTCCTTAGTTTCTATCGGTATAAGCTTTAATATTTAAATAAACAAACATCATAGGTATATTGTGAAACTGCAAATATTTTTTTCAATTTTGAATCATTACAAATAGGAGAGTAAATTTCTAACACAATCGATATGGTGAATTTGACCAACAAATAATTAAATGTTGGCATTTTCAACCAAGAATGTCAGTATTATTTATATTATTCTCATTAAAAATTATGAGTATATATATATATATATATATATATATATATATATATATATATATATATATATATATATATATATATATATATACAGGGTCACTCACGGTGGATGGTAGGTTAGACGTTTACGGAGAACGGGACATGAGATTATTCTGAAAATTTGGTTTCATGGGTAATTGATTTTGCTCTATCGATCTAAAATAATAGTGGCGCTGCGGCGTTGCCGCTTATACTAAAAAGTAGCAGCAACTATGAAATTTCAAATGAGACACCCTATATATTATTTCATTTTTGACTTCTCTGCCATTTTCCAATTGTTTCTGTATGATACTTCCCTATACCTATCTCCAGAGGTTTTCGAGAAATTAAATGGTTTCCTTAATTTTTTGTGCAAAACATAGCTTCAATTAAATGTTCATTACTAAGGTATTCAGATTCGTAGGACGCTGAAATTTTAGGTATAGTTTACCAAGTTGCGACGTATTAGGAACATTCTAAGGACTTTGTTCTCCATTATACAGGGTCCTTCAAAATTTGCGATTTTAACGATAAATACAAAAATAGTAAAAAGTGCATTTTTTTAAATGTAATACCCTGTATATTATTGAATATCTCGAAAGAAAATTGAAATTTCTTTCAAATGATATGTCATGTTCCTATACCTAAAAAGTCAGGTTTCCGAAATAAAAGCAAGTTTCTATAAAAATCGGATTATTTAGCCATATTTTGTATTAGGTAGCTATGAAATGTCAAGAAAGATGTCATTATGATAATTTGACAATTAGTCCATCAACAATAAGACGTTCGCGCGTTCATTAACGATAATTTGATTTGAAAACAAGCAAAATGGAAGGCAATAACTATTCTCATGAAGTTTTGATGAAGTTATTTATTGTACATGGTCAAGGTGACTAAATAATAGCAAGAACATGCAGAAAATTCAATAAAATATATACCTTTTGACAACCAATAAACGAGAGAAAATTTGTACGTTTACAAAATAATTTTATCACTTATGTTATGTTATTTTACGTAACGCAAATTGTTTTTTTTTATAGTTTAGTAAATTTCGTTACGCTTTTACAAAAATTATTTTGTAAACATATAAATTTTCTCTCGTTTATTGGTTGTCAATAGGTATACATTTTATTGAATTTTCTGCATGTTCTTGCTATTATTTGGTCACATTGACCATGTACAATAAATAACTTCATCAGAACTTCATGAGAATAGTTATTGCCTTCCATTTTGATTGTTTTCAAATCAAATTTTCGTTAATGAACGCGCGAACGTTTTATTGTTGATGGACTAATTGTCAAATTTTCATAATGACATCTTTCTTGACATTTCATAGCTACCTAATACAAAATATGGCTAAATAATCCGATTTTTATAGAAACTTGCTTTTAATTCGGAAACCTGACTTTTTAGGTATAGGAACATGATATATCATTTGAAAGAAATTTCAATTTTCTTTCGAGATATTCAATAATATACAGGGTATTACATTTAAAAACATGCACTTTTTACTATTTTTGTATTTATCGTTAAAATCGCAAATTTTGAAGGACCCTGTATAATGGAGAACAAAGTCCTTAGAATGTTCCTAATACGTCGCAACTTGGTAAACTACACCTAAAATTTCAGCGTCCTACGAATCTGAATACCTTAGTAATGAACATTTAATTGAAGCTATGTTTTGCACAAAAAAATAAGGAAACCATTTAATTTCTCGAAAACCTCTGGAGATAGGTATAGGGAAGTATCATACAAAAACAATTGGAAAATGGTAGAGAAGCAAAGAATGAAATAATATATAGGGTGTCTCATTTGAAATTTCATAGTTGCTGCTACTTTTTAGTATAAGCGGCAACGCCGCAGCGCCACTATTATTTTAGATCGATAGAGCAAAACCAATTACCTATGAAACCAAATTTTCAGAATAATCTCATGTCCCGTTCTCCGTAAACGTCTAACCTACCATCCACCGTGAGTGACCCTGTATATATATATATATATATATATATATATATAATTTGGAATTAGTAACAGTCTGTTATCAGGCAGTAGTTTGATGTATGTATTTTTCATTTAATAATATGGAAAGCAGTTGTACAGATATAAAATTATAAACCTTATTTTATTTATTTGACTTTCTATATAGAAATTTGCTAAGTGAATGAAGTATGAAAGTATAAATTTAAAAAGATTTAATAATAATTTGACGAAAACATTGCTTGCATAATGACTGAAATAAATCAAATTTTACTGTCACAAATAACAAAAATATCTTCCATATTTAATATGTTATGCGACTAGAGATAATTCAAGTTCGTTATCGGATCTACAATAACTTCCAAAAATTATTAATGATGGCAATAAAATTTTATGAAATTGTAAATTAAATCCCTGCTTAATATTAAAATTCGTAAAAACAAATTCAATTATTAGCTTGATAACAGACATTGCTTTCTGGAAATTACTTTTGTCTTGAACATTCAAGTTACTTTCCGTAAATTAAAGTACCAAGAAATAATGACTATTTTATACAATTTCGATTGTCTAGCAGTGTATAAGCATTTTATTTTTTATTTTAATATATGGAAATTTAATTAATAAAAATTATCTAAATATCTTCTCCAGTATTGGCATTTGGTGAATTTTCAGATATATCTTTATAGCAAGAGATGTTACTTTTTCATCTTTCAAATATTGTTTTATCAAGTAATGATTAATGTTACTTTTGTTCCATATACTTTTTCTTTTTAGTAGGTGACTGAAACTTCTTTTTTCAATAAGTTGAACTGTCAATAATGGTATTTGAATATTGCACTTTTGATATTTTTGAGTTCAGAAATTTGCAGAAGTTACCAAGTATTCAGTATGTATTATTTTAAAAATACAATTTGAATCTTCATACCATTCCAGGATCTTCTACGGAATACCTAATGTCAATAAATCAATCACATAATATATTTTATCTACTCCAGTGAGTTAAGAAGCTCTTACCGCACGCATTTTGAGTGAGTTAAGAGCTTGTTAACTCACGCATTTTTATTACCGCACTCTTTCTTTAGATGACTACCACTCTTCATATTTATGGTATACAGACTCATACTTCTGCCTGGATTTTTCTGGTAGCAATCTAGAAATGGCTCTCGATGCCTCTTCTTCAATATCAGAAGGAATACTTTCCGAATCGCTCATTTTAGATTACAATTTTTGAAACTTGACTTTAAAGTGACATCAATATTATTTAATATAAAGTCTGTCCAGCGACCGTTGGCGTGTACGTCACCAATTGTATATGACGTCGATCGTGAACACTGTTGCCAGACGTAATAATCTCAAATCTAAATAGCTAACCCAATTTTAAACAAAATGAGATATCTTGCATGTTTGACATGGCGGGGATTTTTAGCGGTAAATTCAAATTGACCATTATTCCCTACCAGAAGTGTCTATCTATATGGAATCCATATTCATCGATCGATAAATCAAACTTAATTACAAAATCTTCTAAGTTACTCGGCGACTGTCAAACGTGAAATGCCGATTACCGGCGCGTTGGTCGAGAGGGTCCGACAACATTGCAAATTTTTCAATTAAATGACAACTTAACAAACATTCAACTTATTTTCATTACTCGGAATGTTAGTTTTTCTTGAGAGATACATACGATTTGATATGTTAAGAACAGAATATTTGTCTAAATGGATGATCCGGTCACTATCACCATATAACTACTTTTTCAGAAAATTACTTACGACAGATATGAATTTTAACCATTTCTAATTTCATTTATTTGGGTAGGCAGCCTTGCGTCGTTATTTGCGCATGACTGTGACGTACACGCCAACTTAGACTGGACAGACTATATCAAATTGACATTGCCATACATGGTGTTTCAGGTACTTATTTGAACAAAGGTATTAAGGTAAAATTAATTATAATAAAAATGAATCGTATAAAAATAAGTATCCCGGTTAGGAGTAGATAAAATATTGTACAATACACGCGAGTTAACCCCATTAAGACACTTGTGCGGTTACACGTCTCGTGCTACGCACTCGTTGTGCTACTTTCACACGCGTATCTTAATGATGCTGTTAACTCACTTGTATCGTAAATAACTATAATATAACAGATTTATTTATTATTTAATTATAGTGACACTTTCATGTCAATATGGCAGACTGATACATCTTTATGACTTTATCAATTCTAAAATTACATCACAGTACCTATGTTTTCCACGAGATGTTAATTTATACAACCACTGTTGTAGAGTAGATATCTTCATATCAGGAGGTACGTGTTTAAGCGACGAATTTCTGCATTTTCAGTCTAAGCGGTGAATTGTTGTTTCCCAATATCTTTGGTGGGATGGCGCTCTGGATTGTTATCCAGCCAGTGTTACTGACCACGATTTGTATTGGGGAACAATTAGAAATTTGTTAATTCACTCCGAGTCAAATAAGCTGCACTGATGAGATCTTATAAGATCGAAACAGCTGTATGCAGATTTTGAGTCGGGGTGACTTGACAATTTCTATAATTCACCGTTCGATTGTGAATGCAGATTTTTGCGTTGCTGAATACGTATAACCAGCTTCCTTGGAAAGTTGTTTGATAATTTTTTAAATTATTAAAGAATTTTCCTTGTTCACTTTATGTAATTTATAAAATTTACCTGCCATTACTTGCCTTTTTTTCTAATTTTTCCGAGCCAAAGTAATTTTTGATATTTTATCAATGTTTTCTCAATTATTTGTTAAAAGATTTTAAACCAGACTCTTAATTTATTTAATAGCTGTAGTTCATATTATTTTTATTGATATGTTTCATGTTTGATTGTCTGGTTTCAATTTATTTTATTGGTGTTATATTACAGGTCCAATTATAATTGTTTATTGTCAGTAAATTATGCATAAAACAAATAGCACATTAAATTCATAAATTTTTGAATGAAATGTACGTTTGCATTTTTAAGTTTTCTTCGTTCATCAAATTAAGCTTTATCCTATTTGATAATACTTAAAAGATAATGTGAATTATGTTAAAAAAATACCTGTTATTAAGCAAGTATCCTTTAAAATAAATATATTAGGTCACATATGGAATGAAAGTAATTTGTATTTTCTAATGTATATTTAAATAGACTGGGGGCAAAATTTTAAAAGCATTTACAAGTTGTAAATATAAACTACATACCATAGATGTTTTTTTCTATAAGAAAAAGACTTTTTTTATGTCGTTCATGTGAATGATCAATATATTTTCCAGAGGTGCATGAAATCTACATACGCTACATGTGTTTTTAATTAAACTATAACATGTTTGTTAATCAAACTATACTTCCTATTTATTAGAACTAATTTATTGTACATATCGTTAAAATTTTGGTATATTACTTTCCTGCACTTCAAATATTTTATTTTGTTTTCATATATTTCATAAAAGATTTAAGTATAAGTGATTGCAATCAATATGGTATTCTGTGTTGAGAGAAACATATCAAAAATGTCATCATTCATTTCCAAATTTGTTAGAATTGAATTTCAGATTACCATCCAAACTTTAATCGAGATAATAATAATAATATCTATGTTATAACTTTTATTAAATTTTGAATGAAAATGAATTGAGAGTATTTTGGTTTTTTGAAAGAAAAATATATTTTATATTTTTCTCTGTTAATCAAATTTACGGAAATAATATCACTCAGATGTCAATATAACAATAAATATAGTACTCTAAAATTTTTGGTATGTGTCTATGTATCAATACATTTGCAACATTTGATGAAAATAAAAAAACTTTTTTGTGGTACTAGTCATATTCTTGCATGCAAATCATTAATAATAAAATGGATTGTAATATAATACATTATTCAAGATGTGGGTACTTAAGAAACCTCAAAAAAATATTTTGATACTATAAACTGTTTTTGTATTGAAAGTTTTATTGATTTTTCTAAAGAAAATGATTTCAATTTCGACCAATTGTTATCATTTTTATTTGTTATAAATTTAATTAAATATTATTGGAGCGTTATGAAGAAGTTTTATTTCTCGAGTGAGAATGTATGATATAAAAAATTAATATTCTATACTTTTCAGTTGATATATTCACCCTTTAATTGCTAGCATTATGATAACAGACACCGAGAGGCTAACAATAATTTTTCTGACAATTTTTTTATTTTTCACTTGTATATTATTTGTTGATTTTACCTTAGATACGGTTGCTTAAAATACACTCATTATTAGAGCGTTATGAGCGAGCATTATGGATAATAACGCCCGCTCATTGTACGAGGAGAAATGAAGCAACTTCCATTGATTAAATACTGCATAATCCTTGTCGTATACGACTCTGGATTTCTCCGGCAATGAATTATTCGCAGCTTTGGCTGCATTTTCTATGATATTCTTGGGTAAATTCATATTCATTTCCATTATTTCTATAAGACTACACAAAGAAAGCAGCAATGACATTCACTAAATATGATGACAAAAATATTCACAAACGTCAAAATATCAACAAATGGCATGCCTACTATGAGAAGGAAAATGGATAGGAGCAATGAAACGATTTTTAAATCCCTTTTTCATCATAATATAATAATTTTTTCGTGAAAAATAAAATCTTGTATGCACCGCGTGCGTTGCTAGATCCTTACGCCCATCGGGTAACATTCATCCCTCGGGCCGAATGTTTCCCTCCGGGCGTAAGGATCTATATAACGCACTTGGTACATAAATAATTATATTGATGTGCTGAAAAAATCCAAACAGTTTGAAAGCATTTTTTAATACAATTAAAAAATTTTGAAAATTATTTTGATTAAAATTAATTGATTTTAAGCAAAATTTAAAAAATATAATAATGAAGGTACATTTTGTTCTATGCAACTTCATGTTGTCCGTACTTCTACTGTCGGGAAATGTCTTGCATATTTCTCATAGGTAATAGACGTTTCAAATTGCGGTATGTTCACAAACAAAAAGTACAAGTGTGCTCACTTAAACGTTACTATCACAAAACATCAACTATTTACGCATAAACATAAAATTAAAATCGTGGCTAACTTGCTGCGGGTGCTAACTGAACGATTCCCCTATAGCCTATATAATCGTAAAACGTAAACAAAAAAAATCGTTTATCTACTCCTATTGAATAATATATTCATTAGTCAACTGCGTTTTAGGAATTAGTTGACGTTTACGTGAGTATGCAGTTTTCAGTGAACACAGAAAATGTTATGTCAACGCTTTTGATAACTATTTTTATTGTTGAAAATGCAGATTATTACTAATTTGTCCGAGGAAGTCGTGGACAAAGTATAGTATTCTACTCGCACAAAATTACAATTTTTCACTCGTTGAATAATATACTATTATCTACTCCTATTGAATAACATATTCATTATTCAACTGCGTTCTAGCAATTAATAGTATCTATTACCAAACAGCGTAAGTAATAATAACTCACTCCTAAAACTCACTATATAGTCTACTAAGATCCCAAGTAAGATCGACTGTCACTCATCTGCTAATGTCACTTGAATAATTCTGACGTTTTCAAATTAAGTTAATGCTACCTAATTATTGTAAATTTGTATTTGCATCTTAGTATTTATTGTTATAGTCGTAGATAAAGTATAGTATTCAACTTGCGGTAATGGTCATAACTCACTTGATGAATTACAGCACTCGCTTGCAGCTCGTGCTGCAAACTTCATCTGCGTGAGTTATGGCCTACATTACCGCTCGTTGAATAATATACTATTCTTCGAATATTGATGAATTCCCCTATTAGATAATTATGTTAGGTTTCAGAAATGTCAACAGACTTTATCTTGGTCATTTATTCCTTAGGAAAAGTCATTCAAGTGCTAATATCCATAGCAGATTGAAAATTTTCTATTATAGGTAGAGGGGAGATAAAAAATGCTAAAAACATGCAATATGCTAAACTCAAATTCTACATTCTGAGACAAAAAAATGCTAGATTTAGCATTAAAAATGCCAAAACGGCAACACTGCTCGCGGGCTAAAAAAATATTGAAACGTGAAAGCATCGATGACGTCGAAAGACTGTACTGAGTGTAAAAGACCAAAAAAAAAGTCGAAAGTTTTAAGTTACTTCCTTTCTATGTCTTCCTACTGCCCTGCGACCCTAGGCTAATAGAAAACTAAAAGCACCGAAAAGTGAATAGTCGGGGCGCCAACGATTGTGAGACCATTTTATTATTTATTGAGGCCCGAATTGCAGATTATATCTAAAATAACGTGAATATTCGTATACCGATCCTATGTTCAACTGCAGAAAGGCGGGAGCCCCAAAAATAATATTAAGTGAATTGATGCTACTACTACTCAACAAAATATATATTTTTTTCTCTACCACTCCTGTTATAAAATATTCTCAAATTTCAAAAACTCTTTTTATATGTCGGGGGGCCTTTAAACATTGGGGCCCGGGGCAAAGTGCCCCCTCTACCCCCTCTCCGGGCGGCTCTGTATATATATATATATATATATATATATATATATATATATATATATATATATATATATATATATATATATATATATATATATATATATATATATATATATACATATATATATATATATATATATATATATATATATATATATATATATATATATATATATATATATGTCTTCGAAAAATTTGGTGAAATTTTGTGTTCAATTGGAAAATAACTTTTCATCAAATAAACCACAATGATATTAAAAGATTAATATCTTGCCTAACTGAAATAAAATATGATTCATTCTTTACACTGTTGAATAGGGGATTTTTGTTATTGCTTTTTCAGAACAATGATTGATCTATTGACATGTTATATAATTCGTTTTTTCAATGCGTCCAAACCACATTAAATTAAAAGTTGCTCATTTATTTATCCAGTTTGGGACACCATATAAATTATACATTTCTTTTTAATTTAATGACGAAAATATTTTATAGAAATTAATTTATTCAATAATTGATTTTTGTAATATTGCTTCAATATAATTATATGGCAACAATATAATTGTTGAACTAGTTCAGAGCTTGAACATTAGGTAATAATGGACATAGCACAAATAAGTATAATCCAAAATGCATACCGGCGCTTTTTTACATCGATAAATCCGAAAGAATCGTTTGTTTTTATTTTCGAAAAGTTTTTTTTTATCTCGAGGGACCTACAGTTTAACGCCGGTTCCGAACGGCCAATGGGCTTGTAAACAATGTACATTACCCAACAATTTTTAATCATAAATAACCACTAAATTCCGGACATACACAACACCCAAGAGCTAGGTGGGACTCGAACCCACATCCTCGGCTTACAAGCGGTGCACCTTACCGCTGGTCTACCGAGGCCTCTTTTCGAAACGTTCAATAATATTTAATAAAATTTTACGTATATCAACTTCTGTTTTATTGATATCGTCAAAACCCCTATATCCAGGCAACTTCGGAACATAGGTACCTAGGTGCATAATAATTATATAAACAGAAAATATATCGATGGTTTCAACTGTACATAACAGTTCAAATAGTCAATGATTCGGCATTTGCGCCTCACGAAGATGTACTCGACTGTCTAACAGACTGATTGTTCAGAAAAACTATCTTATTCGATTGTAACTATTATCTCCCATATCTTATTTACTAATATTTTCACTGTACATCAATCGTGCGTGCGGTCTTATATAATTTATTCCATGTAAGAGAAGTTGACGCCCATTTGAACACGGTAAGGTCAACGTCGTAATAGGGATATTCACTCAGAAAATACATCGATGTTTCTATTCGATGTAAAACATCGAATTCTTCGATACATCGCTTGAAAACATCGATGTTTTTTCAGCATCGAGTACTTTTTTGTTTTTCTTTAAATTAAAAACTCGTAAGCAGAAGAGCTCAATCACTAAAGTCTTATTTTTCGCGCGAAATGCATCGCGTCGGGATGCGATTCCAACGAATCGAATTATATTTCGAAAAATCACGTTTAAACAGCTAACCGAATGAAAAAGTAGAAAGTAATATATTTCATTTAAAAAAAAATTCCGAAGTGCATCGTGGTTGAGGAAAAAAATTGAAACCAATGAACTTTTCTCAACATCAACTCAATCCACATATCAAATTTCAAGCCTCTATTGTAAAAAAAAAATTCGCGAAGTGCATCTTTTACTGATATGCGATTTGAACGTAAAAGTCCCCACGGGGGGCGGCGCGACTGAAGAAAATGGTTGAAACTATCTAAAGGCAGTTCCTCAACATGTACTCAATCTACGTACCAAGTTTGAATCCTCTCTGACTCAATTTGCAGAATCTATGGAGTTTGGCAAATTGTCAAAAACTACGGAAAAACAACAAATATCTTCACAAAAATGACGGCGGTTAGAAAAATTTTACCAAATTTTGGTTGTTTCGTTCTGCAACGAAAACAATCCCAGATAAAAATAATCAGCTCATTTGGTGTGATAAGAACCGCTGGAGATATACATATGTACTGGGAAGGATATTTATTTGAAAATTAGAAATATCTACGTAAAAATGGCGGCGATTGCAGAAATTCACCCAAATTTTGATACTTTCTTCCTGCAACGGAATATATATTTATATATATATATATATATATATATATATATATATATATATATATATATATATATATATATATATATATATATATATATATGTTCAGAAAGATTTCCGCGGTCGGAAGTATTTGAAAAACTTGGTTCACGGAATGAACCGCGTAAAAGATTTGAAAAATCTCGACGTTTCGGCTCCTTTTGCGAAGCCATCTTCAGGAGAATTAGAAGGTAAATAATTCAGACTCGTGGCCTCAATCTGCCTACTCCACGAATCGAATTAGGAGGAATCGGAAACAATACGATTGCGTGGTCTCAACCTGCCTACTCCACTAACCGTACTGCTTCCTGTCAACTCTGAAGTCTCAATCTGCCTACTCTTCAGAGTCAACTGACGGGCCGATCGTCGCGTGGCCGTATTTATAGGGGAGGGGGGTGGGTACTCACGCTCATCAGTGCGGGATGCACTCTGATTGGGTGTGACATGGCGACCACTCAGAAGTGGTTTCCATGCTGATGGGAGTCTGTGACTGTCATCTCTGGTGTTCAAACAATTTGGGCGTTTTTCTATTTCTACAGCTTCGCGGAAAATTCGGGATTTGAAAGATCGGACGGGAGCAATAGTTCTTGTATTGGGGAAATCGATAATGTGGCCTGTTTGGGTGTGATGTTGGGAAAGGGCGTTGGCGATATCTGAGTGTCTTACCGAAAGTGAATGTTCTTTGACACGGACCTGAATTCGTCGGTTCGTTTGTCCTATATAGGAACGAGGACAATTGGAACAGGGAATCTCATAAACACCGTGATTTTCGTTAGGAATTTTATCCTTGACGGATCTGACCAGATGGGAGAGTTTTTGTTGAGTAGTGAATATTGTTTTGATGTTTGTATTTTTGAGAGATCTTGCGATCTTATCTGTTACTCCTTTGATGTACGGAAGAAATAATTTAGGTGTAAATTCTTGTTCAGTGGGATTGGAACGAGGTAGAGGTGGGGTGATGTTTGTGTGTTTGCGTATGCTCTTGTTGATTTGATATGTGTTGTAACCGTTCCGTAATAATATATGTTTTAGAGTTTTGAGTTCTGATTCACGGTGTTTGTCGTCAGATAGTCGAATGGAACGGTAGATTAGGGTATTAACTACAGAGTTAAGTTGAGAAGGATGGTGGTGAGACTGGGCGTTCAGATAACGGTTTGTATTGGTGGGTTTACGATAAACTGAATAGGAGAAGCCTTGGGATGGAAGTTTTTTGATCATGACATCGAGGAATGGCAAAGACCCATCGTTTTCCACTTCCATTGTGAATTGGATACTTGGATGTATGCCATTCAAATGATTCAAGAAGTGGAGCAACGAGTCTTCGCCATGGGGCCAGATCGCAAAGACATCGTCTACATAACGTAGCCAGCATGAAGGTTTAAGGTCGAATGACGAGAGAGCTTGGGTTTCGAAATGTTCCATGAAAATGTTGGCTATGACGGGGGAGAGAGGGGATCCCTTCAGACAAATCAAGGGAGCCCCAATTTATCACTCAAAAACTGGCTATGAGAATAATATTCTCTAAAGACTTGTTGAAAAACCACATGTTCTGCGAATTGAGTGCACTTCTTAGAAATAACTTGAAAAAAACTTTTCGGCAAAGTGGTATTTCAAGTTGTTACTAATAATGTTTTCTATGAAATACAGGGAATCATGTAGAGTCACATTCAAAGGACATAATATTCTAGCTGTGCCTGGTCTGTATATCTATAAAATTTTGTTATTTCTATTCAAGAATAATTCGTATTATCAGAATTATAGAAATTTGAATGCGACCAGGAGCATAGTTGAATATTTTTTACCTGTTCACAAACTATCGAGTACCGAGCGAAATAGTCTCTATATGAGTAGGAAGCTATTTAACTATTTGCCGAGAAGAATAAGAAATATGAAGAAAATCAGACTTTTCATGAAGGAATTATTCACAATATTAGTACAATATGAACCATATTCCTCAAATGAGTTCATAGACTTTTGTCGTGTATTCACTACTCATGGAGTAGGGTGTATTTCATGGTTATTGTAATGTGAATCACTAATTTATTGATTGTGAGGAATTTTTTTTTTTACCTCCGTGTGAGAGGAAAAATCTTTTATAGACTATCCTGAGAGTATCCCGCACGCATTCTCAGGGTGTGTGAGACTCCGGATGTTGCTGGTTACTCACTAAAAAACGTCTCACACATTCCTTGGAGTAGATCTTCATCCTGCCCTTACAGCGTCCCTTAACAAAAGAGATGAGCTGCAAGCGGCCTCTATAGTTCATGGGACCTGATGACTCGAAGTGACCCGAGCAACAATGCATTCTGCGCGTCAATGTATCGGCCAGAGATCTGCATGCCGGAATAATTTTCAGTTCTGTCACATAGTTAGTTCTCATTCCGCCTAGAAAACCTATGATTAGTACTACCATCCTAACTTTATGCCCTGGGTATAGTGTCCTCCGCTCGAACATAAAATCTCTGTATTTTTCCCTTTTCTGTTCTTCTTTCATCACCACATTATTTTCGGCAGGGCACGAAAGCTCGACAACAAACAATTCTCTGAGCTCTTTCTCCAGTAGGACTATATCTGGCTTTATTGCGTGGATCTGCCGAGTTGTTGGAAAAGCATAGTTCCAGTATATGCGAGCTCTATCGTTCTCAACCACCGCTTCAATTTCTAGTGGAAAATATGGTAGCACTGGTTCTTTGTCTCTACCATAAACTTCTCTCAGATGGAAGTAGAGAATTCGGAGCGCCCCATTATGTCTTTCTATATACCCTGATGGAGCATGGACTCTGCAAGCAGACAGGATGTGCATAAGAGTTTCTTGCTGACTATGGCATGCTCTGCAAGTTGTTGGTGTGTCCACTTTCATTATATTCTTTTTATACCATCTTGTATTTATCACTCCATCTTGACAAGCCATAACATTATTATTATTATATGACATGAAACATTTTTCGAAAATAGTGATCTAGGAGGTATAAAACGGATGGGAAAATATTCCCGCACCTGACACTGCTTTCCTTCGGTACATCGATCAATCCGATGTATCGTCAGGTGAACATCGAATGGAATCGATGTTAAATGAACATCCCTACGTCGTAGTACTCGTAGTGGATCATTACAGTTTGGTTCCGTATCAACTACGCAATTCCATATTCTGCGAAATAGAGAAAAATGTGAGTATTTGGCAAATGTTTTAATTCTAGCATATAAATGTATATTTTCACGGATCGGTTCATACGTCCTGATAAACTACTCAAGTTTTCGTCCGAGTTCTTGAAGTATGAATTCGTCCGCCCACTACGATATAGACAGAACAGAATTCGAACTTCAAGAATACGGAGGAATAACTGAGAAAGCCTGTATATATATATATATATATATATATATATATATATATATATATATATATATATATATATATATATATATATATATATATATATATATATATATAATATATATATATATATATATATATATATATATATATATATATATAAAATATATATATATATATATAATATATATATATATATATATATATATATAAATATATATATATATATAAATATATATATATATATATATAAATATATATATATATATATAATCTCTTGATAATTATTAGCAATAACAGGCTTGTTGAATCTTAAAAAACTCGATTTTATTAAAAAGTTGACGTTTCGCCACGACATTCGTGGCTTTATCAAAACTTTTGAAAAAATTGAAATTTCTTTGACATTTATTGATTTGAAAAATTTGAATAGAAACAGACTACTGTTTCACTAAAATTTTTCGGCTGTGGCCGTTCTTTGTTATTTATTACGTGCTATTCAGTCAAATATTAACATTCAAATTTGTTATTATTAGATGGTAAAGGAAACCACAGAAGCCTTTACCCACGTAATGTTTGAAATAGGTTCAAATTATTTTGATTTTGAAGAGTCAAAGAATAATAATAATAGGGTACTATTTATCTTTTTTTCAAAAATTTCTCATTGCGGCTGTGGCCGTCTTCAGTTATTAATTACGTGCTATTTAGTCCAATATCAACAGACAGGTCTGTTGATATTAGATGGGAAGGGAACCACAGAAACCTTCACCCACGTAATGTACAAAATAGGTTTAAAATATTTGATTGTTGTCTTTAAAAAGACATTACTTGTGATTTTGGAGATCACATGTTCTAAACTATACTTTCTTTTTAGAAAAATTGAAAATTCTAGATGTTTAGATTTTGTCTAAGAAGATGAGTTGTTGTGGTTAGAGTTTGTTTGTTGAATTATTTTGTTTTGATTTATATTGTTTCTTAGAAAAATTAAAGAATTAAATCTGCGTATATTGAACTCAAATGTTTGATATCTGTTCTATCATTTACGACTTCATTTAAATTTTTTTGAATATGCAACATTTCTAAAATTTCTCTGCGTTTTTGATCTTTTTCTCTTTCTAAAATTTTTGTGCTATCGAAGTTGAAAGTATGATTCTACTACTCTAACCACAACAACTCATCTTCTTAGACAAAATCTAAACATCTAGAATTTTCAATTTTTCTAGAAAGAAAGTATAGTTTAGAACATGTGATCTCCAAAATCACAAGTAATGTCTTTTTAAAGACAACAATCAAATATTTTAAACCTATTTTGTACATTACGTGGGTGAAGGTTTCTGTGGTTCCCTTCCCATCTAATATCAACAGACCTGTCTGTTGATATTGGACTAAATAGCACGTAATTAATAACTGAAGACGGCCACAGCCGCAATGAGAAATTTTTGAAAAAAAGATAAATAGTACCCTATTATTATTATTCTTTGACTCTTCAAAATCAAAATAATTTGAACCTATTTCAAACATTACGTGGGTAAAGGCTTCTGTGGTTTCCCTTACCATCTAATAATAACAAATTTGAATGTTAATATTGGACTGAATAGCACGTAATAAATAACAAAGAACGGCCACAGCCGAAAAATTTTAGTGAAACAGTAGTCTGTTTCTATTCAAATTTTTCAAATCAATAAATGTCAAAGAAATTTCAATTTTTTCAAAAGTTTTGATAAAGCCACGAATGTCGTGGCGAAACGTCAACTTTTTAATAAAATCGAGTTTTTTAAGATTCAACAAGCCTGTTATTGCTAATAATTATCAAGAGATTAGAAATAGTTCACAGGTAACAACGAATAAATATATATATATATATATATATATATATATATATATATATATATATATATATATATATATATATATATATATATAAAGATTTCAACGTAATTACATGAACATTATTTTCAACTGATAAATACGAAATCAATAATACATCTATTTTACAAATTTATTAAGATCATAAATATTCAATAATCTGAATTGCTCGAACCGTATCATAAAATTTAATTTTAAAAATAAATGATAATTTATTGATTAATTAATTAATTTTTGAAGAATCATAGATTTTTCATTTCGTAATTTACACGAAAAAAAGCTGTAGGTACTAAAAACATTTTCACTAGATTTTGATTAAAAAAAAATTTTTAATCAGCTATCAAAATTTTTAATGTCATTATTTATATAGACTTTTCATGGTAAATGACATTTCTACAGATGTAACAAATTTGTTTTATTATCTACACAGTAGAAACTGTATAATATACAATCATATGAGTATGAAAAACAGTCTATACATTTAAACATCTGCGTCGTTGTTTATAGTCAGCTAACCATGAAATAAGTCAACCTAATCCTCCAATTAATGAGTAATATTCTAGATAGTTTAATTTAATGTCTTGTGTGGTTCCATGCAGCAGAGTGAAGGTATGTTATTTTTTTTTAGAAGTACGATTGTTCATTCATTTCCTAATATACATAATTCAATTATCATTTACAAGTTTAGGTAATGATTTATTTACAAGTTCATGTTATACTCTAGCTAAATCATCATGAATAATTACAACATTTTCAAATATTTCTTCCTTTTTCATAATATAATAAAAGATTATGCTACAGCCAGCTATAAAGTTCATTGCATTTTTCCGTTTTTTTTGTTTTATACAAAGATTACACACGCTATAATGTTGAGGATCAAATACTTACTTGAAAATGTAATTGCACTTTTTAGTTCGTCTATTTTCTCTCATTCATTCATGAACCTTCTGTATATTATCTGCTCACACATGAAATTATATTTTATCAATTTACCCTAAAAGAAAACAGTTCATTAGGAGTGAAAAATTAATTATGTAATTTTCTTTTAAATTTTTACGTTATTTATGTGACAATGATAATGTAACCCAAAACCTTTTCACAATACATTCCTTATCTTTTGGGAGAGCCCAACAAGTTATTCAAATATGTAATACCTACAATTAGTGAAGGGAGATATATAATGGCGGTGGAGGACAATTACGAAATAATATAAAAGAAACACCAAATACTTCAGTTTTATCTGGTTCAGATTTTCAGGATGTATCGACCAGAGACTCATTATACCACGTCGCGAAAGGAGAACGTCTTGAATAATGAAAGTCGCAGAGAATTCTTATCAATGGGTTCTGAGGGGGATCCAATCCAAAAACTGAGATTGTTATGTCTTTCGAGGGGCGCAACGGGTCTCATGACACTTGGAAGGATGTTCCGTAGAATGGACGTTGATGGAAACAAAAAGTTGAATTTGGAGGAATTCATCAAGGGGCTGAGGGACACCGGAATGGACGTCAGTGACGTTGAGGCCAAAAAGATATTCGAAATATTCGATACTGATAGTGACAGAAACATCAACATGGATGAGTTTCTGATTCAGATAAGGGCGAGTATCTCTTATATTTTAATTCCTCTTATATCCAGTTTACACTGTAACATATATATATATATATATATATATATATATATATATATATATATATATATATATATATATATATATATTTATATAACAAATAAAAATTAATCGGGTGAGGGGTCAATGACTATTGGTTGGTTCATTTTTCTTATTTATTCCTCAATATTTCGTCCCTTATTTGGAGACTTTCTCAAGAGGATCTACAACATAATATACTATATTACTAAAATAAACATTGATTGAATAACACTTACAGAAGTGGAAACTAGTCACAAGCTCTAAAATTGAAAAACATTAAAACAAATTCAACATCGAGAACAGACATGACACGTAGGTACTGTGTATAAAACATATTTGACTTGGCAGTCTTCACTTTATACACAGTACCTACGTGTGATATCTGTTCTCGATGTTAAATTTGTTTTAATGTTTTTCAATTTTAGAGCTTGTGACTAGTTTCCACTTCTGTAAGTGTTATTCAATTAATGTTTATTTTAGTAATATAGTATATTATGTTGTAGATCCTCTTGAGAAAGTCTCCAAATAAGGGACGAAATATTGAGGAATAAATAAGAAAAAGGAACCAACCAATATATTATACTCATGTTGTATTTTTATATTTAGAAAACCACTGTTAAGAACTACTGCTACACATCCTCATAACACAAGAGCTAAGTCAAATAATAGCTTGATCACTCCAACATGTCACCGTGATGCTAGTCAACGATTCATTACAATTGCTCCCAAAATTTATAATAAGTTACCGACAAACATAAAAAATATAACCAAATTACATACATTTCGACTAAGAGCTAAAAAATTTGTTTCAGCAAACTCAGACTTATTTAAAGATATTCTGTAATTAGTTTAATACAAAAAATTTATTATCGTCACTATTAACTCACATTGTAAACGTATATTATTTTGTTCTTTTCCCCCCCCCCCCACCCCCCCCCCCCCCCACCCCCCCCCCCCCCCACCCCCCCCCCCCCCCACCCCCCCCCCCCCCCACCCCCCCCCCCCCCCACCCAACCTACGCACTAGAAACTGTATAATATACAATCATATGAGTATGAAAAACAGTCTATACATTTAAACATCTGCGTCGTTGTTTATAGTCAGCTAACCATGAAATAAGTCAACCTAATCCTCCAATTAATGAGTAATAATCTAGATAGTTTAATTTAATGTCTTGTGTGGTTCCATGCAGCAGAGTGAAGGTATCTCATTTGTTTTAGAAGTACGATTGTTCATTCCTTTCCTAATAATTATAAATAATTTAATTATCATTTACAAGTTTAGGTTATGATTTATTTACAAGTTCATGTTATATTCTTATATTATATAGGAAGATATATTTTCAAATATATCTTCCTTTTTCATAATATAATAAAAGATTATCTTACAGTCAGCTATAAAGTTCATTGTATTTTTCCCTTCTTTTTGTTCTATATAAAGATTACATACGCTATAATGTTGAGGATCAAATAATTGTAAATGTACCTAATTGCCCTTTTTAGTTCGTCTAATTACTCTAATTCATTCATGAACCTTCTGTATATTATCTGCTCACACATGAAATTATATTTTCTCAATTTACCCTAAAAGAAAACAGTTCATTAGGCGTGGAAAATTAATTATGTAATTTTCTTTTGAATTTTCACGTTATTTATGTGGCAATGGTAATGAACCCAAAACCTTTTCACAATACATTCCTTATCTTTTGGGAGAGCCCAACAAATTATTCAAATAATCCAATTAGTAAAGTGAGATAGGTATATAATGACGGTGAAGGACAATTACGGAATTATATAGAAGAAACACCACATACTTCAGTTTTATCTAGTTCAGATTTTCAGGATGTATCGACCGCAGTCTCATTATACCACGTCGCGAAAAGAGGACGTCTTGAATAATGAAAGTCGCAGAGAATTTTTATCAATGGGTTCTAAAGGGGATCCAATCGAAAAACTGAGATTGTTATGTCTTTCGAGGGGCGCCAGGGGTCTCATGACACTTGGAAGGATGTTCCGTAGAATGGACGTTGATGGAAATAAAAAGTTGAATCTGGACGAATTCATCAAGGGGTTGAGGGACACCGGAATGGACGTCAGTGATGTTGAGGCCAAAAAGATATTCGACGTATTCGATACTGATAATGATGGAAACATCAACGTGGATGAGTTTCTGATTCAGATAAGGGTGAGTATCACTTATATTTTAATTCATCTTATATCCAGTTTACACTGTAATATATATATATATATATATATATATATATATATATATATATATATATATATATATATATATATATATATTAAAGTGTAAACTGGAGTATATATATAGCAATTATCAATAACATTAATTATGTTTTGTTTTCCAAGCCATTTAAATTTGATCCGCGACACGACATGTTCCTTGGATTTTTCGTGCCTTTCCAGAGAACGTGATAAATTTTTTAAATCGTCAAATCCCCGAACAGAGACATTTTCCCTAGTAAAAAAAACACTGTCAACAAAATAATTTATTTTTTACCTGTGATCCGGTTAGCCAAGGGTGTCTCTCATAATTTCTGATATTAAAACCACGATTCTGTTGTTTGTTACGCTGCACCAAATTGTTTAATTCCGGGGTAGGTCGCAATGTTTTTATTAAAACTTTATCGTCTTAACTTAGTGCACTAAGATCTTAAATATTCCACTAAGTCACCATTGAAATTTTTAAAATTAACTTCAGTAACCGAACTCATTTTAAAAACAATATGCGAGCAAAATAAATAAAAAATCACCGCACCGGCATAAAATTCAAAACGAACTGATCAGGATTAATCACGCTTCAGTCTTCACGTGCTTGCTACGTGCACTGCAATAGAATAAATAAGGTCGAATATCGTATGCTTTGAACCGAGCAGCTAGGTTCAATCGGTGTTGCCATTCACATATGTTGGCCTTTTCTATTGCCTATTGCAATAAAGTATTCATTCGCAGTATTCGCACCGTTGTTTGCTTTTCTGTGGCATGACATAATGAACGTTGAAAATATACATTTTTAAGCCTCTGCAGCGTTGCCACTGTATATGAAATCTTGAAATGAATGAAATGCAGTAAGCAGTAAATGTAAATACCTTCTATCGTAATTAATAAATTATATAATGTAGGTTGGAAGGAAGGTAGGTGCATAAAATAAAATGATTTTTATTAATATGAATATGCTGAATGCTGACTATTTAATATAGTATAGTAGTGATACACAGAATATTGAGGAGGCGGCTTAGCCTCCATAGCCGCCTTCGAATAGCCGCCCCTGATATCAAACGCCTTTTCACTTTGCTAATCAAGACGTTGAGTGAATATATATTCATTCTTCTTTGAACAACTTGGAATTTTTTACAGCCTCCGATGTCAGAATATCGAAAGGAAATAATCGAAACATGCTTCAAAAAATTGGACAGAAACGGAGACGGAGAACTGACAACAGCAGATTTGAAAAAAGTGTATAACATTAAATGCCATCCAAGGTATGTTTCAGGAGAAGAAGATGCAGAGACGGTTTTGAAAAGATTTCTGGCTAATTTTGAGTATGAGGATAAGAAAGATGGAATTGTAAGATTTTCCCAATTTCTTTATATTTCACTGACGCATTCAAAACCAGTTGTTGACATAATTTTTTCAATTTGCAGGTTAAAAAAGAAGAGTTTTTGGATTATTACGCTGGGATAAGTGCTTCCGTCGATAATGATTGCTATTTTGATCTAATGTTAAGACATGCTTACAATCTCTAAATATGAGTAATTAGATGTGATGGATGTTTGACTTATTATGTCTAAAAAATAATTATTCCTGATCTTCTTCTTACTTAATAATTCTTGTTGAAACAGTTGTAACTTATACTCTGCTAATATTGCTGTTTACACGAGGCATGTCAACCATTTTCGGAGTATTCGGAGCACTAATTACGCGTTGTAATTAAAATGTATAAAACTGATAAGAATTGTTCATTACGCTTAACATTAACGTTGTGTAGTATCTTTTAAATGATTTTTTCGAAATAAATATTGTGGAGTTATTTTTTTTCAATATTTGAATTATTTAAAATATTGATACTGATTGGTAGATTCTTAATTAAAATTAAAATTATTGAGTAACAAAACTAAATTTGAATTTACTACGTTTATTATCACGTAGTAACGACGGATTCCATCAACTATTTAAAATTATTGAGGTTCATTTACTAAGCTAGCACCAGTACTAAAACGCCAATCATTTGTATTTTATTGGGATAGTTTTTTTTTTAATTCTCACCAGATATTTTATTGCATTTCACATACAATATAGATGAAACATTATTTCGATATGAAATTATTCGATCCATCGAATCCGATTGATTTTCCTGAAGTTTCGCATTTGGTCAATGCGGAAGTCAGAGGAGAAGAAAGAATTAAAAATAAGTAACTTGAATGTGTGGAAACATAAAATGACGCTTACGAATATATTTCATGATGTTTTGTAGATACATAATTATTTCAATATTTGCATAAGATGATTATTTTTCATTCTAAATAATAATAATAACTAAAGTAATACTGAAAATATACATAAGATTTATTCCACAGATAATACAATAAACCTAATGTCGGTTGATATTGCCTCTAGTATGTTCTGTTTACGCTTAAAGATCTACTCTGTGGCTGTAGTGAGAACAAGGTAGTTAACATAGAAAATAAATATTAATATCTGGTTGACGACGCGTAACCAAGCTAAGCATTCTTCGTGCTCAAAACAAAACTTCTCTCTGGTCGTGGAGTGAAAAAAACGTGTACTTGTACTAGTCATATCTTGCATGTAGATCAATAATATTGAAATGGATTGTAATATAATCAAACAAATATTGTCATACTATTAATTGTTATTGTATTGAAAGTTTTATTGACTTATCTGAAAAAATTATTTTAATTTCGATTTATTGTTATTTTTTATAGATTATAAATTTGATTAAATAATATCGGAGCTTTATGCGGAAGTTTTATTCCTTCCGTGAGAATGTATGATATAAAAAAAAATTTCCCACTTTTCAGTTGATATAATAAAGGATTAGAGCATGGAGAGCAAAAAGTCAGTTCTAAATTATCGAATTCTTATTCAAGTGAGTATTTATATATAGCAGACAATTATTATAACCCTCAAGCCTGATGGATTATTTAATTGTTGTTGTAGATCAATTGAAATTTCTATTAAAACAATTTCACGAACGAAGTATGAGAACAGGTTAATATCCAATTTTTCCATAGAGTGTATATGTATACTTGAAGAAATTGCTCTCAAATGGAAACCAAGTGATGAAGATTTATAATATATATATATATATATATATATATATATATATATATATATATATAAATATATATATATATATATATATACAGGGCCGGATTTAGGCATGGGCCACATGGGCCCGGGCCCAGGGCGGCAAATTTTTAGGGGCGGCAAATTTTGAAGGCCAGTTAAATTTTGCTCTAAAATCAAGAGCGTTTTATGCGGAATTGCTCTCACTGAGATTTATACACTAATCACTCAACGGATATTGAAGCTCCTTCTTTGTTGTTGTTGAATGTCATCATTTGAAAGGTCTGTGCAAAGAAAAGACATCCAGTACAGAGGAAATATTGCTGTCACAATTAAACAGATATATTTTGTCAAAAGATCTCCAGGACTTATATCTAAATGTAAGGGCAGCTCTTACGATGTTTTTGTGTATACCAGTCAGCAATTGTCAGCAGAACGTTCATTTTCTACTCTTTCACGAGTAAAGAATTATTTAAGATCAACTTTTGGCCAAAAAATTTTAGTTAACTCAGCTGTTTTAGCCATAGTAAAAGACTTGAAAGTTTCACTATGAATTGAATGTTTAAGCTCTCAATAAACAGTTTTATCATTGAACCGTTTTCGATTTCTTAATGATACAATCCGCTTTGAAAAAAAAAACAAAATTGATTTTTTTTAGTTTATGTTTATAATGTAAGTGGTTTTAAAATGAGTGAAAAAAATATTCATTTCTAAATGGATGGTAAACAATAATGAGACAAAAACAATATGAAGGACGACTGGGTTTCTTTAAAATCTCGTGGGCAACAAGTGACGAAACATTTAACTTTTCCTTTAATCCATATTTTTCCGTTAATTATGATAACAATAATTGTACTATGTTTAGTTTAAAAGTTGAAAGGATATCTTCAGGAGTGAGAAGAAATCATAGATTCTCTGCAAATATTCCACATAACAAAGTACTAATTAGTATTATTCCTAGATCATAGTTAGTGAGGTTATATAAAGCTATAACTTTATTAAGATGTTAATTTATTTTTAAGATATTGATGTTCATATAGTATTATTTTAGGTCTGGCAAATTGTTGCGTTTGGGAGGCGGGGGCGGCGAAATGCTTCAGGCCCATGGGCGGCAAATTCGTAAATCCGACTCTGTATATATATTATATATATATATATATATATATATATATATATATATATATATATATATATATATATATATATATATATATATATATATATATATATATGTAATATTTAAATTGAGTATATAATTTTACATAATTCAAATTCTCACAGTAGAACAACAGAATTTAGATAAATTTATTGGATACTAAATGTGAATCCATTTCGATTACAAACCTAATAAAAACAATTTTATTACATGGTGAGGTACGTTTCACCTCTACCAGACACGATTTTATAGTTTAGTGTAAATCCTGAAAAACTAGTGATTTTCTCATATTATCACAACAAAAACACACTTACCTACACTATATTTTTTCACATGGGGCACACTCAGGGCCGTAGCCAAGGGGGCGCTAGAGGGGGCTGAGCCCCCTCTGGGTTTATTTAAGCCCCCTCTAGAAAATATACCAGATATATGTGTTTATATTTAATGATGAAAGTACATTTTTATTTTTTTTCAATAGTTTTTATTTCTATTTGTTTTATTTAT
>JARQZK010003626.1:485000-490000 GCA_030704885.1 Cynegetis impunctata
TTATTTATTCGAATTGTTGTTGCCTGTGATCTATTTTTAATCTTTTGATAATTATTAGCAATAACAGGTTTCTTTGGTTTCCCTTACTATCTAATAATTACAATTTTGAATATTAATATTAGACTGAATAGCATATACAAAGCAACCCTGTTTTATTCAATTTTTTCAAATCAATAAATGTCAAAGAAATTTCAATTTCGAATGTCGTGGTGAGGCGTCAACTTTTTGATAAAATTGAGTTTTTTAAGATTCAACCAGCCTGTTATTGCTAATAATTATCAAAAGATTATAAATATATATATATATATATATATATATATATATATATATATATATATATATATATATATATGAAAATATATGAAAATATTCAACGTATTTATATGAACAAAAGTTTTAATAACTGATAAAAACGAAGTAACATTGCTGTGATGAATGAAAACAATATTTTCAAATTTATTAAGACCATATAAATTCCAAATTACTGTAAACGCTCAACAAAATCAATTTTAAGAACAATCAATATAATATGACTGCATATTGTTTTTTGTAACATTAATTATTTTTCATTGCATAATTTATACGAAAAAAAAGATGCAGGTACTACAAAAATTACGACTGGATTTTAATTAATACAATTTGATGCTTAGTTAAATAAAAAAATTGTAATATTCATTTCTATATAGTCATTTTCGTGGAATTGCATTTCTGCAGGTGTAGCAACAATTTTTTTTTATAACTACACAGTAGCAACTGTAAAGAATGATCATATGAGTATGAAAAACAATCTATACAGTTAAACATCTACGTAGTTGTTTATGGTCAACTAACCATGAAATGAATATACCTAAAAACTTCCAATCAATGAGTCATTTTCAAGAGTTTAATGTCTTGTGTGGTTCCATATAGCAGAGAAGGTATGACATTGTTTTTTTTCTTCAGAATTGAAATTTTGAATTAATTCTCTCATTTGTATTTTGTTTGAATCTCTTTGAGCTCTAGAAAAGATTTAAGAATTGAATCATCATAAATAATTTAAAACAAATATGTCTGCTTTTAATATAATAAAAATATAAATGATAAATTGAGAAAGTTTTAATGAACACTCTATAAAATTGAATATATTTTTTGTTCGATTAAGTTGCGTTAGGCACGGACTATATAAAGATCGTAAGATCAAATTTTTATACATAATATTCATATTCTAATATTAACTACAACATTTTTTAGTTGAATTTCATATATCATTGCAGCAATTATGTTGTTGAGGATGTTATAAAAATAAAACAGTAGCTATTTTGTTTCAATGATTTTTTTCTGAAGCTTTGAATAAAATTAAAAATTGATCAAGTGTATGAAATCGGTTGAAATGTAAATAATTTTATATTAGAGGATTGGAGGAAAAACTGGTAAATTTCATATCAAATGTATTTTATACCCAAGCAGCATCAAAGTAGCGAAAACTGAGTTCGGAACTTGGAATAGGTCGTTGTTACGTAATTATCACCAAAAACAAAACAACTTTCTAGGTTTTCCTACTTTTATTTAGACATTTTTAGTAATTCTGTAGTTATTATCACTATGATTTGGAACTTAAAAGTTTCAGTACTTCTGAGTAGCTTTTCAAGTTTCTGGAACTGTTACTATGTAAAATAACTTTGAAGTCGCAAATACTTTATAGTTATATTCTCCAGTCCCAGTACCTTTGTCTTGTTACTCGTATATTACTTCAAAGTTTTAATTACTTTATGGTGGCGTTAAAAGTATGTATGACGTCGTTGCTTTACTTTTGAAATTCTTTCAAAGTTATGGAACTATGTAGTAGTATTTAAGGTAAAATTAAATGTCTCGCTACTCACGAAAACTACTTCACAGTAATTGCACATGCAAATGGACAGTTCAAAACACATTCAGCACGCACTAATCGCTATAATGCACTTATTAATTATAGGTTAAAGTTCCAAGGGGGATTATATCGTGGCTTCGGGAACTTTGTGGTTGTTTTGAAATATCTACAACAAATATTCTACTTAATGATAATAATGACTTTAAAGTGATAACAGAGTAGTAGCCGCTACTTACAGTGAAGTGGCAAATCCTTCAAACACACAATGTGACGTAAATATTACTCTGAAGTAATTTCTATAAAAAGCGCCATATTTACTGACCAAATGTAGGATGCCATTACATTTATTCCAATTTCCTTATAGTAGTACAAGTATGGAATCGTGAAAAAATCAGAAAAAAATATAAATTGAAGCGAAACTGAACTCATATAATTGGTAAATAAGTTATAAAAATATATTTTAACAATTTTATGCATTTTTATCAATGCCTTCCAGAAAAAAAGTGTCCAAAAAGGTATTTCAAGAGGGCTAATTGTTTTTATGAATCTATCAATATCACATATATTTCACAGAATTTTTTGTGAACCTATACAAGTAATAATATCTACTTAACCATGAAAATATTATTTCCATTCAGTTGAGGAGGCTGAATAATGACGGGAAATGCTATTTAAACTTAATCTAAATATGCAAGGCAAGGCAAAGAAAAGGCGAAGCAGTTGACAACGTGAAGTAGGCGGGATCAAATATTATAAAGTAGCGGTGACTTCACCGCTACGTTCCGTCACGTAGCGGTATAAGTTCTAGGGTAGTAATTTTTACGTAACCATCAAAATGTTCCCCATTTTGGTCGAAGGCACGTAATGGGATCGTAGCAATAACGTTCCCTTCACTAGAAACTATAACTTTACAGTTCCGAACAACAGTCGCCGGGTCGTACCAACGACTGGAAATGCTGCTTGGGTACTCATCAAAATTATTATTGCGTCCTATGTGATACATCATAGCACAATATTTCAATAAATAGGAACTTTCAATATTTATAGTTTCGATTATTTTTCTTAGCAATGATATCTATATTGAAAATTACAATTTTTTAAAAATGTGAAATTGACCATTTTAATTCGTCTTATAGATTCATGAACGTTCTGCATATTACAACAAACACACGAAATTATATTTTCATATATCATAAAAGGAAACATTTCACTGGGCATGGAGAATTATTTATATAACTTTCTCTTGAATTATCAAGTCATTCTAGGTACTCAATCGTAGTATTCGATACATATATCGCAAGAACCCAAATAGGTTCCACAATAAATTCCTTATCCGTTGGAAAAGCCTAATGAGTTATTCAAATAATCCAATTAGTAAAGTGAAATATGATGGTGGTGGTTTAATACGACATAATATAGAATACACATAAAATACTTTAGTTTACTCCAGTTCAGCTTTTCAGGATGCATCGACCGCAGAGTGCCATGTCTCGAAACGAGAACGAGCTGACTAACAAAAGTCGCAGAAAACTCGAATCTATGGGTTCTCAAGGGGATCCCATCGAAAAATTGAGATTGCTATGTCTTTCGAGGGGCGCAACGGGCATTTTGACACTTGGAAGGATGTTCCGTAGAATGGACGATGATGGGAATAAAAAGTTGAATTTGGAGGAATTCATCAAGGGGTTGAGGGATACTGGAATGGACGTCAGTGATGATGACGCCAAGAAGGTATTCGATATATTCGATACTGATAGTGACGGAAACATTAACATGGATGAATTTCTCATTCATATAAGGGTGAGTATTAATCATATTTAATTTTTTTATATCCCATTCACACAGTTAGTTATACCTACCAAACGTTTGTACAGAGACACTATAATATATGTATATATATATATATATATATATATATATATATATATATATATATATATATATATATATATATATATATATATATATATATATATATATATATATATATATATATATATATATTTAAATATATATATATATATATATATATATATATATATATATATATATATATAAATATATAGATTTATATAAATATATATATAATTATATATATATATATATAAATATAAATATATATATAAATTTATATATATATATATATATATATATATATATATATATATATATATATATATATATATATATATATATATATATATATATATATATATATATATATATATATATATATATATATATATATATATATAAGACCACGTCAAACTGAAGGAGCATGTAGGTCGAATGTTACCCTATCTTCTATGAAAAAATTTCTCTTATGAAAGTCCTTCCGTTTTCGAGATATTTTTTTTTATATAAAAATATAGAATTTATGTCCCTCCCAGTAGTTTTTTATGCTGTTGGTATAATTTTACACTTTTCTAAATAATTTCTTCAGTAAAATATTGCTGAATGATTATTATAACTTCAAAAGTGAGAAAATGCTCGAAACATTATAGAAGGGGGGCTATAAGAAATGTTTTCAATAGAAGTTTTAAGAGTATACTTTTTTTTCATGAAGTTTAACCCATCGTTGTGAAAACAAAATGTTTTGGGCTACTGCTGCACATTACATTATTAAATTGCCTATTTCATGGAGATTTCAAAATGGTATGATACTATAGATTTTTTATTGGAAAACTGAAAATTAACGCAATTTTTCTCAAAAAGGGGACATTTCTGATAAAGCTTAATTTGACAGCTTTTATTTAATAACTTATTGAACATTATTGATATTTTCACTATTTACAACCATTATAGTAAATACTCAAAATGACGACCTCTTTCGCGTACACAGGCCCTGTATCGACCGAGAAAAGACCTTTTCAATGCCCTCAAACTAGTCTCTGTTAGATAATATTTCCGCTGCAGCAACTCGGATGTCCTCCCTCAACTCAGCTTCATTGCATATGGTTTTTGAATAGACTTTGCCCTTCAAGTAACCTCGATAATGAAAATCCAGTGGATTTAGGTCTGGTGAACGAGGGGGCCACAAAATTTCACCTCCTCTTCCGATCCACTGGTCGATATTGTGATCTGCCTTCTCTCTTCTCGTGTGGATTTACGATTTGCCAGCTATGCAATTTGTGAAGATTCATGTACCCATCCT
>JARQZK010003626.1:495000-620000 GCA_030704885.1 Cynegetis impunctata
CAAACGTCATTTTCACTTTCAACCACTTCTCACCAGGTTGCGAATTATAACTATCAATTATTTTACTTTATATCTGTCAGAATCAATTTTGCGTGGCAACCGTAACTAGGTAAATGTTCCATAATTCATAACGATCGTAAGTGGATAGAATTATGTGCGTAAATGTGAATCAATCCAAAAATGGATATTCAGTTTTTTATGAATTTCAAAACGTTTGAAAATAATAGTATATTTATATTATTCAACGAGCGGTAATGTAGGTCATAACTCACGCAGATGAAGTTTGCAGCACGAGCTGCAAGCGAGTGCTGTAATTCATCAAGTTATTACCATTACCTTACCTACGACTATAACAATAAATACTAAGATGCAAATACAAATTCACAATAATTAGGTAGTATTAACTTAATTTGAAAACGTCAGAATTATTCAAGTGACATTAGCAGATGAGTGACAGTCGATCTTACTTGGGATCTTAGTAGACTATTTAGTGAATTTTAGGAGTGAGTTATTATTACTCACGCTGTTTGGTAATAGATACTATTAATTGCTAGAACGCAGTTGAATAATGAATATATTATTCAATAGGAGTAGATAATAGTATATTATTCAACGAGCACAAAATGATTGCTATTTTTCACGAGGGTGAAGTTTGCGACACGAGCTGCAAGCGAGTGTCGCAATTCACCCGAGTGAAAAATTGTAATTTTGTGCGAGTAGAATACTATAGATACTTTGTCCACGACTTCCTCGGAAAAATTAGTAATAATCTGCATTTTCAAAAATAAAAATAGTTATCAAAAGCGTTGACATAACATTTTCTGTGTTCACTGAAAACTGCATACTCACGTAAACGTCAACTATTTCACTTGACATCGATTCCATTCCTTTCTTTCACTCTGATAAAAATGAAATAGATAATTTATTAGAGTAAATATTCAATAAGTTGGGCATTATATTAAATATTATATTAATAATTTGCCTAAAAGTTCTCTTAGTTACATAACACCTAAAAATCTAATAAAAATACTATCCTAACAATGTGATTGATTGTCTCAAGTTTGGACATACATTTTCAGTGTGACGTCATGCAGTGTATAATAAACCATTATACACACTCGTGAATAATAGGTATAATTGTACTTCAGGAAGCACACGTATAATGAATGATTTATAGTACAGTCGTGGACAAAATAACATATTTCATTCGGAGTAGAAGTGTCACAGTGACACTTCTCCTTATGAAATAATATACTATTACACGATACAAATTGGAAAATGTCAATACTGAGCTTGGAATATTTTACAGCCACCGATGTCTGAATCTCGGAAAAAAATAATCGAAGAATGCTTCAAGAAATTGGACAAAAATGGAGACGGAGAACTGACAACGGCAGATCTGAAAAACGTATATAACGTTAAATGCCATCCAAGGTATATTTCAGGAGAAGAAGATGAAGAGACGATTTTAAAAAGATTTTTGGCGAATTTTGAGGACGATAATACCAAAGATGGAATTGTAAGATTTTCGTAATATTGTAATGTTTTACTTCGAGGTATTTTTAAACTCGGTTATTGACCCATCTTTCCTAATTTTCAGGTTAAAAAAGAAGAGTTTTTGAATTATTATGCTGGGATAAGTGCCTCAATAGATAATGATTGCTATTTTGATCTTATGTTAAGACACGCTTATAAAATCTAATAATGCTAATTAGATAAAATGGATGTTCGATTTATTATGTCAGATAAGTTATTATTTACAATCTATTCCTTGTTGAAACAATTGTGATTTATACTTTAATAATTCTAATATTTATAAGAGAAATGTGAACTATTTTTATTATGCCACGCACATTTATTCGAATTGGACGTTGAGTATTCAGAGCACTAACACACGTTGTGATTAAAGTATATGAAAATGATTAGTGTTATTCATTACACAACATAGTGGTAGATTCTTAATTGAAATTCAATTAATTGAGGTAAATTTGTTAAACTGCCACCTATACTAAAACGCCAATTATTTGTGTTTTATGAGGACTAGTTTTACCTGCTTATTAAAATGGGTGCGATTAGCAAAGTTGGACCTAGGACCAAGATAGTTTTTCGTTTCATGACTTTTTATGATGTTTGGCACCAAGAAACTCAATTTCATATCTCTCTCTCTTTATATATATATATATATATATATATATATATATATATATATATTATATATATATATATATATATATATATCAGTGGCGGCTCGTGAGGTTTTGGTTTGAGGAGGCTACAAGAGGTGTTAAAAAATACACCATAGGCGTAAATTTTTAGGATTTCAAGGTCAACTGCCTTATAATTCAAAGAAAATCAAAGTAAAACAAGCACCCTAAGCTATTAATTTGTTTTCACTTTCGAGTGTCTACCTTGAGACCTACAACTCCTATTTACAATATTCACAAAAACTCTTCTCAGCCAATTAATCAATTCATCTATTCATCAAAAAAAATTTTCTTTCACAAAATAGGTAGGTACCTACCTACCTACTTAACGAATTTGTTAACAGCTGGTGAGAGCAAATAAAAAGTTATTATATATTTTTGAAGATTAGCGGGATTCTGCGATCTTTAACGTTAGCAAAATGATCTATAATATCCTCATAAAATTTTGCGTCTTTCGCCAAAAGTTTTACCAATTCCTTTTCAATAGACAACAAACTAATATTTTTCAAACGATCCTGGCTCATTGAATTTCGTAAATAAGTTTTAATTCTCTTAAGAGCGGAAAACGAGCGCTCTACGGAAGCCGATGTCACCGGGATAGAAACAATTAGACATAAGAGTTTATAAACTTGGGGTAAATCTTAATTCAAATCATTATCAAAAAGGTATTTAATAGTCCTCACATGATTTTCATCTTGCCCCAAAATTTCATTGTCATTATAAGCAACACACAGTTCACTTTTTATGGCCACCTCATCAAAAAAAGTGTATTTTTGACATAAATTTTCCAAAAGGTTATCTGGAAAATTAGCCGAAAATCCGGTTAACAAATTTTTATTGAGCAAGTCGAAGAAATGCAGTTCTTTCAAATCAGAGAACCTTATTTCTATTTGACCCCTAATAGTATCCAAAATTTCATAAAATATCTGCTTATAGTGAAGCTCCATATCTGCGTAACTGAATTTCTTTCGTTTTAGGCTAAATTGAGTCGTATCATCAGTAGTTTGAAATACAGAAAATAGTTCTTTTAAATAAACTTCTGCACGAAATTCTGAAATTTATTCCAAAAGAAACTTGAGCCGATTTCGTGAGTAAATTACATCTGAAAACTTGTGCTGTAAGATTTGAAAAACTATTTCTGTTTGTTCAAAAATTAATTTAAAGATGTTTAAAAAATATATAAATTCCTTATCTTGTAAGTAAGATATTAATCCGCGTGCGGTATTTAAAGTTACCTACTTTATCGGTGAAAAATTCCTCACTTTCAACTATAGAATTAAATCCTCAAATCCTTAGCGGCCCCAAACAGAGACATTTTCCCTAGTAAAAAGTAAACACTGCCAACAAAATAATTTATTTTTTACCTGTGATCTGGTTAGGCAAGGATGTCTCTCATAATTCATTGTATTAAAACCGCGGTTTTGTTGTCTGTTACGCTGCACCAAATTGTTTAATTCAGGGGTAGGTCGCAAGGTTTTTATCAAAACTTTATCCTCATAACTTAGTGCACTAAAGTTATGGGATGACAAATATTCCACTAAGTCACCATTGAAATTTTTGAAATTAACTTCAGTAACCAAACAATGGCTGCTGTACGCTATTAGTAACTACGATGCTTTCCAACGAATTCACTCAATGTCATGCGAAATTCTATAGCTGTGATTGGTCGACATTGTATGAGACTGGTCTTTATCGGTGTTGCCATTTACATGTGTTTTGCTCTTCTATTGCAATGAAGTATTCATTCGGAGTATTTGCACCGTTGTTTGCTTTTCTGTGGCAGGCATAATGAACGTTGAGAATATACCTATTTAAGCCTCGGCAGCCTTGCCACAAATCTTGAAATGAATGAAATGCAATAAATGTAAATACCTTCTATCTTAATTAATAAATTATATTATATAATGTAGGTTGAAAGGAAGGTAGGTGCATAAAATAATATGATTTTGATTAATATGAATATGCTGAATGCTGACTATTCAATATAATATATTAGTGATACACGGAATATTATTGAGGAGGAGGCTTAGCCTCCTTTGACTAGCCGCCCCTGATATATATACCGGGTGTAAATGAGAGATATATATAACTATAACTTTTTAATGGATTCTTCGATTTTATTGAAATTCGGGTGGTTTATCTCAGACATAATTTTGAGTTTTTTCACATACAAAATCAATATGGCTGACTTCCGGTTTCACAGAAAACGATGTAAAAATTGAAAATTCAAACGGAACACCCTGTATATTTTTACATATTTTAATTCTGAGGCTTCAAATACATACATTCCATCTGTCAAAAAAATTTTTCATATTTCGTAAACAGGGTCGGTCCCAGGAGCAAAGGGAACTAATAAGAATAAGATTTTTAATATTTACTTCGTTATTTAGGAATTGAGAGAACTGATGCGTGAATCATTTTGAAGGAATTTGAAGGAGCTTTTTGATATACAGGGTGGCCCATGTATGTTTCTATTTAAAAAACTGAGTTTTGGTTCGAAAAAGAATTTAATGGTTAACAAACTTCACGAAAATGAATTTTTCGAAAAATTATTACTTTGGGCGATATTTTAAATCAATTATCTATGATTTAGACGACGTCGCAGCCATCTACGACAAAAAAAACAAAATGAAAAACAAAATTGAAATGGCGCTAGAATTGACATTTGACAGATGGAATGTATGTATTTGAAGCCTCAGAATTAAAATATGTAAAAATATATAGGGTGTCCCATTTAGATTTTTAATTTTTATATCGTTTTCTGTGAAACCGGAAGTCAGCCATACTGATTTTGTATGTGAAAAAATTCAAAATTATGTCTGAGATAAACCACCTAAATATCAATAAAATCGAAGAATCCATTAAAAAGTTATAGGGGTGGCCCATTACTCATTTACACCCGGTATATATAACTGAGATTGAATTCTCGCACATCACTTGGTGAAACATCATAAAGAATAAAGTATAAACTTTAAAATAAAAACACATGGCTTATGTTTCACAATATAAAATTATATATAAAAATAAATATTTTTTATATTGTGAAACATAAGCCAAGTGTTTTTATTTTAAAGTTTATACTTTATTTATGTATTTTCAAGTTGTTTACACGATAAAGGGAGCAATTTTGGAACAATGGGGTTGTTGTTAATAGGTAGTTTCGTATGATATCTTGGATGGGATTGGTTTTGGTTCGAATTGGGGGGAAATAAATCTTGTTTACACGATAAAGGGCGCAATTTTGGGAAAATAAGGTTGAAAAGTTGTAAATAGGTAGTTTATTATGATATCTTGGTTTAGTTTTGGTTCGAATTGGTTTGGCGATTGACCCCCCAGGGGAAAATAAATCTTGTTTACACCACAGAAGCCGCAATTTTATAGCAATAGGGTTGAAAGTTTGTATCTAGGTAGTTTTGTATGATATCTTGAATGGGATTGGTTTTGGTTCGAATTAGTTGGGGGGTTGACGCCTCGGGGAGGAAATAAACCTTCTTTACACGATAAAGGGCGTAATTTTGCAGCAATAAGATTGGAAGTTTGTGAGTAGGTAGTATCGTATAATATATTGGATAGGATCAGGCGCGGATCCAGGCCCGACTTTGGGGGGGGGTACTTTTATATATTCAAAAGCCAAAAGGTACTGGTATTTTGGGTAATAGTAAATCGAGTAGCTCCCAATCAAAACAATTAGGAGGGGCCCAGGCCATTTGGGGGGGGCGTTCCCCCAGTTCCCCCCTCTGGATCCGCACCTGGATAGGATTGGTTTTGGTACGCAGCCCGCTGCGATAGAGTTTTTTTTTCTATTCAATCCAAATATTTGATTACATTTCAAATAAATAAAATCAACATCATTTATGTTTTATTTGAATTGTTTTTCTAATTCACGCATGTTATTTCATTGCATTTCACATACAATATAAAACAAAATTTCCATATAAAGTAAATCAATCTAATGAATGAAAATTTTTGAGCAAATATAGTAAAAAATGACGAATATTTCTTGAAGTTTTGTAGTAATAAGTATATAATTCTTTCAATATTTTCATAAGCTGACACATATGGAGGCCTCGGTAGCCCAGCGGTAAGGTATATCGCTTGTATACCGAGGATTGTGGGTTCGAGTCCCACCTTGCTCTTGGATGTTGTCTATGTCCGAAATTAAGTGGTTCAAAAGTTAATCTGTTAGGTCATGACTTAGATTCAAGCCCATGGGCCGTTCGGAACTGGCGTCAAACTGTAGGTCCCTTGAGTTAAAAAAAAAGGAAGCTGACTTATTATTTATTCGATAACTAACGAAATACTAAAAATAAAGAATATTCCACAGAAAAGAAAATGAACCAATATTAATTCTGGTATGTTTTGTTTTTGTAAACCTAAAAACCTCCAATGCATTAGTTTCAAGTGATTTTGACAATTTGTTTTTTTCAGATATAAATAGTTATTTAATAAACTAGTTCATTAATGACAGCGATTAATGGTTGAGATATTTTAATAGTTCGAGGCCATTAATCGCTACATTAATAAACGAGTTTATAACAAGATTTTTTCGTCGATCTCATCATGAATTGAGTATAAATTCTTGATTGAAATAAATTTTTATTTTGCATAACAGATACTTTTGACACAATATAAATTTCTATGTTCATTCTGATATATTTATATTTATGCTCCCGTTCCCGATGGAACAATTTGAGAAATTCATAGATGGAATATTTTAGACATGTGACATTCTGAATAGTTCACATTACCTACAATATCCGATAAGGAATATGTGGAACTGGTGGAAGCTGAAGTGTTAATTACTTTCGAACGATTATTGCACTAAATTTTTCCGCAATTTCTACTTTATTTTGCATAGAGTTAAATTAAATTTTTCGATTTGAATTATGAATTTCTTTTCTCTGTGGAATAACAGTACATACACAGAATAATTCAACTATTCCGTGCTGAATACTTCTGTGTTTGATTGCCCATGACAATCATACATTGAAATAGGAGAAATTGTACAATTTTGTGTACGTTAAAGTAAGCTTTTATTCAGAGGTCGACGGAAAATTTCAATTATTGTCCTCAAATAATTACATTTTGATTTACACGTGTTAGTTATGATTTATTTACAGTGCGTAATCGTGTTGTATCTCCATCAACTCTACAAAATGAGTAATAATTAAATCATCATAAAAAACTCAAATATTTTCAAGTGGGCAGTTTTAAACTCACGGAATGCATACAGAATAGATAGCAGATACACAAAGCTGATCGAATACATATACTCACAAGCAAGGATGCACGTAAAGCTTCGGGAAAAGACCAACGAAATCCACATAAGGAGAGGAGTGCGATCGATAGCTATATCTACCTAGGACAAAAAATAACAACCAAGAAAGATAAATTTGGTGACGAAATAACGAGAAGAATCTCTCTATCCTGGGCTGCCTTCGGAAAACTCAAAGAGACCTTCACATCGGGTATACCAATTAGCCTGAAGAGGAAACTTTATAATCAATGTATACTCCCCGTCCTCACATACGTAACGGAGACGTGGTGCTTGACAAATAAACTTGCGTAACGACTAACCAGAACCCAAAGAGCGCAGGAAAAACTAATACCTACTAGGCATCAGGCTGGCACATAGGAAGAGAAACACATGGATAAGGGAACAAACTAAACTAGTTGAAATCATTGAAAGAGCAGCCGAATCGAAATGGAGATGGGCAGGCCATGTAGCCCGTAGAAACGACAATGGATGGACCAAACGGATATTGGAGTGGTGACCAAGAGATGGACAGAGGAGTGTCGGCAGACCGAATACCAGATGGAGAGATGACATCAAAAAACATGGGGGCCTGGTATGGATGCGCGAGGCGAAGAACAGGAAGAGATGGAAGGAAAGGGGAAAAGCCTACATCCAGCAGTGGATCGAAATAGGCAGGTCGTGATGTATACAGGGTGTCCCACCAGGAACTGCATCGATGGATATATGGAAAACTAAACATAGGAAATATCTGAAAATTTGGCTGTGTACTAATGTCGATGGGGGACATCCGGCTAAAATATTTTCAATTTGATGGCACTTCCGGTTATACCGGAAGTAGGTATCAGCTTGCTTATTTCAAATGAGACACCCTGTATATTATTACATTTTTGGATTCTTCACAAAATTCTAGATAGATTTTATATATAATGTCCTATACCTATCTTCAACTGTTTCGGAAATATTTGAATTTATTTGTCAAGAATTACGTATGCAGATCGAGTAATAATCATATTTTTCTTCAAAAAAAACGGTATTACTGCCCAATAAAGATAAATTTCCTAATAGAGGTGGTTCTGTTTTAGCGTAAGATGAATAGTATTTTGACATTTAATATACAGGGTGCTCAGGAAAGTATTACAAAAATGGATGTTCAAAAACTACAAAAAGTCCATTTTTTCAAATGAATATCTACAACTTTTATTATTTTATTCGATTCAGTATCCAAAATAAGGGCTACTTTGTATAAGGTCGCCTATTCCTAAATCTTATAGTTTTCGAAATATTTGCAAATTAATGGTTTTTGGTTAAAAAAAAATGATTTCCTGAAATTTTGTAATAGTAGGCGTGTGATGCCATATTTGTTCTCGGCCTGGTTACCATGGAAACAAATTCCAAAGAGATGTCATTATTCGAAAAATTATTATATATAGTAACACAATCATGCCAAGTCGTTTGAATTATACAAACGAGGATTACCTGAATTTGTTTATTATTTATGGAGAGTGTAATAAAGTGATAACAAGAACATGTGATATTTTTGCTGCTCGGTATCCGCAAAAAAACAAGCCATCACCAAATAGGTAGATATTTCCTATGTTTAGTTTTCCATACTTATATCCATCGATGCAGTTCCTGGTGGGACACCCTGTATATATATATATATATATATATATATATATATATATATATATATATATATATATATATATATATATATATATATGAAGTTAGATGTGGAACCCATGGTGTGAGTTGATGTATTTGAAAATGAAGAAAAACGTCTTAAAAAAAACAAGACCAGATTAATAATAGAAAATGATGCCTGCAATTAAGCGAGACACATGAAATGGAATGACAATCTGAATAAGAAAATGAATTCTATAAATTTGGACAGAGTCATCTGTTTAAGATAGATGAACACTGACCTAATATATCGTACTATTGAATCAATTAATCCTCTAAATGACATATATTGGAAACTACCGTACGTTAAACTTACTACCAATCTGTAGATTCTTGGTAAGAATCTACAGATTGGTAGTAAGTTTTACTATTTTGCGACTTGCGATATTGGCAAATTTCTAGTCGCAATTTAAATGTAAAAGTAGCCCAATTTGCGATAAATCGCCCAATCTGGCAACGCTGGTCAGAGAAGTTGCACACCCACTTGAACTCGGTAAAGTAGTAAGTCGTGGTAGGGATATTCACTCAAAAAATACATCACTGTTTCTATTCAATGTAAAACATCGGAACATTATTGCATTGATGTTTTTCGATGCATCGCTTAAAAACATCTATGTTTTTTCAGCATAGAGTACTTTTTTGTTTTTCTTTAAGTTATAAGATATTGTGCATCGTTTCAATAGTATCGTACCAGAAACATACAGCTTTGTGAGTACAAAAATTACAACTTAATTCCATTTTCCAAATAGAAGACCTATAGGAGGCAAAAGTGTCCGTACATTAAAATACTTAGATATTAAATACAACTCAACACCAATGATGTCTAGGCAGACTTTGCAGAAATGTTTGGAATGATTATTTTTTGGGTTAGGCTAAACTTTCTGGAACAAATAATAAATAAATGTATTCGGTGTTTTCATAAATATACTCGATGCATCGAATAGGTTAATTCTATGTCAAAACATCGAATCAATCCGATGTATCGTCAAGTAAATATCGAATGGAATCGATGTTAAATGAACATCCCTACGTCGTAGTGGATCATTATAGTTTGGTTCCGTTTCAACTACGCAATTCCATATTCTGCGAAATAGAGAAAAATGTGAGTATTTCGCAAATGTTTTAATTCTAGCATATAAAAGTATATTTCCACGGATCGGTGCATATGTGCTGATAAACTACTCAAGTTTTCGTCCGAGTTCTTGAAGTATGAATTCGTCGGCCCACTACGATATAGACAGAACAGAATTCGTACTTCAAGAATACGGAGGAATACCTGAGAAACTATGGGCCTATATATATATATAGGTATATATATATATATATATATATATATATATATATATATATATATATATATATATATATATATATATATATATATATATATATATATATATATATATATATATATATATATATATATATATATATATATATATATATATATATATATATATATTATATATATATATATTATATATATATATATATTTCAACACGAAGAAACTATTTTTAAAAATAACGATTTTATTCAGAACGATGTTTACAGGTTGAGAGTTCAAATCAAACTTACATTTTTATTATTCTAATTGTGCTCTCTAGCTAAAAAGGATGAATAAGCATTTCATATATATTATGCGCAGCGTCTACAACTACAATTCAGCATTTTAAAAGGGAGATACAGGCTGTCTCTCATATAACTCTTCCCCTCTTTGGGAAAGTTCGTTATTCCTCTTAATGAGGTGACGAATCTTAGTATAAAGTTTATATAAAAAGAAAAATACAATTACAATGACAATAAACAAAACAAAAAATGGTAACTATGCTAAGAGTTGTGGGATGTGGAGCCCACTGGTAAATGTCCTCTAATTTTGGTACTTCTTCTTCTTTAATCATTGATATGTCGGTAGTATAAGTCCAATTCGTTTCCAACGGGATGAGGTCGACTTGGGCGTATTTATGAAGAACCTCTAATGGGTATATCTTCTTGAAACCATTAGATACTTCCATCTTCGATTTGAAATAGGTCCTTTTGAGGGTAGATTGGTATACGGCTACATTGATCCTTAAGTGTAGCTAGTACATGTGTAAGGCATTCTGGTGGTTTGGTCATGTAATCTTGTTTTCCAATGTAGAAGTTTTCTACTTGTTGGACTACCTCGGTACTCCATATAATTTTCTTGTTGAGTGTTAATCCATAGGATTGAAGGTGGGGTACACTGGTATTTTGGAAAGGTAAGTTGTATACTTTGTACAGGTCATATTCAATTTTTGAAAAATAGGAATAGTGATACTGAAAAGAATGTTAAAATCTTTGATAAATACTCTAACGGTGCATGCTGCATAATAATCGCTGAAATGCGTAACAGGCAGCAGTTTTATTTTCAGAACTTCGTTAAACGTTGATAGCGGCAGAATATTCTCGTGTAATAAATGAATAGCACTTCCTATTTAATTTACCTAATAGAATAGATATCTCGTGTGAATAGAGAGTTATTGAATTCATTCTCAAAGCCACATTTTGGGAGTCTCTTAATTGATTAGTTTTCTTTATTAAGAAATTGATAGTGTCGACATATTTTGACTGTGTATCTGAAATTATTTCGGCGAGCGTTATTAGAAAGAGAATACGTACAGTGGTCATCTGAAAATACGAAAACCAATTAGTGTTTTCTTTGTTTAATTTTATTTTTATGATAAATGTGTTGATTCCGAGGATTCTTTTTATATTTAATTTCATAATTGAACTCTTCTGGTTTAAATTTCCATCGCATCAGACGCGAGTTTGGCTCTTTTAACGAATTTAGCCAAATTAATGGTTTATGGTCTGTATACATAATAAATTTCGTTCCGTACAAATACGGTCGAAAATGCTTAGTAGCCCAAACAATCGATAATAATTCTTTCTCGATCGTCGAGTATTTAATTTCTTGATCAGTTAACGTTCTACTGGCGTATGCTATCGGTAAATCATTAGGAACATTGCCTTGCGATAAAATCGCTCCTAAAGCATAATTTGAGGCGTCAGTCGTTAAATTGAATGTTTTTGAAAAGTCAGGATAGTTTAGAATTGGATGATTAATTAGTAGGTTTTTTGAGGTCAGGAATGCTTCTTTGTCTGTCAGGTCGATTTTCGAGTCTTTCTTCAAGTACTTAGTCATTGGTTTAGTGACTTTAGCAAATTTCGGGATAAATTTACGATAGTAGCTTAGCATACCTAAATAAGATTTAATTTCTTTAAATGATCTAGGTAAGGGAAATCTTTCAATGGCTTCTATTTTCTTGGGATTGGGTCTGATAATGCCTTTTTCTAATAATTCCGCGATTTGTTTCTGAATTTCCGCACGGTGTTTTTCGGGGTATCTATATATTTTTGCATGAACAGGAAATTCATCTTTAGTTCTGATATGATGCTTGATTTTTGAAGTGAAATTCAAGGATTGTCCCGCTAATTGCAGGGCGTTTTCAGTATTATTGAAAATTTTAATTAATTGATTCTGAATTTTCATAGGTGAATGTGATAAATCTATAGGGTAAGATAATTTTCTAGGAATCACTTTTTGAAAATATATGGGTATTCTACAATTTTCACCTATTAATAAATTATTCTGTAAGTCAATAGTAAAATTATTTTTTCTTAAAAATTCAAAGCCTACAATACCATCATACTGAGTATGGAATTTGTAAATTACGAAAGGAAATTCTTTTTTCAAACCAAAGGAATCCACGGGAAATAAAACTTTTTCATGACTCTTATCGTGTCCGTGAGGTGAAATTAAATCAGTGTCTTCTGGATAAATGAGATGAGGTATGCTGTTATAAGCAACCTTAGGATCTATTAAGCAGACAGTACATCCGCTATCTAAAAGTAATTTGCATTTCGGATATTCAATTGCGATGTAAGGCAAGCAATTTTTTTCGATTTTGTCATTTATAGAATTTATGTCAATTGAATTTCCGAGATCATTATCTGAAAATTTTTTACAATCTTCTTCATTGACATCAAAATTTTCGTCTGGAGGACTGTTGTCCAATTCATGATTTTCATGTATATTTTCTTCGCTATTTTCCGCGTCGAGATTTGTAAGTTCTTCGGATATGAAATTATTCGGTGTTTGTCCCATATTTTCGAAATGATTATATCGTTGATTTTGATATTGATTACGCGGTATTTGCGAACTAACTGTCATTTGACGTTTTTGAGCTGTTGGGTTTACAGAAATAGTCGACATAGGAGTCGGTCTATTATACGCCACATAATTATTATTTGGTCGAAACACGTTTGTTTTAGGTATTTCCTTGTTATTTCTTCCGAAAACCTGACTATTCGTCGGATATTGTCTTTGCGGTAGTACTGTTCTTTGTTGTAAATGAATAGGTTGAGAAGGAAACGTTTTCGTAGGTGCAATCACTGGTTGTTTCCATGTTCTCATCAAATCTAGTTGTGATTTTTGAGACATATAATTCTCTATAGTCTGTACCGTTAAGTCAAATGTAATATGCGGTGTAGTCAATAGAGCAGTTTGTAGATCTATTGAGACATTACTTATAAGGACGTTTTTTGCTAAGTCTGAAACTAGTTGTTTATGTAATAATTTCAGAGCTTGGTCTAAAGTAGGTTCTGCGTCAATTCGATAATTAATTCGGATTTTATAATTTTTAACTAACTCAATGAAATCTAGAACGTCTTCATTGGGTTTCTTGCGCAGAAATTGAAGCTGATTTTTAAGTACATCGAGATTGACATGATCACCAAATTTATTCAATAAAAATGTTTTTATACCGATCCAAGTATTTGGTACATTAGATGATCGAAATTCGGCATTTGCTTTTTCAATTAATTTGCTTTTAATGACAGCCAAACAATATGTTTTCACTATCTGGTCTTCGTTAGAAAATTGCGTAAGATATTCTTCGCACGAATTCAAGAATGAATTCAACTCGGCTTGTGTTCCTGAGAATTTTGGCAATAGAGATCCAAACTCACGAGCTATCATTAAGCCGTTACCTTCAGCCATTTTAACTTTGGACAATTTAGTTTTCTTCTTTCTTGAATCTAAATTCAATCTATTCAACGAGTCTGCCAAAGAATCAATGATGAAAGTCAATTTAAAATAATTAAAATTTAAAACAAATTCTTAATTTACTAATGACCTGCTACAACTATGTGTTATAGGGAGTCTGTAGGTTTTGGGCTGAAAACCATGGGAAAAACAGGAAGTTGATTAACTACTGCAACTTACGTTCTGATCGTTATTCCAAAGTGGAGTCCTCGGCGCTACCCTTAACTATGCACTCTGTTGATTTCTTCAATGGTCAGTTGAACTCGGGACCGGTACTGCCTAATTTCGCCGTCACTGTGAGATAACAACTGAGCTTATGTGTTTTAAAATTCGGATTGCTCTTAAGAATTAATATTCACTTAATGCACTTCTTTTCACGAAGGATTAATGAAGCAATCCCATCCTCGTCGCCAATTATATTTTTCAACACGAAGAAACTATTTTTAAAAATAACGATTTTATTCAGAACGATGTTTACAGGTTGAGAGTTCAAATCAAACTTACATTTTTATTATTCTAATTGTGCTCTCTAGCTAAAAAGGATGAATAAGCATTTCATATATATTATGCGCAGCGTCTACAACTACAATTCAGCATTTTAAAAGGGAGATACAGGCTGTCTCTCATATAACTATATATATATATATATATATATATATATATATATATATATATATATATATATATATATATATATATATATATATATATATATATATATATAACTATATTATTTATATGTATATGTATATGTGTATGTATATATAGATTTAGTTGTATATGTATATTTATATGTATATGTATATGTATATGTATATGTATATGTATATGTATATGTATATGTATATGTATATGTATATGTATATGTATATGTATATGTATATGTATATGTATATATATATATATATATATATATATATATATACTAAGGGCGGTTACACACGTATCGGGTAAGAATCGGCCGATATCAGGTAGCGATCGTGAACCAACCGATCACATGTAGTCGGTTGACCGATTTGGTGCATATGAAAAACGAGGCAAAAATCTGGTTAACGAGAAATAAACTCAAACTAAATGAAAACAAAACTCAAAATTTGATCGATTAAATTGGTCTAGCCATGTGGAATACGTGCTTGGCAAATTATCTACTGTCCTATTTGTATTGAGGCAGCTCAAACCTGTTACTAACATGAACGTTCTCAAGATCACATACTATTCTCTTTTTCATTCGGTAATATCCTACGGCATTCTTCTTTGGGGTAACTCCAGTAATGCAATAAGAGTTTTTAGATCACAGAAAAAGGCAATAAGAATCTTGTGAAATCTTGGCTATAGAGATTATTGTCAACGTCATTTTATTGAACTAAGCATATTGCCACTTCCTACCTTATATATATTCACAACCTTACTGGAAGTACATAATAACAGGGACACATTTTCTAAGCACTCAGATCTACACAATCACAATACCAGATCAGCTGACTTGTTTAAATTACAACGGCACAGATTAGTCGCAAGTGACCAAAACTCGAAAAAAAAATTCAAAAAATTTAAAACAATCAAAAGATTTCTACTCGAAAATTGTTTCTACAGTGTTTCGGAATACCTTCTAAAAGCCAACTCTCTTAAAGCCTATACTACAGGGTGCCTGCCAGTATTTCTTTGTCGCTCATGTTAAAAATATGATTTTATATGTCCTTCATTTGTTCATCAATGTGATCTTACAATTTTGGTACTGATGTGTTATATCTTTTATCTTATATTTGTTCTTGTTAAGTTATGTCATTTTAATGTGTGACAACCATTGTATTGTACTGTTTGTTACAAAATCTGACCTGCCGTTAACATTCTTATATGTAACGTGGTTAAATAAACTATCTATCTATCATAGAACAGTCTTAGCTAGCTTCCACCAGAGGAATTAAGAATTCGGTGTCAATATTCATATTGTCTGCCTTCTTGTCTTTATTTATAAACCAAGATAAACAGAACCTCTTAAAAGAACTGATTTCCAATCGAGCAACTGGACGACTGTCGCACGACACGTGTGAAAATTCGCATTAGTGTAATGTCCCATATATCGGCGACTGTCGGTCTTATATTGAGCGCAACAAAACGATATCTTCTCACATCCAACCTACGTCCGACACGTCTGAATGTGTGAAATTTAGCATACATTATCATAATACAAAAGCCATCGGCTACCCGATTTCTGCCAATTCTCATCCCATACGTGTGTAACCGCCCAGTCCAGTATTGCCACCTCTACCGATTTTTCGGTAGATCTACCGAAAAAGCACAAATCTACGGAAATCTGATCATAAAATAATTTGATACATCATTTAAGTTACACGTTGACAAGTTTCAAATCTTTTTTTTCAAGCAATTTGATGTACATGTTTTTTTTGCATATTTGTTGTTCTCAATAGGTGTTATTTTTTTGGACGCTTATTTATTTTGTTAAAATATTTATTTTTGTTCAAAAGTTAGTTTTTCAAATATTAATTTTTAAAAAAATAAAACCTATTTTAATTTTTTTTTTGCATTCGTAATAACCTTCATGTCCAATATTTAGGATAAATGCTATTTAAACTTGAATAACTCATAAAATAGGTGAAATATATGTATTTCAAAAATCTACCGAAATCTACCGATTTTTCCGAACTTTCTACCGAAACTGTAGGTACGGAAGGTGGCAACACTGCTTAGGTCATAGCGTCGTTGTTCTTGTTGGTTATGTTTGTTTGAAGTTTGATTCGCTTGGCACATTGTTATAGAATAAATTTTATGTAACGTTCTCTCAAATTTTAACGTTATTTACGTACCTTATTGTGGTACATAGTGAACCATAATAGATATATCGCAAGAAGTCAAAACCTTTTCTAAATAAAAAGCCTGACGAGTTATTCAAATTATCCAATTAACGCAATAATATAGAATAAACACAAATACTTCAGTTTACTCTAATTCAGATTTCAAAATGTATCGATCGCATTTTAACCATACCCATTCACGAAAGGAGATAGATCTAAATAACAAAAGTCGCAGAGAATTCGATTCTATGGGTTCTGAAGGAGATCCCATCAAAAAATTGAAATTGCTATGTCTATGTAATGGCGCCAGGGGTCTCATGACACTTGGAAGAATGTTCCGTAGAATGGATTATGATGAAAATAAATATTTGAATCTGGAGGAATTCATCCAGGCGTTGAGGGACACCGAAATGGGCATGACTGATGATGAGGCCAAGTTGGTTTTCGATGAATTCGATACTGATAATGATGGATACATCAACGTGGATGAATTTCTGATTCACATCAGGGTGAGTATTAATGTTACATTCTTAAACTCTTTATATACAATTTACTTAGTTTTAGCTATTGTACAAGACTATTTTATAAGTATAAAGTTTAAACTTCAAAAGAAAACAACACTTGGCTTAAGTTTCATTATATAAAAATAATTAGATACTGTATTTGGCAGTAAAGGATGTTTCGAGTTATGAACTCATCAAGACATTATAAAACAGATAATAGCAAGGGTGATACCTGTAAATCAATTTGTTTGTTTACAAGAGGTAATTTACTGTTATGGGCGGAACTTATTTCGAGAATTTCAAGATGGTCAAAGCCCTTTCCTTTATTAACTGAATGCAGTAATTGGGATTTTTCGAAATCCAGGAAATGATTAAATTTTATACAATGTTCGTAGAAGCCAGTGGTGTTTCTATTTTTTAAAATTGACTCTTTGTCTTATTATTTACTAAGAATGACTTCAAGTTTCTTTTATTTGTATAAATTGTTTTAACATTAATTTTCGATAGTCTTACAAATTTTGCTACAAAAATTCGGTACATAATTTATTGGGAAGTTTTTTTGTTCTTAATTAATAGTTTGCGTGGGGTATATTGAATGCAACAGGTTCTTTATTCGTTTTTTTTCAATGAGCTTATCGATAAGACTTTCTTCGTAATTGTTACTGGTGATTAATAATTTAATTGTTTTAACTACGATTTGAAAATATGTTTCCGATAATGAAATAGTGAACAACTAGAAATACTAGTCAATAATAAACACATCTGCTATATATTCGTCTACTGAGTAGTATGCTTTTTTGAGAAGACATCTTTTTATTTTATGCCAGAGGACCCCCAAAGGTGAGTTCCTTAAATGTACAGGTATGGTATTGTACAATTTTATGATGTTGAAATGAATATTTTTCTGTAAGTAAGTGAAATTATATTTTTCACATATCAGATCATCTCTGAGACGAATATTAAGTATATTAGTGATCTCTTGTACATTTCTCAAATAAGTCTCTGTTTTTATGAACAAATATGATGGCCTCATGTATATATATATATATATATATATATATATATATATATATATATATATATATATATATATATATATATATATATATATATTTTTTTTTTTTTTTTTTTTTTGACAAAGTTGAGAGTATAAGGGATCTTGGAGTTTTCTATCAGAGTAACTTTGAATTTCATTTGCAAGTTAGATATGTCACCTCTAGGGCATTTAAATTGCTAGGATTCATTAAAAGGACTACTAAAGAATTTAAAACCATTTCTTCTATTATTTATCTATATAAGACTCTTATAAGGCCTATCTTATTGTATGCCTCCATCATTTGGTCTCCACATGACAAGTATTTGATTAGGGAGCTTGAGTTAGTTCAACATAAGTTATTTAGGTATGTTGCGTATAAAATGAATCGGAGAATGAGTGTTGTTGATCATGACTATTTTGATTTAGCCTTGTTTCTCAATTTAGAATCTGTTAAGTCATTACATGTCTATCATGATATCTACTTTCTTAAAAAGGTGCAGCTTGGTCTTGTTAACTGTGATCCTATTGTAAAATTATTTGATGAGCGTGAAAACCGCTATAATCTAAGGGTATTTAGAATTTATCAAGAGAGTACTTCAAGAAGTGATTATGTTAAGTAGTCCTCTGTCCCTAGAATGAGGCGAAAGTGGAATAAAATTGTTATACCTGCGGGTCTCTCTAATATAGATTCTTTATCTAAGTTTAAACGAGAACTTAAAACTATTGTTAATAGATATTTGTAAGATTATTTAATTGAAATTGCAAGTTTTCATTGTTGTATGAGGAATTTACTATTTGTTTTTTTATGTAAACTTATATTACTTGTAAAGGTTTTTTCCCGTTTAATTTTAATATATAAAAAAAAAAAAATATATATATATATATATATATATATATATATATATATATATATATATATATATATATATATTTCAATGACATTAATATAATGGTGTGACATACAGGAAGTAATTAATTTACTCCCATTTTTTTTTATTACCAAATTTCAATTCATTCTTCTAGTCAAGACGACGAGTAAATAAACTTTTGTACACCCCTTTATATTGAATAGCTTGGAATTTTTTTCAGCCTCCAATGTCAGATTATCGTAAACAGATAATTGAAAAATGCTACAACAAAATGGATAGACATGGAGTTGGACTACTGACAACAGCAGATCTGAAAAGAGAGTATAACATCAAATGCCATCCAACATATATTTCAGGGGAAGAAGATGCTGAAACGGTTACAAAAAGATTTTTGGCTAATTTTGAGTATGAAGATAACAAAGACGGAATTGTAAGATTTTCCCAATTTTTTTATATTTTACTGACACATTGAAACTCGGTTATCCCTTTCCGGCCCAAATTATTTTTTTGTGGAAAAAATATTATGTATGGTTTGATAATGGTTTATTAGAGATACTCGAAGAAAATGAAACAAATTTCAAGATGAAAAAACACAAGGATTATCCTGCAGGATGTGGTCACTCCACATAACCAGTAGGAACATATAACCAAACAATATAACCTATTTTGCGTAATATAACATGAAACGGTTTTTGTCATGTTTCAAACACAATTCTACTTTGCACGCTGAACATTTCTTACAAATCATACAAGTCATCTGCAGGAAGATTTTCTAAATATTCAGTTATTGGGTTCCCAACCCTCCCGGATGACTCCGGTAATAATGGCCAACCTCCCGACTTCCCGGGGTGACTAATTTCCCCAGTTTTTTTAAAATTATACGCAATCGCGCTCTACTAATCAAACTTCGATTTTTAATGATTATGATTTTGTGGTAAAAAACTGTCAAATATTAGAAGCAGAGTATATATAAATTAAAAATAAATAAATGATTGACATTTTCTTCAACCCCCTCTCAACTAAACTCCTTAAAAAAATCTCCCGGGTTGGTCCTTTCGAAAATTGGCAACCCTATTCAGCAGGTAGTTACTCCAAACTTGCTTCCTCAGAACTAAAATAAGATAACACGATTACGTAAGTGCCCAGTGGTCACTTCAGGAGTCCCCAACAAAATTAGTAATTTCGAAAGAAAGGAAACATTTACGTTCAATATATTCATGAAAATGCATAAGTAAGATATAGGTAAATAACTTTGGAGCCATTTTTCCACCATTAATAAATAAAAATAACAAATTCACACAGTTTCAGCAGATCCTCTGAGTAGTGTCCAACTACAGTAAACAAATGCACGTTATACGCGCTTCGACTTATTTCGATCTGTTTTCGATGAACACGTCAAATTTTGCTATGTTAGACAAAACACACTGGTATACTGAAATAGCCAACGAGCAGTTTTACTCATGACTAACAAACTGTGGTCTTCCTAGCTAACCAGTTGCCCTTATGGAGGGTAGAGGTAAGGAGGACCATCTCATATTGGAAAACAGTCGCAAAAGTGTCCAGTTGTAAACTGCAAATTGCAGTTCCAAAACCCTCCAGAGTGGCGCCAGAATAGCAAGAGAGCATGAAATGGGAAGGGATTCCATGCCGCGCTGTTGCCAACTTTTGTAATTGGGATTTTGAAGTTTGAAAGCTAGGTTATGTAGTTTATTTTTGAATGGGTGCTTTTATTATCTTATTTATTAGTTTATTGAATTAGTTTATTTTTTAGTCACTGTATTTTCTTTCCATAGAACTCAGTTCGTCTTCCAAAATTTTTTCAAGATACCTACTAGTCCAAAAATGCCGCTCTTCTGTTTAAAATGTGGAAAACTGTAATCGACTCATCGTGATATTCAAATCGCCATAAAAGATGCGCAGAACATTGATAGATAGATAGATAGATAGATAGATAGATAGATAGATATTTATTCATATAAAATTTCAAGAATTTTACACTTGTCCTAAAATACATTACAAAATTTAGAATTAGAAATCACATACAACATAACAATTACGAAAACAGGAGCACAAAAAAATAAATAAATTTAAAACTTAAATTTTCTACTCGCATGTACAGGAGGGCATGTGCAGGAGGAACTCTTCAACTGTATAGAAACAATGCATCATCAATATGTTGCGAATTTTTTTCTTAAATATATTGTATGTTAGATCTTTATAGCAGTTTGGCAAGGCATTGTATAGCCCAACGCTGATGTATCTGTATATATTTTGTGTTCTCTTAATTCTGCACAAAGGTATGCAAATTTTATCACTATTCCTAGTTGCATATGTGTGTATATTATTGTGCTGCATAACACCATGAGTCAAACATCTTTTATGAACAAACAAAAGGCACTCCATAATATAGCAACAGGGCAGTGGCAAAATCGATAGTTTTTTGAATAGAGGCTTACAATGAGACCTGGAGCCACTAAAATTCATAATACGTATCACCCTTTTTTGTGTTTTACAAATACTTTTTCCTTGTTACTACAGTTACCCCAAACTATTAATCCATAAGTCAGTATGCTATGAAACAAAGAGAAATAGGCCATTCTTAAATGTTGACTGTCTAACTGGAACCTTAATTGTCTTATTCCGAACGTCGCTTTTGCTAGATGTTTGCACAGATCCTCAGTGTGGAAAACGAAATCCAACTTTGAGTCCAAGTAAACGCCCAAGAGTTTAACTGGCTCACTGTAATTGCTTCTTGCTGTAGAGAAGCTTATGTTTTGGGTTTTTGTTTCATTGAGAGTCAGACAATTGATACAATTGATTGAACCTAAATCTACAGAGTACGATGAATCTGTTGGTTTTTAAGTGTCGGGAATAGGCCTGGGTAACACAGTGAAATATTGGGTGTTGAAATAATGACACTAACACAACCTAGTGTTTCAACACATTGCGTTAGCAAAATTGTGTCACGATGAAGTCGTGAGTCATGCGTTGCCTACATGTATTAAAAACAAATATGGCACTCTTAAAACTGAAACTGAAGCGCAATTTAAACACTTCTTATAATTTATTAGTCTTCTACAAGAATTTGTTAATGAGGTAAATAAAAGTAAAAACGACTTCAATATGACAACAGCGCGTCATTTAAAATGTACCCACTTGCTATTGTGGCGCTACCAATTTGACGATTTTTGACGGACACTTTTTCATACACAGAGATGGTCCTCCTTACCTCTACCCTCCATAGTTGCCCTGAAAGGGTTATTGTGATCAAACTTTTCTCATTTTCAGGTTAAAAAAGAAGAGTTTTTGGACTATTATGCTGGAATCAGTGCTTCTATAGATAATGACTGCTATTTTGATCTGATGTTAAGGCACGCTTATAATCTTTAATAAGCCTATTAAATCATATATGATGAATGTTTGATGTATTATGTCAAATAAGTTATTTTTCCAAATTTAATTCTAACTTAATATTTCCTGTTGAAACATTAGTGATTCGTGCTTCGATAACTCTAATATTTGTGAGATAGATGTGCACTATTTTTTTCATATCATAAATATTGATTCCAATTTGAGTATCCAGATTACTAATACATGTGATTAAAATGTTTAAGACTGGTAGAAGCACAATATATTGATAGATTATGAAATTCAATTTATTGAGGATCATTCTACAAACTGGCACCTATACTAAGATGACTATCATTTGTGTTTTATGAGGACTAGTTTTTTTCTATTCACTCTGAAAATTTGATTGTTTTTCTAATTCACGCCTGTTATTTTATTGTATTTCACATACAATGTAAAACAAAATTTCCGTATAAAGTAATTCAATCTAATGAATGAGAATTTTTGGAAGAATAAAGTAGAAAATGACGAATATGGAGTTATTTCTTGAAGTTTTGTAGTAATAAGTACATAGTTATTTCAATATTTTCATAAGCTGACTTATTATTTATTAAAATACTAAAAATAAACAATATTCCACAGAAAATAAAATAAACCCATATTAATTCTGTTTTGTTTTTGTTAACCTAAAAACCTCCTTCAAGTGATTATACACATTAAGCCTTCCCAAGCGAGACTTTTGGTTTCTGGTTCACCTTTAGAGCTGTGGCAAACCGTATGCATTCGTTACAAAGTAACGAATACTTCATTAGACTCGAAGTAACGATTCGTTACTTTCGAACTAGCATCGTTACTCGTTACTTTCGCATTTTTCCTTTGCGCATGACTTTGAGCATGTATTTGTACTACTGTTCTGTTTATGAATATCATATAAAAATATTAAAAATTAAATAATAAGAAAACAACGTGTCTAAAAACCACAAAATGAAAATAACTTTTTATTCGACTAGTTTCGCATGTTACAGCATTATCAAGACTGAATACATGTATTCAGTCTTGATAATGCTGTAACAGGCGAAACTAGTCGAATAAAAAGTTATTTTCATTTTGTGGTTTTTAGACACGTTTTCTTATTATTTAATTTTTAATATAAATATGAACTACCACAGAGTTGATTCATCGTCCATCGAATTTATCATATAAAAAAATTAAAATTTATCTTTGGGTAATAATTATTAAGGTAGATAACCGTGACGTCAGATGTTTAATTTTTATTAGATGTACGAGTGAAAAGATGACCACCACAAGTCACACGAACTTTACTTCACTTTTTTACCTACATATTACATCAGTTAAACACTCACATATTTGATAATAAATTTTTTTCAATAATTATAAAGAAAAACATGAAAAAAAACAAGACATACCTCTAAAAAAATTTTCAAAATTCAAATCACAAAAAAATTATTATATTCACATACCTTAAAAAAATACCAATTTGCCAGTACTAATAAAAGTAATCTGCAGAAACCAATTTATGTGAAATTATTTTATTTCAAAATGTTATATAAAATAAGCCTTAAATCTTAGAAGCAATTGAACGAAGAGTTAATATAAAGGGGAGATGAACAATTTGAAAATAATGAGTTTTGAGTCTTGAAATTATTACAAAATAATATCCTTTTTTGATCACTCTGTTGAATAATTTGAAAAAAAACCTAAAAAATTCAAAAGCCGTTATTTCAGTAATAATATGTATCAATGGTGTTTCCTACAAATATGCACAAGAATTTATTGTAATTAATAGAATGCAATCAGCTATCTATAACCCTAGCCTACAGGAAAGTGTCCTATAATCCAATAAATCATACTAAGTATAAATAACGACACATAAATATTAATGCAATAAGGAATATGAGCTTGAATCTTTCAAATTATCGTTATATTATACGGAACTAACGAATCTTATACGAAAGTAACGATAACGAATGTAACGAAACTAACGTATATACGGTATATCTGTAAAGTAAACTACTAACGAATCTTATACGAAAGTAACGATAACGAATGTAACGAAACATACGAAAGTAACGATAACGAAATCTAACAAGCGTTCAAATCTTTCCTTATACGGAAGTAACGAATACTTAGTAACGAATACTCCATCATAAAGTAACGAATACATACGGGTAACAAACTTTTCGTTACTTTCACAGGCCTATTCACCTTAGGTTCAGGCTGTGACGTCACGGTTCGTTTAGTCGCTTGGATATGCTGGTTTAACCAAAAACGTAGAACATAACCTTTACACTGCACATGTTTTGTTATTTTCCTTTCAAATTAATACCTTGGTTTTTAATAATTTTAATTACTTCTGCTCTGTTGTTATATTAAAATTAAATTAGTTTAATTTTTCCATAAAATCAGTTCTTTTTAGAACTAACTTTATTTTATCATATATTTAGGTAAGTGTTTATAAGCTTTACTTTTTGTTTTAGAAATAATTTAGAAATTTAAATAGTCAATAACCTAAAAATTACAACTGTCAACCAAAGTGTACCCAACTCCTGAGGTAGGTTCACTTCTCATAAAATGATTTCATGCAACAATTTCAATATTTTTCCACAGAGAATACAATAAAAACCTTGACTGGTTCTTCTTCCTCTTTATTCAATTTTATGACCTGGCTATGTGGTCAAGCTCAAGTATTTCAGTACCAACAGTATGCAAGTTGACTAATAATTCCTTCTTCTGCTCCAACATAGGTCAATTTATGTTTTGTTGGCGCATAAATAAATTCAGTGGCCAACTAACTAGAAAGTAAAAAACATAGAACAAAATCCTTTTTTTGGGTTAAGAATAGGGATGATCGATATTTGAAAAACATCGATGTCATAATCGAAAGCCCAACATCGATGTTTATCGAAAACCGGTGATTGACCAGTGCGCATGCGCAGTGAATGAATACGCGTTCAGAATTTTAATAAACCTGATTTGTGGATGCGTCCATATAAGACATAATTTGTTTCGTAAGTTGCAGTGGTCATGTGTAAGGCCGTGACCGTGAGTTAACAACGATGATCGATTCCGTTAACATCGATGTTACGATATTTTTCGTATAGCAACATCGATGTTTTAGCCAAGGTCCGTGCGGACCTTGGTTTTTGCTTTCAACTTCGATGATCATCGAGCATCCCTAGTTAAGAAAAACAATAACATGGCAGTTTTGATATGCTTCTCAGCGCCAACAAAACTTTCGAAAAAATCGGATTGAACCCCGGAATCTTTCTCAGATTCATTCCACCATTCGAGAAAACATACGATATAACATATATATATATATATATATATATAATATATATATATATATATATATATATATATGGTTTAAATCTTACCTAACTAACAGGCAACAAACAGTACGAGCAAATGGTAAGAATTCAATAAATCTACCAATAGACAGTGGGGTACCTCAGGGCTCGGTTTTAGGACCAATTCTCTTTCTTCTTTTCATCAACGATATTGTGGACTTGAAAATAAGTGGTAGAATTACTTTGTTTGCTGATGACACCAGTGTAACTTGGAGTAACTCTGATATACAAGCTTTACAGTCAATCATAAGTAATGATTTGATGGCTATTAAGACCTGGTCTGATTCAAATGGACTTTGTTTCAACACAGATAAAACTGTAGTGTCTTACAGAGGAACCCTACAACCTGTTACCCTAAACAATAAAACAATTCAAACAGTGAACTCAGCGAAGTTTTTAGGTCTTTATATTGATGAGTCGCTCAAATGGTGTACTCATATAGACATATTAACAAAAAAATTATCTTCTGCATGTTTCGCCATTAAAACGGTTTCTAGAGAGCTTTCAATTTCTGCTGCGTTGTCGACATACTTTTCTTTATTCGAATCACACCTTCGTTATGGTTTGCCATATTGGGGTTCATGCAGCCTCTTCCACTTTGAGTCTGTTTTCAGATTGCAAAAGAGAGCAGTTCGTTATATGTTCGATCTGAGCAGAAGGACACATTGCGAATTCTACTTTAAAAAATTCAAAATTCTAACCCTTCCTTCACTATTCATATTCGAATCCGTCTGTTTGGTTCGCAAACACATTCATAACTTTTCAGAAAGACCAAATCATAGATATCCCACAAGAAATTCAGATACAGATATTTATTTAATAACGCTCACCTCCGTCTTAGCAAAAAACTCCTTTACCTACAATGCCGGAAAGTTATACAATCATCTACCATTGGAGCTAAAATCCTAACATAGACCTTTGAGATCCACATTTAGTAGCAACATATATTAATGTTTTGTTTTTTTTTTTTTATAATACAATATGTAATTTACAAAATTTTATATCTGTATGATAAGTTTAGTTGACAAATATGTTGATTCTTAACATATGTTTATACATAATTGACTGATAAATGTTTTTCTATTTTGTTCTTCTATTCAATAGATTCTTGTTTTGTTTAACGATTGAAAGTGTGTTTTGTTTGATTAGTTATCATTGTTAAATTTTATTTTTAATTTTTTATAGGTATGTGCTTTGTCGACAAAATTTTGTAATTTTATAGGACAATAATATATATATATATATATATATATATATATATATATATATATATATATATATATATATATATATATATATATATATATAATATATTTAAAAAATAATTTGTATTGTTTTTAATATCAAATTAAAATAAACTTCTGAAATGAAGTGTTTCTACTAAAACTAGTGGTAATCTTATGAATAACAATAGATTTATTCTGTATGTTCAGGTTTAAAATTGCCTGTTCAGTTTGATAAATTTTCTGTAAATGAGCATTCAGAATGTTATTTTTGTAAATTTAATTACATATACTGAATAATTATGCTATAAATTATTCATTTTATATTTTTAATATAGCACTAACTGATTTATTAGTAATGAATCAGTGTGAATGCCTCCCCCTTAGTTACAGCAGCCAAGTATCACCAAACATGTTACAACTGTCGCGAGAGTCATAGAGTATTATTAACTAACCATGACTTTAACTTTAAATAAAAAACTGTGGTTGTATTGTAAATTGTATTTGTAATGCTTTTCGCCTGCTGTGGCGTTAATCTGATGTGTTTACTTTCCTCACTAGACGAATATTCTTTTGTAAATTATCTCCAATTAAAACAAAATAACTAGTGGAAATTCCTTATGAATCGAAAAATCAATTAAAACGCTAAATTATCAGTGAAATAAAGAACAAATCATTGTGAAATATTAGTTTCCTCCTAAAATATACCCATTGAGTTAGTTGCAGCTTATTTCTATTTTACAACATTCGAAGAAAGACGATGTTGAATTCTTACGCACGAGGTTCGCCCCAACAGAATAGGAATTTAAGTGACAGTAGGATTACCACAAATATATTGCCCCCTCAGATAACCTCAACGCCATGTAGTTCACCAAGTAAAACAAGAACATCAAGTCCTCTAGTAACACCAAGAAGATTTCTGGGTCCACGAAGGTAAGGTTATCTTCGTATTTGCCTTGAAAATTTATGAAATAATTACAATTTTTAGATATGCATTATCGAGTAATGGAACGTTAAGTCCACTGAAAACCATCAAAGACCCTCCTGGTCCTCTGCTAACCTCAACAAGTTATAATGTTAACGTTAGGTAAGTACAATTCTACAATTTCTGTCTTTCAAACTATTATACTTAAGAATAATGTTATGATAATAAATTCCATGAAGTTGAGGTTATATCTATTGGTTGTTTAATAAGCTATTCATATAATCAGTAGATAATATCAATTTTCATTGATCTTCTTCATTATAATGTATTTTCGTCTTTATCAGTAATATAAATGTATTATTATCATAGGCTTTGCAGCAGATTCTATGAAACCTTTCTAAAGGGGTGAACTTCCAAGGTAGTAGTGAGTGGAAATGATTGAAACATTATAGGTTTGTTAAAATTGAATATGGGCAATGCTCAGGCAGTGTAAATGGTTCAATAATCACATAAACTTTCACATAAATCTGGTATTCAATAAGTATAATGAATTAACATGAAGTAACTAATGAACTAGTAAAGAGTTTTTAAATGATAAGTAGTGTTAAAAAGAAGTAAAATCAATATATGTTTTAATCACGCAGAAAGAAGTGTCATTAAACAATGCTATAGTTGATACCTCTAATTCTATTGAGGCACATGAACATTATAGTACTCTTTAATTTCAGTACTTACATAGATTCTAAAAGTCCTGGATATACTGGAAGATTAATACAATATAATGATGAAAGTTCTCGAAATCATCAGCAAACTCATCAAGAAAAATATGGAAGTCCTGGGCTGTACCCGATCGTTCACCTCTTCAAAAAAGATATACCAGTCATTACACCTAAACCAAAACAAGTCACAGTGCGAATAGGAACACCAGGTAAGAATTTTTTTTTTCATTTTGTATACTAATTATATAAAATTTTCTTGTCTCTGGAAAAGTGATTCCAATTACAATTGTCATTAATATGTTTTTCAGAACTTAAGAGTCAGTATTCTCAAGAACACAATAGATTACTGCTTGAAGGAATTGTACGAACTAACTCTGTTATCAAGGAAAATAGTCAGAGCAGCAATGAGGCGAGCACAAGAAGTGTACTTGATGCTTTAAAGGAAATATCAAGAAAAAGAATTCATGCTAGTGAGGTATTTCGAAATTAATATTAATTATTCAATTTTATTCATAAATTTACTTTTAGGAATATGAGATCATGGATGAAACAAATAAGAAATTGAGGAGAGATTGTATAAATGGTGATGGAGATTGTTCTAAAAGAAACAGAGAAGTGGATTCTCCAACATCAGATGCCTCTACTAGCCCAGTAGCCAAACAGGCAACCAAAAAATTGTGCACCATTGATGCTGTACTTGCTTCTAAGACATCCAGTATGTACTCGAATTATGACACCGGCAATAAAAGAAAAACTAGTGAGTTGAGGTTGATTTAAACTGTGAGAGTGTATTCACCTGTTTCTTTTTTCAGTTGAAGATAAAAAGACCAAACTATCCCCATTGAACAAGAAAAAATTCAACAATGCAGAGACGCAAACTTTAAATGCTTCCACACTTAAAGAAGATAAAAAATATTCTAAAAGCCCTGCAGGACCCCTCGATCAAGCAGAGATAGTACAAAAACACTTGGAAAACACTCCTTCTGTCGAAGAAACTACATCTTCCCCTAAACAAGTTCTAAAGATATTTGATGACAAACCTCTTGAAATTATTCGTAAAAACCGTTTAGGGGCGCTGCTTAGTGCGTTAACGGGTCATGAAATACCTCCAATACCCATGGAAGATCGTAAAAAGGCTTTGGATCAGGCCTGGCCACCACAAAAACTCGAAAAAGAATTGGTTTCGATCTTATCATCTCCAGTTAAACAATCAAAAACTGTAGAGAAACATGTTACTTTTAATATTCCTGAAAATTCCACCAAGTCTGGTTTGGCAGGAAATGGATCATTTTTCAATAATTCAGCAGAAAAAGGCAAAACCGAAATACTCCAGCAAAAAAGTAACACTGAAAACCAAGACTTGGATAAAGGACAGAAAAATTTGGATAACTGTTCAAATAATCAAAAAAATTCTTTATGCATTGATGAAAAATCAGTCAGTAACAATATTGCAAAGGATATTGCCACTACATCCTCTATAGGTGGTTTCCAATTGGATTCCACCAAAGCCACTGCAATGGGAGCAGGTGGATTTAAGTTTGACCTTTCTAACCCACCAGCTCCAGCCAAAAATTTAGTTGATAAAAACAGCAATCCAAGTTCTTCCCAGTCAAACCCTTCAACTCCTACTTCATTAACCACTGCACCAAAAATGAATTTCACATCCCCAAATGTAGCCACTTCTTCCATTACTACCCCAAGTTTGTTGCCTAAATTTGGAATATCCCCAGAGTTAGGTAACAGTTCACAAAAAATATCTTTGGATGCTAAGATTCTCACAAAGAATGTTCCACCAAGTACAAAGACAAATTCTTTAGGTCTTCCTGCTGCTTTGCCTCAGAACACCACTCAATCGTCCTTTGGTGAAGGGACTAAATCATCATTCACATTTAATTCAACGCAATCTACAACCAATGCAAGTAGTTTTCTAAAACCGGATATTACTTTTGGCGAAGGATCTTCCAAACCTGTTGTCTCTTTTACATCAAATTTGCCTAAGTCTTCAATTATTCAAACATCTACCTTTAACACAGCAGCTGTTACAAGTGATGTTGGTTGCATCGCCCCTTTTATATCTCAAACTGTTCCCTCCAATTTATCTGTACATTCTTCACCTGCATTTGTCAGTACCCCTACTACCAATATTAAAACTACAAAAATAAATACTCCTTCATTAAATTCCACAAGTACTAATTTTGGTATTGTTACATCCTCTACCAATTCTACATTTGGAGGCGCGACAAGCACCCCCACATTCATAAGTTCTTCAAAAAATATACCCACTACCACAACATCTTCTCTTCAAGAAGCAGTACCAAGAATAATATCAAGCACTGCACCTAATTTCTCAACTGGAATTACTCGTTCGGGTGGGTTTAGTTTCGCAAGTGGAAATTCTTTACCTGCATTTGGTACCAAGTCTACCAGCTCTGCTTCTGGACCTACATCAGCTGTTGTACCAACCAATAATTTTGGTAATTCTTCTAATTTTGGTGATTTGCAAACCAACACTTCGTTTGGCACTACTAAAACAACAGCATCGTATGGCACATTATCTAGTAGTAAAGTATCCTTCGGTAGTCCAGCTAGTACTCAGCCCATGTTTGCGATAACCTCAACGCCAAGTTTCGTAACAAGTTCCACATCGAATAATTCAGTAACTGAGTCAAAAGCATTTGTGTTCGGTTCTGGAAATAGTCAGACTTTTGGTAATAATTCAACGACTGTTGCAACATCGACAGTTTTAACCCTAAAAAATAGTCAAAGTGGTATGACTCTTGGAACAAATACCAGTGCCTCTACAGCTTCACACACTCAGCTTGGTTCTTCATCGCCCGCTTTTGGAACTACTAGTAATATGTTTTCTTCAGCAGGAAGCAATACCTTTGGACAAAGCAAATCAGAACCATCTTTTGGTTCCACAGTTACCCCAACTTTTGGAACTACTAGTACTGCAGTTTTTGGGTCATCTGTTATCCCTGCTTTTGGAGCGACGTGTACTCCCACTTTTGGAATAACAAATACCCCAACTTTTTCTTCGTCGAATGGACCTGCCTTTGGTAATACCATTGCGCCAGCATTTGGTACCACAACTGCACCTGCATTTGGTACTATCACTGCACCGTCCTTTGGTACTACCACAGCACCGACATTTGGTACTACCATTGCACCAACCTTTGGCACTACTACTGCGCCATCCTTTGGTACCACCACTGCTCCAACGTTTGGTGCAACCACTGCGCCAGCGTTTGGTGCAACCACGGCGCCAGCCTTTGGTACTACAAGTGTACCATCATTTGGTCCTAATAGCGCTACCTCCTTTGGAACAACCAGCGCTCCTTCATTTAATGCCACACCAGCATTTGGAAAACCCACGACCGCACCAACATTCGGAACCTCAAATTCGGTGAACTTTGGTGCTTCTAGCATGAATTCTTCTACATTCGCTAGTACTCCAAATTTTGCAACACCTGGTAATGCAAAATCTTTATTTGGCACACCTAATACTCTGCCTTTTGAAATCGCAAAAACTACTGCTCCAGGTTTTGTTACATCTAATACTTTCGGGGTACCTATTACCACATCTTCGACATTTGGAACAAACTCCCCCTCTTTTGGTGCTCCGTCTACATCTCCGGTATTTGGTACTACGAATACTCCGTCGTTTGGAGGTTCTACTACAACTCCAAGTTTTGGTACTACAACTGCTCCTACTTTTGCTGCTGGTGGTTCTTTCAATGCTCCTTCATTTGGTGCGCCTTTACCTTTTGGTACTACTCCAACTACTTCTGGTAATACATTTAATTCTAATAATACAACTTTGCCATTTAGTAATTCAAATGGAACGAATTCCTTCAATACGTTTGGGAACACAAATCCTCCTTTCAATCCAGTAACTACTTCATCAAATTTTGGTTCAAATAACACATTTGGTAATTCTGGAGCATCTGCAACTTTTGGTAATAATATGGTGAATAATGCTTTTGGTAATACGAATACAGCAAGTCCATTTGGAACTGGTGCAAACTCCACCACATTTGCAAACAATAATGCAGTTGGGTCAAATACCTTTGGATCGGGTTTCGGTAATACACCGAATAAGTCTGAACAATCTAATATATTCCCTTCTCAAACTAATAATATGTTTGGAAACAATTCTTCCTTTGGATCATCCCAATCCAACAAACCTCCCAATCCAGGAGCTCCATCTGGTGGGGTATTTACTTTCGGTTCACCAAACACACAGACTTCAGTGGCAAATGGAGTATTTGCATTTGGAGCAACTGAACCTTCTAAAGCATTTAATTTTAGCGCACCTGGAACTTCTGGAAATGGCTCGGGACCTTCTGCAAATAGTTTTCCAACAGGTAGCGCTTTCGGGCAGCCCAGCGGGTCTATGCCAAATATGTTTAACATTGGTTCTGGTAGTACAACTACCCAGAATAGAAGTAGAGCTACAGTTAGAGCTAAAAGGCGCACTTAAGATGTTTTTCGTTGAATACGAAATATGTGATTTTTGGCAAATTCGGAAAAAATATTGTCAAAAGGATGTATTCAAAGATTGCGCCAGGAATTTAGGAAATATAAAGGTTTCTTTTTAATTGTTATAAGAAGAATAGTTACAAAATTTTTGAGGAATAATATTGAAATTGTTCAGGAAACTTTTTTTTAAATTTACCCACAAATATTACCACTTTTTGGCATTACGCTTTTTAGTAATATATTTACCGATTTATTGATATATTTTACATTAGATGAGTGCAATGTGGGTATGGGTTTTTTTATCTTTTTTTTATAAAATTTTTAATACAAACTATGTGATATATAATTGTACTATAGGTTAATTAAATTCTGTACTTCTGTCACATGGTATTCAGTATAAGAATTTGATTGTATTATATTGTTAAGGGAATTATTTTGTAATGCCATTTGACAGAGTCCTAGTCTGATGGAGCCCATACCCATTAAGCATTATTTTTGTTGAGGATTCCAAGAATTACATTGTTTCTCGTAATAAATTATTTGTTTTACATCTGAATAAATGTATTGACTCTTACTTTCTTGTGTTATTTTAACATTCGAGTTATCAGTATATATTATAGGTGGCTTATGGATAGTTAACTATTGATAATGCCTCACAAGAGGAATACTAATCAGGATATTTTTGAGGTTTTTTCAATGTGTAACATATTTGCTTTCGGTACAAGGCATTTTGTGGATGGAACAGTGAAAAAAGCCAAGACGACCACATTTCTTCTGTCGAATATTTATTCTTTATATTTTCACAACGTTGAAAATCCATATTAGAAATGTTAATATTATTATCATTACTCTTAGACAATAAATGAGAAACAGTTCAATTTGCTTTTGTTACTTTTTATTTAAATGTTTACGACTTAAGTTTCGTGGTACTACTATACATTTTCAAGCAAAGTATTGATTTTGCTTAAAAATGTAGTAGTGGTACTACGAAACTGGATTAGCAAACATTTGAATAAAAATAGTGATAAAAAACTAAGGAATTTTTGTCTCATTTATTGTTGAAATGTATTCACAAAGTATCGGACAAATCTATCCAACTTTATAGTGTATTGCCTAATTTCTAATCAATTACATTTGATCGACATCCACTTTTCAAGTTATAAATATTGAAATAGTGGTTTTAAGTCAAGTGAAAATATCATGCCTTATATATGGTTGGTAGTTGTGGTGGACTTTTTGTTTCTGGTAAAATGCTTTTGGACGAGGAAATTCTTTTCGATAACTTGATTAATTTCAACGACTAATATTTTTACGAAAATGTTACTCCTTGCCGAGATTATATTAACCCTCAAAATATAGAAATAATTAATCAAAAATCGATGAGCCTTCCCCTTTCACAAACATTAATACATGAACACAGACGTTCCTGTCCGTCGCTTCGCTGTCCTGCAGGGTTGCCGCAGCTACATTGCCAAATTATCCTTGAAAGGAACTCAAATTATCCTCCGAATATTTACAAATATCCTGTTTTTATCCACACGATTTTTACTGTACGTAGATCAAAAAATATTATCTCATGACTACAATTTCTGCTAGAATAATACATAAACGGTTACGTTATACGTTAATCAACATTCCAGAAACGACAAAACGCCTGAACAGTGTTGCCGTTTCGTTTCTGAGAAATATGCCAAAACCTCTGGGGAATAATGCTAAAAAATGCCAAATAAAATTTTTGATATGCTAAAAAAAACAGTTTAAAAGCGTTTTTTAGTACAATTATAAAGATTTGAAATTTATTCTGAGTAATAATTAATTGATTTTAAGCAAAATTAAGAAAATATATAATTTAGGTAAATTTTGTTCTTTGCAACTTCATGTTGTCCGTACTTCCACTGTCAGAAAATGTTGTCTTGCATATTTCTGATAGGTAAATAAACCCTTAAAATTGTGGTATGTTCACAAACAAAAAGTGCAAGTGTGCTCACTTAAAAACGTAAAATGAAAATCGTCTTAATCATCGATTCCCCTAATCGTAAAACGTTAACAAAAATAATAGTTTCTTCGAATATTGATGAATTCCCCTATTAGATAATTATGTTATGTATCAGAAATGCCAATAGACTTTATCTTGTTATCCATTTATTCCTTAGAAAATGTCATTCAAGTGCTAATATCCATAGCAGATTGAAAATTTTCTATTATCGGTAGAGAGAGGCCAAAAAATGCTAAAAACATGCAATATGCTAAACTCAAATTTTATATGCTGAGACAAAAAAATGCTAGATTTAGCATTAAAAATGCCAAAACGGCAACACTGCGCCTGAACGCCAAAGATTTGTTACCCTATAACCAATGCTATTTGACTCTTATTCTTACTGTCGCTTCTGTGTGGTGTGATGTCTATTCTGGGTAAACATCTCGATTCTTAGATATGAGAATCGAATGAGAATCGATAAGGAATGAACAGTGAACTGTAGATTGTACAATGAATCGTTGTTAATAAAAACAAAAAACCCAAATAAATCATATTATTATTAAATGTACATAAATATATTTGATGTAGCGAAAATAAAACATTCTAAGAAAGTAATCTTTCCACATGTTCTTTAGAAAAATAAATAAAAGATTATTTGGAGAACAGCCTAGGCAACGAATTAGTGCAGTTCGCGGAGCTGCTGAAAACAGATGTGGCCACTGTTATTGAGAGCAACAAACGAGAGTCTCTGGAACTGGAATTTTATAAACTTTTATTAAATACGACTGATTGAGTCGTGTTTCTCAAACTCAACCCCAATCAGCTAACTGACCGTAGGAACATTGGATCAAATAGCTCTTTCACAAGTATCATGGATTTCATTTACTTACATGAATATAAATTTGAATTTGATTGTTCGTATGTAACTTTGATTGTTCCTAATGAATATTTAAAATAATATATGATTGAACTATTTTATTACCCAAATTTAAAAAAAAAAGCTAACCAATTTGATTTCAAAAACTGGTATCATTATACACACACAGATAAACATGTTCCTACATAGCCGCTCAAGGTTGTCACTCAAACACATTTTCAGTGTTATTCTCTAATCTGAGTTTAATACTAAAAACTTGAGAACCTAAAGCAAACCAATTTGCTACAGGCCCCGCGCTGACTTAATCCACTGTGCATGCTATATACTTAAAAATAAGTAAGAGTGTTAAATAACAAGTAAGTACCTAATTACTTTTATGATTAATCATTAACATAAATCTACTACGAGAGTGTTCTATCACTTCTATAAATTTTATTTCAAATTCTTTTTTATAACACTGTGTCAGTATGATGGACGGTGGGAGGAATAAACAGCATAGAACATTGTTTCATGTTTTGTGGTAAACAGTAAACATTCCAAAATATTTTTTGTTTCAAGTTTCATTTCTTCACGATTATTACGTTAAAGAAGATAATTATTGATTTATGCTAAAAATTAATTATTACAGATTTATATAAATACACTTCTCATTTTTTCCACTGTAAGTAATCAACTTCTTCGATTTGATGATTTTTAATGTATTATTTAGGTTCGTATAGGTTATGTTTCTTGTAAATAAAAAAATTATTTAAATTTCCATTACATACAAAAAAAACCATGATAAAATTGAAATAAAATAAATTTTCTGTGTTTATTAAATTATGTTTTATTAATATAGTAATAAGTACATTTTTAAATATATATTGATAGTAAATATAATTACTTTTCACTATCCCATAGAACTTGCAATTGTGGGGTATTGTGATGTGATAAACCGCATTTAATACTTTATGTAGATCAAATACAATGTCAAATTGAGGTTGTTTTAGTTCTATAAATTTTGTTAACAATTTCATTCTATTACTATTGGGTTATGAATAAAATGAAAGATTTTAATATTCATTTGTTGTGATATTGAAATTAAATGATGTACTTTATTTACAAAGCTGTATTCTTACAATTAATTTTTGTTAATAAGTTGCATGTATAACATACTCAATTAAAACTATATCATTCTTTATTTATTTGCTGTAGATGAAAATTTAATTACTTAAGTTATTCTTAATTAATTAAGATTCATATTGACCCCTATTACTTTATTTCAAAACATGTAAGATCAAATTAATACATATCTGCAAGTTCATTAGGTACATAGTCGCCATAGTAAAATATTTAATTCAAAAAATGCAAAGACAACTTAAAAAGAATTAATCTAGCCAATTAACTTGAAATTTTTAAAAATTCCTGTATTTAACTAATATGATCTGTGCAAATCTCAACAAAATAGAGGCTGTAAATGTTACGTAGGAATCAGAATAAAAACATACTCCACAAAAGAGTTACTTTTATATTGATATCTTCACATATTTTTCTAGTTGCCAGCCCCTTTTTAAGAATGATTCAATTCCACATTAAAAATACTTTCATTGTATTTAATTATAACAATGTTCAATATATGGGGTAATTTAGAGTATACTCAATCATTGCAAAGGGGGAATTCTTTCTACAAGCATTTGTAATTTTTTTTTTACTTTGGTGTAATAATTCAGTTTTATTTATATCAATGAGGTGAATTTTATTTGAGAAATTATCAGAATTTTAATATGATGTTAATCTGAAAAGCAAGGCATGATTATTATTTTCTAAGGTAAATTTGATAGAATGATATAATAAATTCAAGAAAGAAGTCTATGTGTTAATACAAGTGTTTTTTCATTTTGATTATTCAAAAATACACAAGTGTTGAACCATTTTTTCTGTATCTGACTCTTCAAGTGTATGGTAAAACTTACTGAATATGCATAAAAGATTGTTAATATGCTTTTGAAGTCTGTATATCTAAATATATATTTTGAAAAAATATTCAATTTTTAGCAACAAAGTGTTTGGTGAAGATAACTGTGTTTCGTACATATGAATGAAATGGAAAACGTGACATAGATGAAAAGTAGAGATGAGTATCCCCAAGGAGGGGGAATATCAGGGAAGACCAGCATTGCAGATAAGGTTTCTCAGTTTTTCTATAGTTATGGATTGTTAGCAAGCAGCTGGCCATTCTGCATTCTTGGAATTGCTGTTACTATTGCCATACTATGTTGGTATGTTTATTTGCTCATGCTCGAAAAAATATAAGTTAGTAAATCAATTTCAGTAGGTGTGTAAAAAATAATCAGTATGCTCATTTTAATTTATGTAATATTGAGTGATGATTATGAAGTAATATAATCACTTCAAGAAAGTTAAAATAATCAAATATTATTATGAGATATTTATTTGGTAAATATCAATTTCACTACTAATATATATATATTTATATATATATATATATATATATATATATATATATTATATATATATATATATATATATATATATATATATATATATATATATATATATATATATATACACAGATATACATACATATGATGAAACGTTAACTGTTTAATAATCTCGATTTTCAATCTCAAATGCCCTATTATTCGAAAAAAGACAATTTTTCAAACTTTCGTTTGTCTTCAAATGCTTTTAAAAAGTGAGTAACATTGGTTTCTAACTTTTGTCAGATACTTTTACAGTGGGGGTTATTGCAAGAAACTTTTATAGGAGGGTTCCATAAGGAATAGCTATATATGAGTATTTGATCATCTTAATTTAGATTACAGGTATTTAGAATTTAAATCTATTGCTTGAGTTCAATATATTCACTTTATATAAATTATATAATATTAAGTGATTATTTGAAAATATTAAAAATCGTGGGCTACATAGATTGGTTTAGACATTGAAAATATTAATTTCTTTATCGGATAAAACTTACAGGTTTCTGGACAAAAAATGTTTATTATTAATTTATTAACAATGCCGACGTTTCAATGCTACTTGCATCTTTTTCAAGGCTGAAATGAACAACTTAAATCACAAAACAAGTGTGAAATGATACATATTAAACAGAATAAGACTGTTAATTTTAGAGAAGATGTAGACAATTTGTCTATCATATACTGAATTTCAATTTTTCGTGACCGCTTTTGGAACCCACATCATTTTATTTTGTTGATCTGTTGATGGTTCGTTACCAGTTTTAGTTGTGCCCTGTGTAGTGGTTTGTTACTGAATGTATTTTTAATTTTGACAAATGCAAGAGTGCAGAATGCTTTGTTCACGATATTGGATTTCCGATCACAATTGTTGACCGAGAGGGAACATCTGTATGCATACTTGCGCATTCGTTGTATTGATGTCGCCACGGCGTTTGTTTCCCATATTATACGACAGTGATGGTATACTTTAATTTCATGAATTTTGTTGAGAATTATGTGTTTATGCTAACCATGTATTTCAAACTGTTTGTTTTTTAGATTGATTAACTAGGTAAGAATTTTGCATTTGCCAATCCATGTATTGTTTTGTGATTTAAGTTGTTCATTTCAGCCTTGAAAAAGATGCAAGTAGCATTGAAACGTCGGCATTGTTAATAAATTAATAATAAACATTTTTTGTCCAGAAACCTGTAAGTTTTATCCGATATTATGATAATGGACGTTACCACAATAAACAATTAATTTCTTTATTATGATAGGCTTTCTGGTGCTTTCAAATTATTTACTGATTTATTGAATTGTATGTTTAATTTTTATTTATTTCATTAATTATCAATAGAAGGGAACAAATTATTCCGTTTGGTTCGAGTAGAATCACTTTTGTTTTTATTGTATTAAGACATATGTTTTTTGATCTTTATATTATATTTTATTTGTTTCAGTTATCCTCTCGTGAATATACCTATTCCTTGCAATTCCCCTGTAAGAGTTCAAGCAGCTAACGTTACTGGAAGTAATGAACATTTACCATTCTGCTATGTGCAACAATTGATCTTACGAGTGTCGGTTATACCATGGGAGTCTCATCTAACTATAGGGGATGCCTTCAGGGCTCCCTTATATGAATCATTTAAACTATTGGATGCTGTAAGAAATTATGAAGAGAGTAGAAGGTAAATAATATTCTTAAACCTAGTTAATAGTTTCTTTATAATCTATTGCAATTTTATGAACAACCATTTATTTATTTTTTCAAGTTCACGATCTCTGGGTCACTTGTGCCTTCATGTTGAAGCATTGAAGAGACTCAAAGCTGAATATCGGGACATATTGCCCCAGTACAGTTGTTTAGTATTATCGCCAGCTAACTTGTGGCATCAAAATGTGGAGCAGTTTTCGAAAGACGATTCCATTGTTAATACCATCTTTAGACAACAGGTAAAACAAATAAAAACTTACTAGATAATAGTCTGACTAGTATATAGCCACCAAATAAACTGTATTAATTGGACAGATTCTTATAGCTAATATAATTAAGTATATGTTGAAAGATACACTTGAAAACTGTAAAGAATTACATGGAGTTCATATTGAAATATTTAACTGAATTAGACACAAAAATACTTATACATGTGTTAGGGGGCGTTCAAGTATTACGTAACGCAATTTGGGGGGAGGGGGGTATTGTAAAAAGTTACGATGCGTTACAGGGGCGGGAGGGGGGTTCGAACAACGCGTTACGTAACATTGATTTTTTTGAAATAAAAAACTAGGGAATTTGAATCTCCCAAGTTGTTAACTCTTTTCGTTTATGTTTTACGGGGAATCCCTCGATTGTATTGTAAGTCAGTTTTATTTTATTCTCCCAAGTTGGCAACTGTATCCGTTTATGTTTTATGGGGAATACCTCGACTGTATTCTTCGTCATTTTTATTTTGTTTCCGTTGTCAGTTTTTATTAAGTGTTTTAAACACGTAATACACAGGAGCACATTGCTGTAATCAGTGTTGTAGAAGTGACTTCATACTGTAATGTCCTCAAAAGAGATTTGCATCATCAGCTGTTTTTGGACTATAAAGGATCTCATGCTGCCGCAACTGTGCCATAAAATGAGAACCAAATTCAGAAAACGGCTTAAGAATAAATAAATATGGTATAGCGCGCACGTCCGTGACTCGCAACATTTTTTTACAAATAATTAAATGCGCGTAGGAATCCTGCTGTTTCGTCTCGAGGAGTGCATTGAAATCATCCTTTTCGAATAATACTTCCTGCCCATGCCAAATCCTTCAGATCCCAAGCAAGCTCGCGGTACCTTGTCCGCTTAACAAAGGATCATGCAAGCATTCATTTCTTCTTGTGAGGTTGTCCGTTGATCTGTCGCCTCCTCTATAAGGGTTCAAGCAGATGCCGTACGATTTCTGTTGACCATCAGTACAATTCGACTTCAAGAACAGAATATGTGGAACCTGTGGGATCTACTTCACATCACATCATTCTGTGTGCAAATGCAGTCTGAGTGGGCAAAGGAACAGTAACTCCAACTGAATTGGTTTTTTGCATACCTACTTTACATATTTGAATTATGGCTGTTTTTTTAGGTTCCGTTTCTAATTGCATTGCCAAAGAAAATAAATATTATATTTTATTTCAGAGTTTTTAAGTGAAAAAAAAAACTCTATCGCAGCAAGCTGCATTAAGAAAGCAGATTTTTATACCGTATCCAATTCGAAAAATCTACTTATTAAATTGAATTTTTTTTCCAAATTCGAACCTTATTGCTTCCACATTGCACCCTTTATCGGATAAACAAGATTTACTTCCTCCCCTGTGGCTCAACCCCGTGACCGATTCGTACCAAAACCAACCCCATTAAAAATGATATAAGAAACTATCTACCTACCAACTTTCAAACCTATTGCAAAATTGAGCCATGTATTGCGTAAACAACAATCATTTTCTACCTTTGAAGAAGTTCAACTTCCCAATCAAACCACCAAAACCAGTTTAATCCAAAATATCATTCGAAACTACCTACTCACGAGGTTTCACCCTATTGCTCCAAAATAGCGCCCTTTATCGTGTATAAAAGATTCATTTCCTCCCCGGGGAGCCAACCACCTAACCGATTGACACCAAAAGTAATCCCACTCAAGATATCATACGAAACTATCTACTTACAAACTTTCCACCCTATTGCTCCAAAACTGCGCCTTTTATCGTGTAAACAAGATTTATTTCCTCCCCGAGGTTAATCCCCCAACTAATTCGTACCAAGAGCAATCCCACCCAATATATCATATGAAACTAGGTACTCACATACCTACTTTCCACTCTATTGCTTCAAAATTGCGCCCTTTATCGTGTAAACAAGATATATTATTTATTATTATCTAACCCCCCAACCAATTCGTACTAAAAGCCATCACATTCAAGATATCATCAAACTATCTACCTACATACATACGAACATATATATATATATATATATATATATATATATATATATATATATATATATATATATATATATATAATATATTATATATATAATATATATATATATATATATATATATATATATATATATATATATATATATATATATATATATATATATATATAATATATAATATATATATATATATTATATATATATATATATATATAAATATATATATATATATATATAATATATAATATATATAATATATATATATATATATATATATATATACATATGTAGAGAAGGGAGACTTTTGAAATTGGGTTTTTGATGCCAAGCATCCTGAAAAGTCATGAAACGAAAAACTATCTTGGTCCTAGGTGCAACTTTGCTAATCGCACCCATTTCAATAAGCAGGTTTTCAAAGTGAAAACCTGCTAATAAGCGAAAATTGAATAATGCATGAGAAAAATAATGGTGGATGAAGTTAGCTAAAAATGTATGCAACGACAGGGCTAAGTGAGAAAAATGGCATAATTAAATGTAAGATTAGTGGTAAAAATTTATTAGGACAAATTTTAGCCCTTTTCAACATATCACATTATGTATGATTGTTTATTAAATAATAATCTCTTGTTTTGTTTATTATTAACGAAAACACGATTAAAACAATAAAAACGGTATTTTAGCAACTTTCCGGTACTTTGCGCAACTTATTTGTGACTTTTAGGTAAAAATGGTCACTTGGGTGTTACGTAACGTTTATAGGGGGGGAGGAGGGGTTCATGAAAACGTTACGGAGCGTTACATAGGGGGGAGGGAGGGTCAAAAATCTTCAAAAATTGCGTTACGTAATATTTGAACGCCCCCTTAGGCTGTAAACTTTTCAGGCTACCTTTGTATTTTGACTATAGTTTTCTCATTGTATAATGATTTTCCAGAATTTCCAGAGGGGTAAAACTTCAATTGCAGAAATGCTATTTGGCATGCGTTTGGTAGATACTGGAATAAAAAGATATCCCTTTAGAAATCGACAAAGAGTTATTCAGTTTGCAGTTACATTATTTTTTAAGGAATATGACCAAAGGTAAATTAAATCTGATCACATCAGCTGAATTGTTAATACTTGTGTAACAAAGTAACTAACAAAATACTTAATATATTGCCTAAACATTTCAAAATTGCTTATTTGAAAGACAATTATTTAAACGAATGTAAAAATAAACTCTTGTGTCTCTGTATCTACTTATGTATAATTATTTTTTCAGCTTCATTGAAGGATTACGAAAAAAATTAATTTCCTTATATCCATTACATCAAAATGACACAAGTTCAAAATTGGACGGTAATATGGTACTGATACAATATCCAGGGGAAGTGAGCTACTGGGAATTAGTTCCAATAACCTCATCATACATACTTTTATTCGTGTACTATTATTTTTCAGTTAGGAAAATTGAAGTTATTAAATCAAAACTAACAATGAGCATTACAGTAGTTCTAACAGTTTTGGGAAGTTTGACCATGACATTAGGAATTGCTTTTTTCTTTGGTCGAACTTTGTCACTCAAAGGAAAGGAGATATTTCCTTATTTAGCGATTCTGGTAGGAACAGAAAATGTATTGGTGCTTACCAAAAGTATAGTTTCAACTCCTTCGCATCTAGACGTGAAAATAAGAATAGCTCAAGGACTGAGTAAAGAAGGATGGGGAATTACCAAAAATTTACTTCTAGAGATCACTATTTTTACATTTGGACTGTCTACGTTTGTACATACCATACAGGAGTTCTGTTTATTTGCGATCACAAGTTTAATAGCTGATTTTTTTCTACAAATGACATTTTTTACTGTTATATTAGCGATTGATATGAAAAGAATGGAAGATCTAAATGATAAGATTGGATCCAACTTCAGGAGTACCTTGATTCAAAATCAACCTTTTTACGATAAATTTGTTACTAAAACTGGCCCATTGAATCGATCTAAGTCGCATCCTAGACTTTCTGCGTATCCCACAAATGTGGTAGCTGGACAAACTCAAGGTGCTCAAGAAAAAAAAATTCCCAAGAGATTGAAACTAGTTGATATTTGGGCTAGGACTAGGTTTTTTCAAAGATCACTTATGCTTTTAATGGCTGCATGGATATGTATTATAGCTTATAACAGTGGTATCATAGAGAATTACGTTTTAAACTACACCATGCACGGTTCTGACGAAGGAACAAATAATCAGAATTCAACATTTAGTACGTATAAATCGATCAAGATGTTTCCACTTTTAGATATTAACAAGTCCTATGTCGTTGTGAATTATGTTACTCACAATCCTCTGAAAGAGACAGGTAACAATCTTAGCGCAGAGTTTGACAAGTTGAAACACACCCACTATGAGCCATGGAGTAAATTATCATCTTTTTATTGGTCATCTATATTAGCAAAATATAACATGTCTTTGAGTGGTCAGTACATTACAATATTGCCAACGATCAAGCTATCGCATGTGGTTACTCCTGATGATGCTATTATGATGAGGAATCCAATTGAGAATTATGGAGATACTTTTCATTGGCTGGCCCTAGCTGCTGCACTTGATCCTATAGAATTTGGTAGGTAAATTCTGTTTAAATTGTGAACCAAATTGAATATTTCAATTTAAATATAAGAAAATACTTTTTAAACGTAGTTGAATGTAAGGAGTCAGAACTTATTCCGAACTGCTTGCATGCGTAGTTTGACTGATAACAAAATTCTGATTTGTTTAGTTCCAATTCTGGGTTACGATTGATTTAGACATTTGGTAGGTAAATTCTGTTTAAATTGTGAACCAAATTGAATATTTCAATTTGAATATAAGAAAATACTTTTTAAGCGTAGTTGAATGTAAGGAGTCAGAACTTATTCCGAACTGCTTGCATGCGTAGTTTGACTGATAACAAAATTCTGATTTGTTTAGTTCCAATTCTGGGTTACGATTGATTTAGACATTTGGTAGGTAAATTCTGTTTAAATTGTGAACCAAATTGAATATTTCAATTTAAATACAAGAAAATACTTTTTAAGCGTAGTTGAATGTAAGGAGTCAGAACTTATTCCGAACTGCTTGCATGCGTAGTTTGACTGATAACACAATTCTGATTTGTTTAGTTCCAATTCTGGGTTACGATTGATTTAGACATTATTAAAAATAGTTTAAATATATAATAAATGTACGGTAATATTTTGGATCTGTGTTTTAGTAATTTCAAAGATGTCTCTCTTGAGGTAGCAGAAGAATCAATATTTTTAAGCGACTCATTTCATTATCCATTATCAATTTCTTTAGGTGTTGCATCTATTCCGAAAGTTGAATCGTTTGAAAGAATTTATGATTTCAATAGAGCAAATTATCAGGAGATTAGATCTGCTATAAATTTCATTTGACATTGCAGAAGTTAATGGGATGGCATTAAATGAGTTTGTTTTTAACACAAACCAAATATTTAAGGAAACCATTGATAAATTTGTACTACTCTTTCTAGTTAAACCTAAAATATTTCCCTACTGGTATTCTAATGAACTTAAAATTACCATACTTAATAAAAAGAAATTTCATAAACTCTATAAAACCTACCATTCCACTTTTTATTATGAACTCTTCAAGAAAGAAAGAAGTAGATGCAAATTCTTAATTGCACGGGATCAAAAAGAGTTCATTGACAGTAGGGAAGAATCTCTTTCTTCTGATCCCAGAAAAATTTACAGATATGCCAAGTCCATTAGCTTTTCGAATTCTTATCCCTCAGTTATGTATTTAGACGATAGAGTCGCTGATAATATTAAAGATGTTGTTAATTTGTTTGCTGAGAAATTTAGTAGTGTATACAAAAATTTAGATTTAAGTGGAACTAATATCACATTAGATATTAGTGATAATATATATGCATTAGAAGCCTCTGAGATCGATGTTCGAGATGCCATTAACAATTTAAGACCAGATTCTAGCCCTGGTCCTGATGGCATACATCCCAAACTGATAAAAGAATGTTCAGATTTAATTATAGTCTGGTTAACCAAACTGTTTAATGCTTCATTAGCTCTTGGGATTTACCCGGACGCATGGAAAATTTCTTATATTATTCCTTTACCTAAAGGTGGGGATAATGCGGACATAAATAATTACAGACCTGTAAATAAATATAATGTATTTGCTAAACTGCTTGATTTTGTTGTCTATCACAAAATTTTCGGTTATTTTCGGAGATTCATAGTTCCGCAACAACATGGTTTCATTGATGGCAGATCAACTGTTACAAATTTAACAGTTTATCATGAATTCTTAGTAAAGCAACTAAACTCTGGCTATGTGGTAGATTCTATTTATACACATCTTTCGAGAGCGTTTGATCTAGTAAATTTGGAACTTTTACTCCGAAAACTATATGCCTATGGCATGAGTGGTAGTCTCCTTCGATGGGTTTCATCTTATCTTCATGATAGAAAACAAATAGTAAAAATCGGGAATGTCTACTCTTTTTCAATCATTGTTCTTTCGGGAGTAGGACAGGGCACTCATTTGGCCCCTTTATTCCTCCTCATTTTTATTAATGATGTGATAGATCAAATCCTGTATAGTAAAATTTTGTTGTTCGCTGATGATGCAAAGATTTTTAGAGAAATCACCTCCTACGAGGATATGGATAAATTGCAATATGACATAAATAGCTTTAATAATTGGTGTGTAGCTAATGGATTGAATATAAACGTAAATAAATGCTTCCACATTAGGTTTGGTAGATCACGATCTATTTGGCTTCTTCCATATTCTCTTAGTAATGAACTTATAAATCAAGTGAATTTTACGAAAGATTTAGGTGTAATTTTTGATGACAAATTATCTTTTAAGCAGCACTACGAATTTACTTTTCTAAAAGGTCAAAAGAAAATCTATTTTCTTAAGAAGTTTACGAATAAATTTAACAACATTGAAACATTTAGAAAACTTTATTTCTCCTTTGTGTATTCAACAGTTATGTATGCTTCTCCTATTTGGAGACCCAAAGATAAGGGAGAGATAAAAAGGTTAGAATATCTCAATAGAGTATTTATTAGGTATGCAGGGTATAGAACTGGAATGAGAATTCCGTTTACAGATCACAATTTAGTTCCCCTTTATCAGAGATTTCAAATCTCAAATTTTAAATCAGCTATGGATAGAGCTGATGTGATCTTTGGGTATAAAATTTTGGTCAATTTAATTGATGTACCTGAAATATTGAGTCAATTTAATTTTTATGTACCCCCCCCGCAACCTTCGTCATAATGTTTATGATTTTCAACCTAACAATTGTCGTCGGGGAGATAAAGAGAGAATTATTGATAGAATATTTATGTTATGTAATAAAATCGTAGACTGGTTTGATCCAAACACACTTTTGTTGTACAAAATAAAAAAATTATCAAAATCATTGTTAAAATTTGAATGAATTGAATAACTTAATATTTTTTTATGTAAGCAAGTTTATGTTTTTGTAGGCTTCTAGCTATAAACACATTGTAATTTTTAATGTATGGGGCTTGCCCCGTGAATAAAGATAAATAAATAAATAAACTCTACATGTGTATTTCAGCTTCAGATGGAACACCTGGAAAATCAAACCCAACTGATCAACCCTTATTTCCTTCTTCGCCCATGGAAATTTTTCTGACCACCCTTCTCTGTATCGTCAGTGTCATTGTATTGGCCTACATATTCTTCGTACTTTACCGATGCGTCTGTTCACGAAATTACGCAGAGTGGAGAGCGTCGTGGAGCAATAGCGAGAAAAGTGACGATTCGGAGAACGAATCACAGGTTCTTTTAGAAGCCATACCTACAGTGTTGGAGGGTCATCAGCAAGAAATAGAATGGCTTGTTACAGATGGAAATATGATTGTCAGTTGTTGCCTGGAGGGAACAATAAAAATTTGGGATAACAATAGAGGGGAACTGATTTCGAATATTGATCGTTATAGGTTAGCAAATAGATTATTTTACATAAAAATCTCAATATCACCGAAAATTGTGTCTAGTCCATAGGTTTTCGCAATATGACTTTCTTTTTATAGCAAAAGAAGAGGTTTTTGAAATATTTTAAAATCTATCTACAATTAAAGACATTGGTATTAGCAGTTTTCTCTAAAAGCAACTAGTGATAAGTTTTGAACAAAGTTCTTCCTTTATTAAGTATCTTGTGCTTCTTCTTTATTCTGTGTTTTTCGTGTTCATTATCACACTACAAACATTTGGCAAATAAGAGCTAGGTCGAAAAAAGTGTAATATTTTGACTGTCACGACAAAGTAGTAAGTGCTACATATATCAAATCAAATCAAATTGTTTATTTCCATAGACATAAAAATACATGTATTGGAATTGTCAATAATAGTAAAAGTTATTTAAAAAGTAAAAGTAAAAAAACACAAGTATACTAACATATAAACATAAAAAACAGAAACTACATACTATAATACTAATCTTACATAATTATAAAAAATCTTAAAAAGTACAATTAAAAAACTCAGCAAGAGAATAAAATGGATTCACAGCCAGCACATTCTTTAGTTTTATCTTAAAAAGTTTGATATTTTGGATATCCTTTAAGTTGGAGGGCAAATGGTTAAAAATTTTTAAAGATGTTATACCTGGCCCTTCTTGGACTTGACTTAACCTAGCTGCTGGTATGTAAAGGTTGTCTGTTGCTCTTGTTGAGTATTTATTTATATCACCACACCTTTCAAGTTGATCCAAACTCTTAAAAACATAGCAGGCACAGTGCAATATATAGATATTCACAACCGTTAGAATTCTTTCAGAGCTAAAAATATTACGGCAAGATTCTCTAAAAGACAATGAAAACATTGTTCTGAGAATTCTTTTTTAGCACACAAAAACTGCACTTATATTACTGGAGTTTCCACAAGCCAATAATCCGTATGTTAATATTGACTGGATTGAGCAATAATAAAACATCTTTAATGTTTCCTTGTCAACATATTGCCTAAGTTGTAATATGGCAAAATTTCTACTACTTAGTTTAGAGCATACACTTTGAATGTGGTTGTTCCAAGATAAGTGCTGATCAATTGTAATTCCCAAGAAGTTGGCCGAATCTTTTTGTATAAGGCTTGTTTGTTTATCCTTAAGTAGTAGGCTAAAATCTTGCACAATTCTAACCAGTGTAAAAACTAGAAAGTTGGTTTTTGTACTATTAAGAGAAAAACCATTCCCATTACACCATTCACCTATATCCCTCACACATTGATTTGCCTGTGAACACAGTGATACATAATCATGCTCACCTATAATAGCAGAGGTATCATCAGCAAAAAGTGTTATATAGTTTCTGTTTGTAATCAGTGGTAGATCATTTATAAACACTAAAAAAAAAATAGGCCCAAGAACATTACCCAGTGGTACTCCTACCCTTATAGACGTCCAGTCTGAAAAAGTAATACCAGCGCTGCCAGTTATTTTCACTGCCTGGGACCTTCCAGCTAAATAACTCTATCCATTTATAGGCCAAACCACGAATTCCATAGTGAGCAAGTTTTTCTAAAAGAATATTATGATTTATCGTATCGAAAGCTTTTGAAAAGTCAAAAAATATGCCTAGTGGTTTCAATTTTTTATTAAAGCTATCGAGCTATACGTGAAGTAGAGTGTGTATTGGAAAACAGTGTTGCTTTCATCACGGCAGTCATATACATCTCACCAAATTGGAAAATGATAAATTTTCAATAATTCATCAATAAAGCACTGTTAGAGTAGGTATTCTAAAGATAATACTCTTGGTAGATACAACAAAAATTTGCATTAACTTTGGCTGGCGATTTCAACATCAACTTTTTTTTAAATTGTGATATTTTGTGTTTTCAATATCATAACTACATCTATATTGACCTGGAGAGTAGATAGTAGATATAGCGTATGCTCAAGCTCTGTTATGTTTAGTGTGATTGTTATTATTGCTGTGATATATTTTTAATTTTTAGTATTAATTCCCTTGGAATAGATTATTTCACAGCATTTTCATAGATTTTTTTTCATATGGAATATATCATTGTGAAAAAATTAAAAACAGTTTCATATTTTCGTTTTTACATTGTTCATTATTTACCATATTTATATTCAGATTCAACACACTTGAAAACACGAGAATATGTTATAATAATAATGATAATATTTATTCTAATTTAATTGGAACATTTTTCTATCATTAACCTTTTCTATTAGCATCAATTTAAAATTAATATTCTGTAATAATTTTATGTTATTGATTTTTCAGCTACTTCTGTGGTGAACAAAAACACGAAAACAGCTATGAACCCGACGATCATACATTCTCGGATTACGAATCAGGATCTCCACCATCTAGAGACGAAATATTTCCAACGTTTCCACGTCTCCTGCACAAGATCAATACCAACTTTTCAAACATAAAATCTGATAATTCTGCTACCAAATCAAGCAGGTATAGTTTCAGCGAATCCTTTCACCAATTATATAGCAGTCACGAAGTTGGACCTTCAATCAGAAATCGTTTAAAGGACATTAACTGGCTCAAAGATGTGGTCAGCCAGGAAAACCGTCGATCAGTGTCTTTGGACGCAGAGTGTAATAGTATGAACGGTTCTACTGAGTGTATACAGAGATTGGATTCAAACGAGAGCGGTAGTTCAGAATTCGAAAAAGGAAAATTTTCGCAGATTTGGTGTATGGACTATTTGGATAATTTGGTCGTTTTGGGGTGTGCTGATGGGCATATTGAGTTTTGGGAAGGAACTTCCGCCAGATTGAAGGTAAACTTACTATTTCATGATTTCAGAATATTTGATTTATTATAATTTCGTCACAGAGGTCTTATTTTCCTCAATTTTTTTTATATACAAATTCTTTTCCCTGTGAGACAGTCAGTTACTATAATATATTCATTTTATGAAAAAAATCTCTTTGTTTAGATTTGTATGGTGAGTATATTGTTATCTATAAATTCTCACTGGTAGCACCTAGGTCTTTTTTAGACATAACATGTTGTTCCGAAAGTTTATATGAATATAACTGTTCAGCTCACATAAGATGCACTGTTGGGATCTAAGATACTCAGATGATTTATTTTCTATTAGTTTATGTATGAAGTTGAGCCAGAAGTTACTTTTCAACATGAAATATTTCGATCATCATTATATTTTTAATATATTATATTAAAAATTAAATAATAAGAAAACAACTTGTCTAAAAACCACAAAATGAAAATAACTTTTTATTCGACTAGTTTCGCCTGTTACAGCATTATCAAGACTGAATACATAATTGCAAAGACATCGCTTGAAAATATAAGTATTTCGGTTCGGTACCTGGGGGTGGTAAAATGTAATCGATGGGTCCAAGTTATCAGAGATTTAACAGTGGGGAGTGGTTTAAGTCTAACTGGTCATTGAGAAGAATGTAATTATGGGATTTTTGGATCTTGTTTATTTCCATGGCTTCCAGGAAGTTCATTATCATACCTTTATCACAGTAATGAAGAATTTTTGGTTTGAAAGTGGATGAGATGTTATGTCCTTTTGACTCTAGATGTTCCCTAAATGCTGATTGTCCGTTTTTTAGATGTTCTTTTAGCCTGGTTTCAAAACATCTCCCGGTCTGACCTATATATGTTGAATTACATTCTTCACAGTCCATTCTATAAATTCCTGTTCTCTTGATTGGGTCGACTTTTGACATTTTGTTATTAAAAATCATTCTATCCAATCTGCTGTGACTCGAAAAAGCAGTATTCAAATTATTATTTTTAAAGAATTGAATGATCTTCGAAGAGGGGATGTGCGTATAAGGGATGCTCACAAACTTTTGTACATTTTTGTTATTGCAGTATGGTCCATATAATTTCAAATTGATAAAATGTTTCTCTTTTTTCGAAATTAAACTATTTATTATTTTTAGTGGAAAATCATTGTTAATACCTATCGCGCGAATCACGTCAAGTTCTACCATAAGGTCTTGTTTTGATAAAGGAACCGAAAAAGCCCTATGAATCATTGAGTTAAGAGCCGCGAGTCGATGGCTAATTGGACTGAAAGAATTATAACTTATGATGGCGTCTGAGAAAGTAGGTTTCCTGAATAATATTCTATATGAAAATTTATCCCGTTGTTTCGATATTGTTAGGTCGAGAAAATTTAACGAATTATTTTGTTCTGTTTCTACTGTGAACTTGATCTTATCATGTATTGAATTTAGATATGTTAGGTATAATTTAATATGTCGGTCTGTCCCATTGAATCCAACCAAGATATCATCCACATAGCGGTACCAAAAAATAATATGTTTTTTAGATAGATCTGATTCTAATATTGTGGTTTCCATGTTGTCCATGAATATGTATGCTAATAACAGGCTGAGGGGAGAACCCATTGGAAGACCTGAATTCTGTAAATATATTTTGTTCTGGAATCTAAAAAAAGTTCTGTCTCAAAACAACATTAAATAATGTTGAGAATTCTGTTTTTGTTGCTGGAAGTGTTTTTTGTTTTTCTAAGATGTTTTCAATTAGAGGTATACACTCTTCCGTAGGTATGTTAGGGAACATGTTGGAGACGTCGAAGGACACTAATTTAAAATTGTTATCAAAATCTATTTTTTCTAATTTTTGTAAGAGTTCTAATGTATGGATAAAATGATTTTCAATAACAAAATGTCAAAAGTCGATCCAATGAAGAGAACAGGAATTTATAGAATGGACTGTGAAGAATGTAATTCAACATATATAGGTCAGACCGGGAGATGTTTTGAAACCAGGCTAAAAGAACATCTAAAAAACGGACAATCAGCATTTAGGGAACATCTAGAGTCAAAAAAAACATAACATCTCATCCTCTTTCAAACCAAAAATTCTTCATTACTGTGATAAAGGTATGATAATGAACTTCCTGGAAGCCATGGAAATAAACAAGATCCAAAAATCCCATAATTACATTCTTCTCAATGACCAGTTAGACTTAAACCACTCCCCACTGTTAAATCTCTGATAACTTGGACCCATCGATTACATTTTACCACCCCCAGGTACCGAACCGAAATACTTATATTTTCAAGCGATGTCTTTGCAATTATGTATTCAGTCTTGATAATGCTGTAACAGGCGAAACTAGTCGAATAAAAAGTTATTTTCATTTTGTGGTTTTTAGACAAGTTGTTTTCTTATTATTTAATTTTTAATATAAATATGAACTACCACAGAGTTGATTCATCGTCCATCGAATTTATTTTTTATATTTTTAATAAATGTCAATCATCTCCTACAGTGCATATATAATGAAGATTCGGACGTAATTGGAATAACTCACATAAAGATATTGGGATCCAGGGTAGTTGCTGCTAGATTATTCGGTAGTTTAGATTTCTTCATGCTACAAACTTACAATCAAGGCCGACCAATCGACTGGAACTTTACAGTCGCCTATAGAAGAACTCATATTCGAACAGGGTCACATGGATCTATGCCTGATCATCATAGTTTGAATGGAGAGGTAGGTAGGATATAGGAATTCAATTTAATAAAAGTGCTACATTTTTTCTCTCTTTGAAAGTCTGTAATTTGGAAGAATATACGATCGAATAGTATCAAATAAGTCAAATTTTCTGAAAATACAAAATTAAAATAACCTGTTTAGTATCGGACAGAATCATTACTAAACTGAAGACGACTAGATCAATGAAACTTAAAATACAACAATTTATTACATGAAATAAAGTTATAGTTGTATCTTAGTAAATAAAATATGTGGTAAATTTTATTAGAAAAACTATGTTGCTTAATAAGTACCATTAATGCATGTATTTTACAATTGTTAATATTACCAAAAAATATTACTTTACTGAAATCCAGATTTCCCAGTGTTATTATTATACTCTTGTATTCATGTTTTCCTTTGCATTAGCAATTAAACTAATTCTTCTTCTTCTTATGACGCCGTCTCCCTACGAAGGTTGGCGATCCAAATGGCTATTGTCGTACGAGAAACCGCAGCTCTGAAAATTTCTATAGACGTCTGTCCGAGCCATCTGCGCAAGTCTTTCAGCCATGAATTCTGTCTACGGCCGACCGACCGTTTTCCTTCGATCTTCCCTTCTATGATATGTCCCAGGTACTGCAGCTTTCTCTCCTTGATTGTCGCGAGGAGTTCTCTATGTTTACCCATTTGCTGCAGGACCTCTATGTTTGTCTTATGTTCCGTCGAAGATATTCGCAGCATTCGCCTGTAGGCGTACATTTCGAACGCGTCGGTTCTCCTTTCTGTGGCTTGTGTGTGAACTAATTATGTATAATATACTAGCTAGTCAAAGAGATGACTGTAGGCCTGCATTTATTAAATTAAACATACCAACTCTACCCTCAGTATATATTTTAGAAAACTTACTGTATGTTAAAAAGTTCGAAAACAAATTTCTAACCCATGGAGATGATTATAATATCAGACAGTGTAATAACTTTGTACCCTCCCGCTGCCGCCTGACAAAATGCCAGAGTCGCCCGGAGTTTATGGCTGTTAGGTTGTTTAATAAACTTCCAGTAGAAGTAAGACATCTGCCCTTAAATTTATTTAAAAATGAAATTAAGAAACTAGTCACCCATAATGCATTTTACAGTGTACAAGAGTTCCTACAATAACGGTATAAATAGACATTGTAATTTTATAGATTGTTTTAAAGTTTCTTCTATGAGTTGTCATTATTCTATTTTAACCTTTTAAACAAATTAACTTATCTGTGTTTTTAGATGTCCGGTACCTAATTGTAATGTAATGTTTTTCTTTTTTTCCTTACTTTGTATTGTCCCGCCTTTTTAACTATCTAAATTGTTAGAAATTATTTTATTTAACTTATTAACTGTATTAAATTCTACTTACCTTATTTCATTGACAAATGATCATAATAGAATAAATTCTATTAATATATTTTAACTATTAAGCACCTATAATGGCCAAAAAAAAAATGTTCTTTTTTTCCTCCGACTTGTGTAAGTGCTTTATTGTATATTAACATTAATAAATTACTTTACTTTACTAGCGGTAATCGAGAATTAACCTAAAACTGTTTTTTGTCAAGGGTACTCAAGACGAACTTCGATGCGTCAAACTTGTTAGCTTGAAGGCGCATCAACAACCTATTACATGCTTAGAATGTGAAGGAAATAGTGTACTGACAGGAAGTTTAGACCATACTGTCAAACTGTCTAAGATAGAAGATGGTCGTCTGTTATATACTCTACATGGTCACTGCGGCCCGATTACTTGTATGTTCATCGATGCGTTGAAACCATCTATTTCTGGAAGTGGATCTCAAGACGGAATGTTATGCATATGGGATCTCTCCACAGGTAGGCAAAATCCAAATATATAAATTTTAGAAGCCTTTCTTATAAGCTAGATGCTCGGAAACTGCATATTCATGAAAATTCCAAAAATGGTCTTATGGGAGATGCTTGAATTATCACTCCTACATATATAATATGTGTGTAGAAGGCCGAACTATCTCCAATGGGAAGAAATAGTACTTATTGTTCTTGTTAGATGACAGGACGGTTTATAATCGAAGTTTTCGAGTTGTCTTCCTTCTGTAAGAAAATTTCTTTTCATGGTGCCAAGTAATAAAAGTAATAACGAGTGTTACTGAGACTGACACATGCAGAGAATGAGAAATTGATGCATTTTTGTCGAATTCCTAGTCTCCACCTGTTGGCTGTAGTGGGAACCTTCCGATTTCAGCAATGTATTTCGGTTCATGTCTCTCTTTTCTTCTTGATCATTTTTTCAAATCCAAACTATTTCAACATGAACATTTCACTGAATCGTTACCGAGCTAATTAGCCAAGTGTTTAAGTACTCTGGCTAGAATATGGGAGGTCCCAGGGTCGAATGGTCTGCTTGAGTTCTTCTCAGAGCTCTCCTCATGGTGTGAAGTAAGTCACTACTTGCAAATTTACGAGGTGAATGCTGGGACAGTATTTATCCTCTTAATCCTACCCACAGTTCCTCTCTTCCTTAAATATCCTGTCTCAACCATCCTTAATGCACTTGTATATACAGGAGTATCCTCTGATCTAGCTGAAAGAGTTCTCCAAAACTCAAAGCCCTCACATACTTGAGGGAGGAATGGAACACACGCAATTTGAAACCTTTTTGTTCCTTACGGCAGGCTTGGGATTTCGCTGCGGGACCAAACTGAAAAATATGCGAGACTAAAAGTGTGACGAAAGTAGACTGAAGAAAGTAGACTGGCGAAAGTCACGCTTTTAGTTAACACAAGCGAATATTGTATACCTTTCTCATTCTCCCTCTTTCTTTCCGTTATCTTACCCCTTCTCTTTCTGATCCCACTCCGCCACGTCAATCACCAATGCATTATAATGTACTCTTTAATTCATGTACAAGCAACTCGAAAACGTCAGATGTGAAACATCGAAATAATTTTTCATAAGTTTTATTCATAAAAGAACATATTACGATAGGAATCAGATATGGTATGATGAAAAGATCTTCTTCTCAGTCCAACATCGTGGCCGATGTGTAGTTATTATGAGGGACTGTACTCTTCGTCCTTGTTATGGATGACTCTGTGTACAATACGTCGCCATCCTTGCCGGTTGTTCGTTTCGCGTGTTGCAGTTTCCAGCCTCATGTTTGTGAGTTTGGAGATCATATCGGTCCATCTGGTCGGCGATCGTCCGCGTCTACGCTGTCCTGTTGATCTTCCTTGAACAACTAGCTTCTCGATATTATCATTTCTATTGAGGTGGCCAAAAAATTTCAAGATCCGGCCATATGTCAGGGAAGATAGTCGCTGTTGTGGACGGATTTCATTTAAGATTGAGATATTGGTCCTTCTAGCCGTCCAAGGTATTCGAAGCATCCTACGCCAACACCACATCTCAAAGGCGTCTATGCGTCTTCTGTCAGCGGCACGTATCACCCATGTCTCTGAGCCGTAGGAAAAGACCGGAAACACCAATGCATGTTTGTTAGTTGAGTCATTGCGACTTTTGCCAACTGAATACGCCTTCGAATCTCAGGTTCACAGCTGCCAGAGCTGTGCAAGGTAGAGCCAAGGTATGTGAACTGCTGCACAACTTCGCATTTGCCAATCCTTACAGGTTGCCTCGCATTCTCACTTTCGCGATCAATTATCATGATTTTAGTTTTGCTATAATTTACTTTAAGACCATAATCTGCACTCATATTTTCAAGTTTATTCAACAATTCTAGAAGTTCTTCTTCGCTCTCCGCTATGAGAACAGTGTCGTCAGCGAACCGAAGATTGGAGATCTTTTTCTCCCCTATCCTGATTCCTCCATTCCAGTTGTCCAAAACTAAGCGCATTATGAATTCGCTATATATATATATATATATATATATATATATATATATATATATATTGTACAGAAGTGGAGAGAGTACGCATCCCTGTCGAACACCTTTGCGAATTTTGCGTTTCTCAGAGACAGTATTTTCGATCTGGACAACGGCAGTACTATCCTCATATAGCTGCTTAATGAGAGTAATCAGATGTCTTGGTACACCCATCTTTTGAAGCACTCTCCACAGTTGTGACCATTTCACATTATCAAAGGCCTTCTCGTAGTCAACGAAACATAGGTACATAGGAGTGTAGTATTCTCGAGCTTTCTCTATGAGTTGTCTGACGTTTAGAATTTGTTCTCTAGTTCCTCGACCTTTCACAAAACCCGCCTGAAATGATGAAAAGATAAAGCTTTACAAATTTGTTCCATAAAATAATGACTACGTATTGTAGGTTTATATTCAATTATATAGCGTGGCGATACGTTATCCTTTCGTTATATACACTCTTGCGTCTAATTTTTACATTGCGTTGACGACCGAGTGGTCTAAGTACTAAACCCTGGTGTACCATATTTCTGGGTTCGAATCCCAGATGTTACTTCTGGCTTTTTTAATTTTTTTATTTACAATCTCGTAAGAGCTCTCCAGCCCCACATTTCAATATTAATTATTTCAACTTGGATTTGTATAAGTTATCACTTCTGTCGTGCGCCCCGACACGCACATGTTTCGTTTTCGCAAATTGTGGTCCTTCTATATTATCCGAAGGAACTTCGTTCCCGTTCCTACCTGGTGTCCCATGACACCGTTTTTCTTGTTTTTTAATGAATCGTTTTCTGTATTCCAGGTACTTGTCTCTACAGCATACAAGCGCACAACGGCTGCATAACCTCACTTACCTATTCACCAAGTTACGTAATTTCTCTCGCAACTGACGACAAGATGTGTGTGTGGGAACGATTTCAAGGTCATCTGTTGACAACAATCCATGTAACACAGACTTTTTCATCTCCAATAAGGATGCTCGCCCCCCATTTGGTAGTCACAGCAAGAACGGACAGCTTAGTTATTTGGGACGTGAGATCAGGCCAATGTGTCAGAACGATACAGTTGGGTAGATCGCCGTACGTCTTCATCAAACAATTGATCTTGATGAGAGACGCTGTGCTGTGCGACTACGGTAGTCAATTGAGAGTTGTTAGATTTCCATTGATAACACACAAGTTCGATTGAGAATTTTTAGATTTGCAAATTGTAGTAATTTAAAAAAATGTTTAGGTTTCATTACTAGACCAGGGTAGAAGCCTTTAAAAATAATAAAAAGTGAAAAAAATTAATAGTAGGTTGAAACCCATTGGAAAAGGAGGAGAATATAATAAAAATGAAAAAAAAATAATTTACGGGCGATCTGAGGTCGGGAAAGGGAAGGGGGTGAGTTTTCAAGGGTAGAAAACGGTTTATCTCGATTTCCGGCAAAACTACAATTCCTATGGAAAAAAGTTAAATGGCAAAGTTGTAGGTAATGACAAGATCTACAACTTCTATATTCACACTTTTTTCACATAATCTCAAAATTTATGTGAAACATTCAAAAAACCAAGTTTTCGGTTTTTTATTTTTATCTTTCACAGAAAAAAAATATTTTTAACGAAATTTGGTGAAAAATTACCTTTTGATGTCTGAAATACACTGTAATTTATTTGACTTGAAATATCTATTTTTTCACCTTATTTTGACTCAATATCGAAAAAGCACCCTAATTTTCAATCGAAAATTCTCCTGTCCAAATATCAGCTTTATTCAAAAAGTTGGTGTGCTTTATGTTCGTTGAAATCTCTACTTTCCGATGGTGTATACATTTCTATACTAAATATTCTCAGAAAATGCAAAAAATCGAAAAAAACTCGAATTCGAAATTTTAATTTGGCAGAAAAATGAAAAAGTGGAAGAGATCATGAATAAATATTTGCGCTATGTAGGAAAACATTACGCAGCAAGCAGCTATATTGTTTGTGATGTTTACCTCGAAATTGAAAAATCAGTTACTGTCACAACAGTACCAGCAGTTGAGCCATCTAAAAGAGGAGAAAGTAGTCGTAGAAAAACCTCAGACAATATTCCAGAGTTCGATTATCAAATCCATACAAAAATACCATTGTTGCAAGAAAAATTTTTATCTAACGAGAAGAACAAGGACAAAATAATAAAAGCGTTAATGGAAAGATTACAGTCACAAGGATTTTATTGTAAGCAAGTAGAAGAAGATGCTGATGCTTACATAATTTTGATAATCGAACTCTGGAATATTGTCTGAGGTTTTTCTACGACTACGTTCTCCTCTTTTAGCTGAATTAACTGCTGGTACTGTTGTGATAGTAATTGATTTTTCAATTTCGAGGTACCCATCAAAAACAATAAAGCTGCTTGCTGCGTAATATTTTCCTACATAGCGCAAATATTTATTCATGATCTCTTCCACTTTTTAATTTTTCTGCCAAATTAAAATTTCGAATTCGAGTTTTTTTAGATTTTTTGCATTTTCTGAGAATATTTAGTATAGAAATGTATACACCATCGGAAAGTAGAGATTTCAACGAACATAAAGCACACCAACTTTTTGAACAAAGCTGATATTTTGACAGGAGAATTTTCGATTGAAAATTAGGGTGCTTTTTCGATGTTGAGTCAAAATAACGTGAAAAAATAGATATTTCAAGTCAAATAAATTACAGTGTATTTCAGACGTCAAAAGGTAAGTTTTCACCAAATTTCGTTAAAAATATTTTTTTTCTGTGAAAGAAAAATAAAAAACCGAAAACTTGGTTTTTTGAATTTTTCACATAAATTTTGTTATGTGAAAAAAGTGTAAATACAGAAGTTGTAGATCTTGTCATTACCTACAACTTTGCCATTTAACTTTTTTCCATAGGAATTGTAGTTTTGCCGGAAATCGAGATAAACCGTTTTCTACCCTTGAAAGCTCACCCCCTTCCCTTTCCCGACCTCAGATCGCCCGTAAATTATTTTTCCTTTCATTTTTATTATATTCTCCTCCTTTTCTAATGGGTTTCAACCTACTATTATTTTTTTCGGTTCCAAAAATTATCGACCCTGGTCTATACATTTTAACTATGCAGATAAGCTATTCGGATAGTTTAGATAGATACGCATTGTGATTTTTATTTGCGACTTGTAATATAAATAAATATATTTAATGTGTTACTTCAGTAATTGTAATCAAGTCGAGGTAAATTTATGTTACAGTGGACTATTGTTAATATTTATTCATAACTTGACTACACAGAGATGTTAAATTTAATACGATAACATTGAGTTTGAAAGACAACTAGTATAATTATTATTATAAATTTCATTTGTCATATATAACAAATTCTAGCGAGAATTTGACCGAGAATTCATCTTGAAAAAGTTCTAGTGTTTTTCTGAAAATTTGTTGGCGTTTATACAGGGTGTCCCACCAGGAACTGCATCGGTGGATATATGGAAAACTAAACATAGGAAATATCTGAAAATTTGGCTGTGTACTAATGTCGATGGGGGACATCCGGCTAAAATATTTTCAAGGTGATGGCACTTCCGGTTATACCGGAAGCAGGTATCACCTTGCTTATTTCAAATGGGACACCCTGTATATTATTACATTTTTGGATTCTTCACAAAATTCTAGATAGATATTATATATAATGTCCTATACCTATCTTCAACTGTTTCGGAAATATTTGAATTTATTTGTCAAAAATTACGTATGCCGATCGAGTAATAATCATATTTTTCTTCAAAAAAAACGGTATTACTGCCCAATAAAGATAAATTTCCTAATAGAGGTGGTTCTGTTTTAGCGTAAGATGAATAGTATTTTGACTTTTAATATACAGGGTGCTCAGGAAAGTATTACAAAAATGGATGTTGAAAAACTACAAAAAGTCCATTTTTTCAAATGAATACCTACAACTTTTATTAATTTATTCGATTCAGTATCAAAAATAAGGGCTACTTTGTATAAGGTCGCCTATTCCTAAATGTTATAGTTTTCGAAATAAATGCAAATGAATGGTTTCTGGTTTTAAAAAAATGATTTCCTGAAATTTTGTAATAGTAGGCGTGTGATGCCATATTTGTTCTCGGCCAGGTTACCATGGAAACAAATTCCAAAGAAATGTCATTATTCGAAAAATTATTATATATAGTAACACAATCATGCCAAGTCGTTTGAAAAATACAAACGAAGATTACCTGAATTTGTTTATTATTTATGGAGAGTGTAATAAAGTGATAACATGAACATGTGATATTTTTGCTGCTCGGTATCCGCAAAAAACCAAGCCATCACCAAATAGTTACCGTTAAAAATATGATACAAAATTTTATAAATGTTGGATCTGTCAAAAGCAATACGCAGAAAATTAAACCATACCTATTTGGTGATGGCTTAGTTTTTTGCGAATACCGAGCAGCAAAAATATCACATGTTCTTGTTATCACTTTATTACACTCTCCATAAATAATAAACAAATTCAGGTAATCTTCGTTTGTATAATTCAAACGACTTGGCATGATTGTGTTACTATATATAATAATTTTTCGAATAATGACATCTCTTTGGAATTTGTTTCCATGGTAACCTGGCCGAGAACAAATATGGCATCACACGCCTACTATTACAAAATTTCAGGAAATCATTTTTTTTAACCAAAAGCCATTAATTTGCATATATTTCGAAAACTATAAGATTTAGGAATAGGCGACCTTATACAAAGTAGCCCTTATTTTTGATACTGAATTGAATAAAATAATAAAAGTTGTAGGTATTCATTTGAAAAAATGGACTTTTTGTAGTTTTTCAACATCCATTTTTGTAATACTTTCCTGAGCACCCTGTATATTAAATGTCAAAATACTATTCATCTTACGCTAAAACAGAACCACCTCTATTAGGAAATTTATCTTTATTGGGCAGTAATACCGTTTTTTTTGAAGAAAAATATGATTATTACTCGAATAGTTGATGGAATCCGTCGTTACTACGTGATAATTTAACATGATGAACAAAACTAAATTTGAATTTACTACGTTTATTATCACAAAATATTTTGAAAAATTTAACACTGCGATTGCAATTTCGGTCACTAGACCATCATCGGGCAGATTGAGTTAAGAACTGAATACAGCGCAAATCATTATTTCTGTATTCAGTTCTTAACTCAATCTGCCCGATGATGGTCTAGTGACCGAAATTGCAATCGCAGTGTTAAATTTTTCAAAATATTTTGTGATAATAAACGTAGTAAATTCAAATTTAGTTTTGTTCATCATTATTACTCGATCTGCATACGTAATTTTTGACAAATAAATTCAAATATTTCCGAAACAGTTGAAGATAGGTATAGGACATTATATATAAAATCTATCTAGAATTTTTTCAAGAATCCAAAAATGTAATAATATACAGGGTGTCCCATTTGAAATAAGCAAGCTGATACCTGCTTCCGGTATAACCGGAAGTGCCATCACCTTGAAAATATTTTAGCCGGATGTCCCCTATCGACATTAGTACACAGCCAAATTTTCAGATATTTCCTATGTTTAGTTTTCCATATATCCATCGATGCAGTTCCTGGTGGGACACCCTGTATAGTGAGGAATACTATTTTTCGTTTCTCAAAAATTATTGTGAAATATACCTCAACGAGAGATGAATATAGTATACAGGTTTCACGTAATTGTGCTGCTCATTTTTAAATATTTGAAAAGTTACCTTGTTCAGTTGCTCTGATATTTTCAAGGAATTGGAGCATTTCACATTTTTCGAGAAAGAAAAATTTTTTTGTAGCTCTATTTTACTTTGTTGCATATTTGGTACTTCTTTTATGTATGAGAAAACACTTAATGAAATTGTTTCTCTTCTAATACTATGAACAAAACTGTGCAATGAACGTAAATTGATTTTCGGTCCAATACTAAATGAAAGTCAACATTTTTTTTGTATCAATAGTCAACAATAATTTTTGTGGGATAGAATTTGAAATATAAGTGAAATGACATATAAATTTGTGTAGTTTATAATTGTTCTAAATTTCGTGTATTGAAGGTCACCAAAACAGCAAATCCTTTTTTTTTTTGACTTATGAATTAAACAAAATTTCCAAAATGCTGAAAATAATCTCATTTGACATAATTATCTTTTCAAAACATGATACAGAGCATTAGTAAATATTCATTTCTGAATGTTATGTCCATCAAAAATTCTCTAGTTTATTATTATTTCGAAAAAAATCATTTAATTTATTGTTATATATTAAATAAATTTAAAATGTTAATTTTTGAATACGATGTTTGTACTTCTAAAAAATGTTTTTAAAAATTTGTAAATAATATTTTCTTATTGCTGTTGAAAGTTGTTAGACCAAAGAGCCAAAATAAGTCTAGTTTAAAGACAAATCGAATTGAAATTTTTTATTAAAAAAAATTATCTTGAGATTGAGGTGATTTTATACGTTTTTAATTTATTGAATATTGTTCGTTTTTTATTTATTATTCGCTCAGTGTTTAACATAAAAAATATTTTTGTATCTCAATAAAATTTTTACCATTGCCTATTCTTAATTATTTATCTCCTGCGCCGTAGCAACATCCTAACGAGCCAGGGGGGCACAGGGGCACGCCCCCCCAGACGAGTAAAAAATACACCAGATAAAATTTCATGAAATAAATTTAATGATTGAGGAAGAAATGTCTGACCGATATAGCTCTCTGAAAACAGAAGATTAATTAATTTATTTATTTATTCTTACACAACTTATAAAATTATTATTATTACCAACACAAATTCATGCAATTAATTATAAGTAAACACAAGAAACAATCCATGAGAGAATTATATAATACTAAAATATAAGGTCAGGAACAATAAAGTAATGAAAACGTTTAAGTTCATGCACCTAAGTGACTGAACACTTGTGTTGTGCAATTCCAAAAACACATTACAGTGATGTGGACACTTTTCAGACATGTTTGAGCAAAAAATTTCAGCAATTTGTCAACTCTACTTATTCTTAAATTTTTATAAAATCTGTGTAATTTCGAATTCATAATTCCACTGACTGCCCCAACATCAACCTTGATCAGTTCATTATCATATTTGTGTGTACCATGCAATATATTCATCAATGCATTTGCTTTCCTACACCCTATTCTATCAGAGTTTTTAATCAGTGTAGTAATGTTGGCTGAGGTACTTGGAGTAACTTTACCTTTAGCTTGCGAACTCCAAGCAGAATACATGGATGTGCTGAAAGCTTCGCAGCTTGTAGAAACTACAATACAGGTCATTCAGGAAAAACGAGACAACAGCACTAACATCTTTGAAGCGCTTTATAACAAAGTTGCTAAGTTGGCGGAAGAAATGGGCACAGTAATTCAAATGCCTAGGATAACAGCTCGACAAGGAAACCGATCTAATGTACAGACAGATTCTGCTGAGGACTACTATCGCATGACAGTCTACATCCCGTTTCTTGATTTCATTATAAATGAACTGACGTCAAGGTTCCCCAAGAAGGAGCTGGAATGCGTAGGCTGCAACTCCTTGTTACCAGATCTAAACGATGCCTACATTAGTGAAATTCTTCAAGAGGCGATTGAATATAAAGAAGATTTGCCATGCTTTTCAGCCTTGAAAGGTGAGCTGCACATTTGGAAGTCAAATCCCGAAAATAAGATGCCTAAACATCCGGCGCAAGCTTAGAAGTCTGCCGATTCTCTCCCAAACATTAGAGTATTAATTCAGTTGTAGTGCACTCTTCCTGTAACTACCTGTACAGCAGAGCGAACCTTTTTTGCATTGCGTCGTTTAAAAACATATCTACGCAGCACAATGACTGAGGAGAGACTGAATATGGCTTGGCTTTTCTGCACTTACATCAGGATATTTCCAACGTAATGAAAGCTGAAGAAGTGTTGGACGTTTAGATACGAAAGCACAAGAGGAAATTATCTTTTAAGGTCCTTAAATAATATGAATGTCGAAAATATTGTACGGTATTTAATAAGTTTGATTAATTAAAAGTCATTATCATATACTTCATAATTCATTATGCCTGTACCTGAACAGCTTTTCACGTAATGGTAATAATGATGGCAAGGGGTATTCTTAACAGACATTTTTTATTTAGTTATAATACAATTTTTAACACTAACTTCTTTTTTTTAATGTTTGTTCCTGAAAACTTTCATCAAGTAAGATTTGCTCATTTAAGCGCGATAGTGATTATCTATGCGCGTCGATCTCCATTCTATACTTACTGTCATGACATTTCGCTCATACTGTCATACTCATAGGGTAGGGACACTTTATTTGTGTCTGGCCCATACGAACGGTTTAGCTGCTTGCATAAGGTATTGAAATTCTTATATAAAAATCAAGACTGAGAAAATAAGAAAAGTGAGTTGAGTTTTTTTTCCATCTTTAGCACCTGATACCTGGAAATTGGCCGTCGGCACAAGCTAGCAGGTATCCATACACTGAAATTACATAAGAACACTACTTCATCCCGTACATATTAATGCTGAGAAAATAAGTAACGTCTGGCGGCTCTGGAATCTTGGACTATACGTGTATACGTATGCTAGCACGTGTCTTTACGCCTCTCTCGTAGGGTACTTTTCTGAAGTTTCACTTCTGCAATGCGCAAATTGCACACACACACACACTTTTTTTTAACATCTAAAACTTAATTCCGAAAATAACATGTTATTTTGAATATTGTTTTAAAGATATCTTGCAACCTCAAATGGAAAAAATACAATCTTATTTGATTATATGTCGTCAAAATAATGTTTAGTTGAGCTGATTGTTTATATATTTTGTAAGTGAATGTGTCGAGTATATTGAAAATGTGCGATGTATATTATGTATACTAAATTTATGTCATTCACGAGTCTTAGAACCGGAAAACCTCCATTTGATACACTATGTATAAAAAGTAACGATCATTCATTTCAAATACAAAGTACAGAATATATTAAATATTTAGGGATAATGATGGACTGCCACCTACGATGAAATGAACAAGCATATCTTGTTATCAAGAAAATAAGATCGTTACTAGGTACATTCAAAACTTTAAGAGAATTATGTGAGCAAGACGAACTGACGAAAGTATATCAAGCACTGGTTGAACCGCATTTGAATTATGCTATACTATCATGGGGACCGATAGCAAACTCGTATTATAAAGGAATAGAAGTAGCTCAAAAATGGGTGTTAAAAATTATGTACCATAAGCCCATTACTTACCCAACAGAAAATCTATACCAGTTGTCAAACATGTTTACTGTGCGTCAACTATACGCCCGTGCCGTTCTTATGTACCAACATCAGCTACATGTGCCTACAAAAACTGGAAAAGATATGAGGTCTCTAAACATACCTTTACCTATGCCAAAGAAGACAATTGGTTATTACTTACTCTACAATACACTTCCAAAGAACATCAAGGAAACTAAGGCCAAACTAATGTTCAATAAGAAAATAAAAAAATGGATTCGAAGCAAGCCTTCATCTTTCTGGTATACGTTCACAATTAGAAACAATTTCATTTAGCAGTAATTTTCCCAAATATGTAAAAATTAATTTAATTAAGCATAGCAATTCTGTGTACACAATTCTTGTAAAAACTCTTTTTTTGATATGTACTGCCCACGTACAAGTTTTGAACTTTTGTGGGAAACAAAATGTTTGTTTTTTGATATGAAATAAGGTGGTAATTATTTGAAACATTTATTATTTTACAGAAAATAAACATTATTATTATGGTCCTCAGTTAAGTGGAGAAGCTTTTAGTTTGACTAAAAGGTTAAAATAAAGGTCTTTATTATATTTAAATTTTGTGATACCTTGCTGCTCATTTTGTAAGAGTTTTGATACTGTGTCTATGCTATTTAAAATTCTAAATAGTAAAAGAACACTGTTTCTAAGTCCTCTAACGTACTTTTGAATCTTAATGTCTAAGATTTCTAAGTCTTGGAACCTGGATGTTTGTTTTTTCGTTATTATATGTTGTACTAGATAAATATAATAGTTATTTATGTACCAAGTGCGTTATATAGATCCTTATGCCCTGAGGGAAACATTCGGCCCGAGGGATGAATGTTGCCCGATGGGCATAAGGATTTAGTAACGCACGCGGTGCATACAAGATTTTATTTTTCACGAAAAAGTTATTATATTATGATGAAAAAGCGATTTTAAAATCGTTTCATTGCTCCTATCCATTTTCCTTCTCATAGTAGGTATGTCATTTGTTGATAGTTTGACGTTTGTGAATATTTTTGTCATCATATTCAGTGAATGTCATGCTGCTTTCTTAGTGTAGTTTTATAGAAATAATGAAAATGAATTTACCCAAGAATATCATAGAAAATGCAGCAAAAGCTGCGAATAATTCATTGCCGCAGAAATCCAGAGTCGTATACGATAAGGATTATGAAGTATTTAATCAATGAAATTTGCTTCATTTCTCCTAGTACAATAAGCGGGCGTTTTAAATCCATTATGCCCGCAAATGCGGGCGTAATGGCCTAGGGCATAATGAGTGTGTTTATAGCAACCGTATCCAAGGTGAAATAAACATATAATATACAAGTGAAAAATAAATAAATAATTGTTTGAGGTAGAGCTCTTACTAAACCCTTCGCAAAATAGGATAAAAAAAACTTGTACAAATTATTTCAAATAATATAATTCCACATTCAACTTTTTTTTTTAGATTTTTTATCAAAACCTAAAAATTTCATATTCGACAATGGATTGCTGTTGGATGCTTCAAATTTTGATTTCTTACTACTGGAAACATTTCGGTAGTTTCTCCTTTTACGTTTGTTTATTCCCGCCAAACACTTTAAAGATGGGGGTAAGATATATTCTGGGACATCAGCTAAATGTTCTTGTATCTTCACAGTGTGTAAAGATTTGTCATGTCTCAGAACTTTCAAATCAGTCGGATTATCTTCGAAGTAACCTTTCAGTTTTTGACAATTGAATATTTCTTGTTTAATTTCCTTTAATCGAGCTTCTCTTATCGCAATCTTTGTCACCGACCTCCATGCATCTTTTGCTCTGTATTTGAAAGGTTCTACTTCTTCCAGTTTGAATTGATATTTCTTAAATACCGAGACATCATCTAAACCAGATTTGAGACGTTCTTCTACTTTGTCCAGGAGAACCTTCTCTTTCAAACTGATGAAGGAAAGGACACTCCCCTGGTTGTTACCTCTTGCTGTCCTTCCTGAAATAAAAATAGAATTAGAACTGACAGTAATCAAAAGAAAACAAAGTTTCCATAAGAAATTGTGTTCAGAATGAGGGAACCACGAGAAGAAACAGTAAATCTTACTTTCAACAAAGGAGCTTTATTTCTCAAATATAGAATCAATTAACTTCTTTCAAGTAAACGGCCCCATCAATACAAAAACCAAACTTACACTTAAATATTCAATATCAAGGTTTTGAATAAATTAACTTTGCATGCTCTATTTCATATATATATATATATATATATGAAATAGAGCATTCAAAGTTAATTTATTCAAAACCTTGATATTGAATATTTAATTTAATATATATATATATATATATATATATATATATATATATATATATATATATATATGAAAATAAATAATTATTTATTCGAAATGTTGTTGCCTGTGATTTATTTTTAATCTCTTGATAATTATTAGCAATAACAGGCTGGTTGAAACTTAAAAAACTCGATTTTATTAAAGAGTTGACGTTTTACAACGTTGTAAAACGTCAACTCTTTAATAAAATCGAGTTTTTTAAGATTCAACCAGCCTGTTATTGCTAATAATTATCAAGAGATTATATATATATATATATATATATATATATATAATCTTTATTGAACAATATTTTTAACAATCCCATTCAAAAAACCTTCAGAAACACAAAAATACATCGAAATGTCACAGTTAATAACTACAAAACAATCTTTATGTATTACCATTGCTCACAAAGACAAATATGACCACAAAGGCTAATGCCTGTGTGTGGACCATCATCTGTTTTAATATATAGATATATACACTAGGTACACCTAATACTAGACTTGTCCTCACAGATCGCAGGTACAACCAAAATTTGAAAGGAAAAAAAAAACAAAATCATAATTCCAGATAACCATCAAACTAGCAATAAATTTCCTATCTTTATCATGTATCCAGGTTTTCATTTTATTAATAAATTTTTTATTATTATCTATTGTTTTAATTTCAAGCGGAAGAAAGTTAAAAGTTCTCGGTCCCAGGAAATAAACGCTTTGCTGAGATATTGTCTTCTTTATTTTAGGTACCATCAAATTAAGAACGCTGTTTCGAGTTTCAAATCTGTGTGATGTAACGGGAAATATGCTTTTTCACATGTTTCAACAAACTCAAACAAAACAGCTGTCGTATGTCAAAGAAGCCAGACATTTTATACAACATATCAGTAGGAAAATACATGCTTTTCTCTAGTATAATTTTTATAATCCATTTCTGTTGGATTTCTACTTTCTTTATAACACTGTTATATGCTCCACCCCAACCGTATAATAATTGTGACTGAACCAAGGCGTAATAAATATAATTCAAATATTTTTTGCTCAAAATTGTTGTTAAGTATCTAACCTTAGAGACTAATCCTCTAAGTTTTTTAATAAGATATTCTGCGTGTGCTTCCCACCGTAGATTTGAGTCTACCATTATTCCCAAATACTTACAGCAGTATGCACCAGGTATCCGAAAGGTACTATTTTTATCTTTTATTATTAAATCATCAATACCTTGTAAGCGTCTCTTATCGACAGCAAAGGGAATGTATTTTGTCTTCTCAAAATTTACTGTAAGAAGATGCTCCTCCATCCAATGTTTAATTTTGATGAAATCACTTTCAACATCATTTCTTAATAGTTCCCACGAATTTCCACTGTAAAAAATTGCAGTGTCATCCGCGAAACTGATAATTCGCCCAATAGATTCCACCGAAAAAAGCCCGTTTAAATATAGGGTGAATAAGATGGGTCCCAAAACTGTTCCCTGTGGAACTCCGTATTGTACCGACTCTAAATCGCTAAGACAACCTTCATTTATCTTGACCATTTGTTTTCTATCTGTTAGGTAGCTGCGCAGCAACCCCAGACCAACCCCTCTAATCCCCAATTCCTCTAATATCTCCAGCAGGATGCCATGTTCTACGGTATCGAAAGCTTTCGACAAATCAATCATAATACATAGGCTGATTTTATCATCGTTAAATGACCTATATAACTTTTCAACCAATGCAGCGATAGCATCCTGCGTTGATCTACCCTCTCTAAAACCGAATTGCATTTCTGATAGAATTTCATTTGTTTCTAAAAAGGAATCTAGTCTGGTTTTTATGATTTTCTCAATAATTTTACTTAATATATATATATATATATATATATATATATATATATATATATATATATATATATATATATATATATATATATATATATATATATATATATGTATATATATATATAATCATATATCGAAATCATATGTATTTTATCGATATCCGTTGGAATTTTTAAAATCGGACCAGATCCCAACTTTTTTTCTTGAAACTTTAGCCTCGCCTCGGGGTAAAAACGCTATAATTTTTTAATCTTCGTTGGAAAAATTGGGAATTGAAATTCCCTAATGAAATCATATGTAATTTATCGATATCCGTTGGAATTTTTAAAATCGGACCAGATCCCAACTTTTTGTCGTGAGACTATAACCCATTACCCCCCTCGGGGTAAAAACGCTATAAGTTTTTATTCTTCGTTGGGATAAAAAAAAAACTTGATACTATCCAGAATGTTCTTTATTCAGTTCATCTACCGTTTCTTATTTATTTTGATTGAGCTAGGAACTGTTTTCATAATAAAGTTCAAAATTCGAAATGACTTACTCGAAAATTGACTTCTTATCAAAAAACGATAACCAAATAGAACCACTGAAAAAAAATCAAATATTCACGTTTTTAAATAATCATACCGATAAGGAACACCGAAAGTTATTTACATAACGCACTCATGTAGGTATCTACTTTGAATTCCTAAATGGACAAAAATAAACGAATATTAATTTTTCCATTTATGAATAATTAAAACACGAACCGCCATGTTCAAAAATCTCTCTTGCACAAATCATTGGAAAGCGAAATGGTATTATGCAAAAACAAATTACTGATAACCTCATTAACGGATCGACCAGCAGACCTCACCATAAATATTCATTCGCATGTTAAAAGCGATATAGACATTTCATAAAAACAGAATAAATATTCAATACAATGGTCTCGCGGTAAAATAAAAAATTATATCAACAAGTGTTTTACATATTTCTATATAATATCGTTGACGCTGAACCGTCGACTCACAAACAAATTTTAACCGTGACCAAAACTGAGTATTGTCCGAAACAAAATGTTGTCCGTCGTTTTCTTACTGTGTTTTGCATCTGCGACTTTTTCCTTAGGTAAGTGTTTGACATCTCTGGGAATTTTTTCCTAGGTAAGTGTTTTTCATCGGAAGATAAGTAAAGAATAATTGCGACGTGATATTAACGACAAAATGAATATGACAAATTTTTCCACAATTTAAGTAGTTCGTCAATTAAAAGCTCAAACCAAGACTTACGCAGTTGACATTTAGTATTGCGAAAATTTCCAATATTGAAATGTCATGCAATGCAAATTGGAAAGTTCAATGCATCGTATAACCAACAGCTCCGCTCCGTCACTAAGGAGACTAAGGTCACATTTTTCCTCATATATATATATATATATATATATATATATATATATATATATATATATATATATATATATATATATATATATATATATATATATATATATATATAAATATGGAGGGTTCAGAAGCCATGCAGTGTAAGTCAACATTTTTTTTAAAATGACGTATTGTAGCCTGTTCCTCATTCCTCAATTTTTCTACTGACAATACAAGTAAGTCATAATTTGAATCATCTAACCACAGATGTCTGCACCTATACTGGCCTCGAAATAAATGAATGAGTTTGTAGATATATATATATATTTATATATATATATATATATATATATATATATATATATATATATATATATATATATATATATATATATATATATATATATATATATATATATATATATATATATATATATATATATATATATATATATATATATATATATATATATATATATATATATATATATATATATATATATATATATATATATATATATAATATGTTTGCAATGGCGAACATCAGCCACGTTGAATATTTCCAGAAATTAAATTGAAAATAAATAATTTCATTCTACACTTGTTCAGAGAAAATCGAATAAATTAAAATTAAAGAAATATGAGGGAGATGACCATAATTATAACAACTTTCACGAAAAAACCTCAATTCTGGTATGTATCTTTCTTGCTTGTTTCCGAATCAATATTATCTATTGTAATTGGCTTGTAGATCCCGGAGGAGGAAATAAATTATTTCGAAAGCTTGGATAGAAAAAGAGTACACTAACGTGTTTTACTCAAATTGCCGCATCACCACTAAAAGAAATAGAATAGATGTTTCCCACTTAGTTTCGGCAACTAACTAAATCCACTATATATATATATATATATATATATATATATATATATATATATATATATATATATATATATATATATATATATTTTTTGATTGTAAAGTTGAAATTGGTTTATCAGTAATTCCTGAGGAAGGACCGCATTGCTTAGGTCCGAAATATAGAATTTTATTGACGATGAGTCGATTTTAATAACTGCTCCCTTACCTTGCCGATAATCTAAAACCTTGAGGAAATTTGTTTCCTAACATATTATTATTATATATATATATATATATATATATATATATATATATATATATATATATATATATATATATATATATATATATATATATATATATATATATATATATATATTTATATTTATATATATATATATATATATATATATATATATATATATATATATATATATATATATATATATATATATATATATATATATATATATATATATATATATATATATATATATATATATATATATATATATATATATATATATATATATATTTATATTTATATATATATATATATATATATATATATATATATATATATATGTATAGGTATATATATATATATATATATATATGTATATATATATATGTATATGTATATGTATATGTCTATATATATATATATATATATATATATATATATATATATATATATATCTATATGTATATATATATATATATCTCTCTCTCTCTCTCTCTAATGGCACTACAGCCCGCTTCGGGCCTTGGCCTCCCTTAGTTTTCTTCCCCATCCATCTCGGTCCATGGCAGCTCTCTTCCAGTTGCGGACGTTTAAGATGTTTTTTGCGTCCTCTGCGACTTCTTCCTGCCACCTTTTCCGGGGTCTTCCTACCGGTCTGCGCCCCTCCATTCTCGCTTCCAGAACACTCCTAGGCATCCTTTGCTCCTCCATTCTAACTACATGACCAGCCCATCGTAATCTTTGTATTCTGGCGAATCTAGATATGGAGATCTCTTTATATTTTTCATATAACTCGTGGTTGTACCTTGATCTCCACTCTCCATCTTCTTGTGTTGGTCCAAAAATGCGTCTCAGAATTTTCCTTTCAAAAGCGTTGATATAGTTTGCCATGTTCTGTGTTAGGACCCATGTTTCGCATCCATATACTATTATGGGTCTGATGATGCTCTTATAGATTCTGATCTTGTTCTTTGGGTATACATCACGGGATCTGAATATGTATAGGAGCGCAAAGTACGCTCTGTTTGCCTGGGCTACTCTTCTTCGGATCTCCGGTTCCTCACTTCCATCTTTGGATATGTTTGCTCCCAGGTAAGTAAAATTTGTTACTTTCTCCAAGTTGTCATCACCTACAGTCACGTTTTGCAGAACTCTGGTTGAGCGTGTTTGCGTTAGGACTTTTGTCTTATCCGCGTTTATTGTTAGTCCTACCTCGCTGGCTTTGTTTTCCAGGTCTACATATATCTCTTTTACCGTTGTCATTGATCGTCCCATTATGTTGATGTCATCTGCGTATTCTGCTATTTGGAGGATTTATTGCTCAGCTTGTCCATTGGATTGATTGTCATTTTCCTTATGACATACTCCAGGCTAATGTTGAAAAGCATTGGGGCCAGCCCATCGCCCTGTTTTAGACCCTGTGTTATTTTCGAAAGGGTCCGTCAGCTGGTTCTGTATTCTTACGTGCGCAACCGTCTCCGTCATAGTTGCTTCGATTAGTCTGATTAATTTCCCTGGTATCACAAATTCGTTCATTATTTCATAGAGCTTCTCTCTTTTGATGGAGTCATAGGCCTGGCGGAAGTCGACAAATATTTGGTTTACGTCTATGTCATACTCCCAAGTTCGCCTCAACATCTCCTTGACACTAAATAATTGATCGATAGTGGATCTGCCAGGCCTGAACCCTGCTTGGTATTCACCGACGAGGTTTTCCGAGTACTTTTGTGTCCTCTTACTTAGTATATAGGTAAATATTTTGTATGCGGTACATAGAAGTGAGATCCCTCGATAATTTTTACATGTTAACTTATCCCCTTTTTTATGGATAGGGACAATTATGCTTCTTTTCCAGTCCTCCGGGATGTTCTCTTCGCTCCAGATTCTTACTATCAGTGCATGTAGTTCTTCGATAAGCTTTTGGCCCGCTGATTTGTATAATTCCACCAGGATGTCATCAAATCCAGGTGCTTTGTTATTTTTCTGGGCTTTTATAGCTTGTACCACTTCCTCTAGTGTGGGTGGTATATATATATATATATATATATATATATATATATATATATATATATATATATATATATATATATATATATATAATAATAATATGATCAGCATGGTGCAATAATTATTATAGTTCAAAATTTGACGAAAATGCTCGATATATATACGAGTAGTAAATTATGTATCAAGGACATTTTAAATATTTTAATCAAGACCTTTGCTATGATCGAATTTTTTTTACTTTGTTGTGAATGTTTGATTCCACCCAGCTCTAGCTTGTTTCAACTCCACAATAATTCACAGTATTTTCATTCCTATTAGCAGTAAAATCTTTGATCAAATTAACAGTTAAACCGTACGTGATAATGTAGAGACCCTATCATAAGCGATATGCGAATCTAACATTTCAACAATCAATTCACATGGTGCAATATGTTCAAAGTAATTTTTGTTTTTTTAGCGTCTACGTGTTTGGCGTTAGGTAAGATGTTTTTCTTACGATCATACGGAAAAACAATAGGTACATAGGTCGACAAAATGTGAATAATTTATGAGGTTAATAACTAATTTTGTTTTATGTTACGTCAACATCACTATAGAATAAGTACTACTAAACTTGGAAAAAAATTAAGTCTGTTTTTAGAGTAGTTTCAATTTATGAACGATAGTCTATATCAATAACATATCCTTCAAAATTTATGTATTATTTTTATAGAGAATTCAGAATATATTCAGCTTATATGTAATTTGCCTTGTAGATATATTTATACCGCAAATATCATATTCAAATATGAAAAATAGAACTGTTATTCAAATACATAATAAACATCTACTGCATTCCTTTTGATTATGATAAGAGCACTTCAATTGATTATTCAGCTTTCAACTTAACTCATACATACAATATAAACCAGGGATCAATTCAAAATAAACAAAAACAAATCTAAAATCAAAAGCACATTTGATAATGAATTCATAAAATTATACATAAAATTTTAAAAAACGAAAATTTTTTTTTAGCACACTTGACATATTGAGAAACGTTTTAATGTAGTTTGTCATTCATGTGAATATTCCAATTTACATTATTCGCTTTCGTCATTATCTTAATTACTGCTCTGAATACCCAACCTATTTTAAAATCTCTACCAGCCAGAAGTATTAAAATTGAAAAATTTTCTTTAGATAATAATCATTGCAATATTAAAACTAGAGAATTTGAACTTGTGTTTTGGATCAGGAAACACATGAACGTTCTCGTCCATTCATAAATCGGCGGAATGAATATATGAAGACTTTCGAAAAAAAAATTGAATTTTCAGTTCTTTTGCTTAATTTCAGAATCAAATTTTTATAGAGAAGAATCGTGCGCCAGAGTAGGAGGATACTGTGTATTAGAAAAGGAATGTCCCCATGCGGTGCCATCTAGGTTCAAAAATTTATGTGGAGGTCAGAAGAATGATGGAGCCGTTTGCTGTAAAAATTGTAAGTTCATATTCTAACGAAAAAAATTTGGTCATTAAGAAAATGTTTAACATATTTCTACAATTAATTTTGCAGTAAGATGATTAATTCTTCAATTCTTATTCAGTAAACCTTTTTTCATTACATCTTAACCAATAGTTTATTTGCTTTTTTTAACCCATTGCCACATTCTTGAGAATTGGCTTAAAACATGAAACATTTGTTGAGTCATTTAGGGTGATAAATATAAATCATGACCAAATATATTTCTAATGTCACAATTATAATTCAATAATTGTATATTTATAACAGATAATACATTTATAAGAATAGTTCATAACATTCAATATATTTGTTTGTAATCAAGACTATTGTAGGATGATCGCTTGGTGGAACATATTAATAGAACTGATGTATCAAAATAAAAAGCTTAATTTCCACTGAAAATTAAAATATGTATTCAACGTATCTGTTTAAAAATACAATTTCATTTTCAAAAGTATAGCATCTTACTGAACAAGTTCTCTTATTTTTCATAATGGTATAGTATCCCAAAATATATATATCTAGTACATATTATAATTTTTACAGGAAATCAAGCCAAATGTTTTAATTTGATACCTTGTTTGTAATTTCAATAGCATAAAATTATTTAAAGAAATTTACATGATCATATTAAAATTTAAATTATTGTATTATTTCAATTATTTTGTTTAGTCCCACAGAACGACCTCAACTGCAAACAATTGCATAATGAATGCATGAAGACCAGTGATTGTCCAGATTTTCTCAATATTGGACAAAAAGGATGCACAACTGGAACAACATGCTGCGTTTTAACATCTTAAATACATTAAAATGAGTAATATTGTTGATCCTTTTTATTTTTTGAGCATAAAATAAAAATATTATACTATTTTCTTTATTTTCATGAAGATAAAAGAAGTTTTTTTTACAATAAAGATTCATATAATCAAAATACCAAAAATGTTCTAATAATGAACACTGAAATTTCAGATGTTGGAAACACAAAAATAATTTGAACTAAAACTATGGAATCTTCCAACCTTCACAAACTATTGTTATTAAGTATTTATAAAATTGATAAAATCTTTGGGGTACTTTTATTTAAAAATTAAATTAACATAATTCAGAAATTTCGCACTACATTGATTTCAGAGATTAGGTTACTTTGGCTGAGTGTTCAGGCAAAATGTAAATAATTAACAATTATGTAATAAATCATTATATTATGCATTAAAAATTGTGATTTTTCATGAAGAGTTTGATAAAGGTCTCAAGTTTTTCATGTCTATAAGTTTATTCAAGGAATTATATAAACTTACCTGCTCTATGAATATAAGACTGCACATCCAATGGAAAATCAAAATTTATAACATTAGCAACATACTGAAAATCAATTCCTCTTGAAACACCACTTTCCTTGTCCTTCCTCCTTTTAGATTTGCCATCTTTTGGTTTCTTATCAGTTAAAACAGTTTCATCTAGAGATTTCTCATCTGATGCTATGATAATGTCATACACCCCTTGATTAAATTGATAAACAGAATGACAACGAATGGCAGCAGGTAGTTCAGAATTCAAAACGCAAGTTGGAATGCGAAATTGCTCAAGATATAATTTGATTTTGTAACATTTATCAACAGTGTTTACAAAAATTATTGTTTTTCCTCTGATCAAGTGTAGTTTTAATAGAGAATATAAAATTGTAGCTTTATCCATTTCCTCAGCTAACATGTGGTAGTGACTCAACTGAGTGGCAGGCGCTAATTCTGGTTCTTCCAACTTTAAAATGACTGGATTATGAAGAACAAGGCTTTTCAAATTATTGACATCTTCACTAAGTGTAGCTGAAGCAAGAATAGCTTGATAAATTTTAGGTAAATATGATGTTATTTCTTTTACTTCATCTTTATATCCAAATGAAAATATTAAATCAGCTTCATCAATAACCAAAACTTCTAGAGAATCCTTCAGATCTAATGTACCACTTTTTAAATGCATTAATACTCTTGCAGGTGTGCCAACAACTATATCAGGTTTTTCTACAAGTAATGGTTTCTGAATATTTAATCCGACATTTGGGGCTACATCAACACATCTTACTTCTCGTGAACATTTTATTGTTAGATCTTTGATGACGTTACATATCTGGTTGCATAATTCTCTACTAGGAGCCAAAATTACAGCTTTTACTTCTTGATGCATGGCTGTTTTTTTCAAATTTAATATCTTTTGAATGATAGGAACTGTAAAGGCCGCTGTTTTTCCCGAACCAGTTCGTGCTCTTACAAGAACATCCTTGCCTTCAAGTTGGAGAGGAATTGATTTTGACTGTATCAAAGTTGGAGTACTCCATTCTAACTTAACGATTGCTTTAAGGATTCTATCGTCCAGTTCCATTTCATGGAAGTTCAAGTATTTTTCGTCTTCGTCGACCATATTAAATCTTCAAGAAATACTTGCACAATTTTTAAAAAATTACAAAAATTAAATTAGAGCTGTAAGTAAAAATTGATTCCGTAAAAAAAATTCTTTATCGTAAATGAACACTACTACAGTAATCTTGGACTTGGTTAAGTGGAAGCAAATGTTTGTAATGGTTATTTTTAAGAGGTTAAAAGCACACAATATTTTAGTGATGTTCTGTGGTCAAAATGACGATATTGGATACATTTCAAAATACATCTACGATGCATTTAAGTTGATGAAAGTTATTAAAGAAAGTTTGAAGACAAACAAACTTTGATTATATATACGATAATATTTATTTGAAGGAATTATTACTTTGTTTATTTGTGTTTCCATTTCTCAATGATAATTAATATATGGAAGCAGTTACTATATTAGTTATTTTCATGAAGAAGTCTTTGCTTGAATGAAATATTTCCTTTATGTCAAAATATTGATTCTTCCAACTTCTTATAACTTTTGTATATAAATAATTGAAATACATGATAAATTTACTTTAATGAGTGAGTCTTGAACGAATTGAAGATACTTTTAAATAAATAGAAGCTTTCACTGAAAACTTGGCGAATGGAATTTAGTGATTGGTTCTCCAATAAATTTATTCTTCCGAATTTCAAACTGTGTATATTATTTAGGATTTTCGAGAATGTATCAAATAGTTTTTATTGTGAAATGATTTACATTCGTCTACCTCTTAGTGTATTCACCGTAGTGATATTCTGATGATAGAGAAATAGACAATCTACTACTAATAAATTTAAGTAAATTTAGATTCAAATTTCAATTTATGGAAATCATCAAAATAAAAATATGTTTACAGAAGACCTGGATGAAAGTTTCTTTCAAATTATTCATTCGAATTACTTTAATTTTTATAATTTTGATACACATGAGTAAAATAATATGTACATTTCATAAACGAATTCCCAAATATGATATAATGTAAATGTAGAGCAGTAAAGTGCTACTGTGCTACACTACACTTCGCTTGCAAATCGAAGGATATTTTTTATAACCCTATTTTACAGAACACTATCCAAGATATTGATAAATATTAATAAATAATAATAGAGGTGTATTTTCAAAACAATGGTGTTCAAAACCGTTATATTATTTGCTAAGCGATATAAATATCGAAATTATTTGAAAGCAGGATTTCGAGATTCGTTAAAAATATACGTCTCTGGAGGTTATGGAGGAAATGGATTTCCAAAGTAAATATCCTGATATTGTTTTATTTAGACTTTATTGAATGTTTCCAAGGTTTGGTGGTATAGGAGGACAAGGTGGAAACGTAATTCTCATAGCTACAGAAGATATAAGCTTAGAAGAAGTGTTCAAGCAAAATAAATTAAGAAGATACAGTGCTGGAAATGGAGTACATAGTTCCCAAAATTTTATTAGAGGTACATCAGGTCAAGATATAAAAATTAATGTTCCAGTTGGTGTATCAGTTTATACTGAACTAGGAAAGAAACTTGGTATGTATTAAGAAATAAAATGGAAAAATTTTACTATGAAAATTTACTAGGTGAATTAGATAATAAAAATCAGGAGCTAATAATTGCCAAGGGAGGAACAGGTGGGCATTCGAAAAATGGATATTTGGGGACGCAAGGTCAAGCCTATCCTGTACGACTGGATTTAAAACTAATTGCTGATATTGGACTTGTAGGTTTTCCTAATGCTGGTAAAAGTACCCTATTAGGTGCTATATCACATGCAAAACCCAAAATTGCAAATTATCCATGTAAGCTTTTTTATTTCTAAAATTATACGAATCTTAACACTCATTAAATGTTTTAGTTACAACTGTTAGGCCTCATTTAGGAATGATATTGTTCAAAGACCAAAGACAAATTTCTATGGCTGATTTGCCAGGTCTTATTGAAGGAGCTCATATGAATAAAGGAATGGGACACAAATTTTTAAAACATGTAGAAAGAACAAAATTGTTACTATTAATTGTGGATATCAATGGATTTCAGTTAAGTCCTCAATATCCACATAGAACTTGTTTAGATACTGTTATACTTCTAAATAAGGTAAATACAGATACTTAAATAAAAGATTTCGCATCTAATTAGTCCGCTATTTTAGGAGCTGGAATTATATAAGCCACATTTGATTGATAAACCTAGCATACTTCTCATAAATAAAATGGATTCTAATGGGGCTAAGGATAAATATGATGAAATAAAAGATCACTTGAAAAATTTATCACGTGAGTTTATTTTTTTTTTTGAAAGAAAAGAGAGACATAAATTAATCAATTAATCTTTTCAGGAATTTCAGAGAACTATGATGATGATTTGAAACCAGAAAATTTTTTGAAATTTAGAGATATCATTCCTGTATCTGTGAAAAATAGTAAAGATGATATTATACTTGTAAAAGAAAAGTTACGTAAACACTTAGATATATTAGCAGAAGAAGAAAGAAATGACGAAGAAAATTTTAACTTATATCAAAATGTTAGAGAACATTTAAAAGAAAGAGCTCCAAAATTAGTATGAGAACATTTTAAAATAAAATATTTTTAAGTACATATAACTGATGCATTTTTACTTCCTTCAGTAAGTGAATTTGCGAATTTATTAAGTTTCACCCATTTACATCCGATATTAGCTTGTGTCAATTCTTCAATAATATTTTTACCAATAGGACTTGATTTCTTGAATTGAATGTGATCAAAATTTTCTAAAACTCCCACTTTTGACTTCCACCTTTCTACACCATTCCATGCTATCATAATACCATTATCTGTGCATAATTTTGGTGGTGGTCTTACCAATTTATACCCAAATTCATCGCAGACAATTTGGATACCTTTCGGTATAATATTGTTACATGCTACTCCTCCAGACATCACCTGAAAATGTAATTCAATGCAATGGAACTTAATCTTGAAAAATCGAAAGATTAAAGTCAATAAAATTTCAGAAATACATACTAATACCCGATGATGTGGTGGAATGAGATTTTTCTGATCTATGAACTCCATAGCTCTCTGTATTCTATGACATAAATGCCTGGTGATAACCAACAGAAATCCTGCACAAAGATTACCGACAGAAGGTATCACTTGATCAGGTGCTACATCTGAAAATTAAGTTAAATGAGGAAAAAATGTAAACATAACATAATGGTTACATTAGTGGCTCAATATCTGGTACTACACTCTATTCTTCTTTTCAATATCCATGCCGTAGTTATTTATAGAAATAATACACTTGACAGTGACAATCAATACTGGACTAAATTCATGTTACTCAAATAAAACTATTTTTTTTTTACTGGATAAAGTATATTTACTTACTATATTTTTTTTCTTCACTAGTGATTAATCTAGTAACTTGATTATTAAGACCAGCAAAGCTAAAATTGCAGTTTTTATACTGTAATAATGGTATTGCGAAATCAAACTCTAGTGGATTATCAGCTTTGGATGCTGCTAACTCCATTGCTCTGCCACCAGAAAGAACTGAATACTCTGGTAAATTTTTCAATTTCAACCTTCTAGCTGTCTGAAAAATTATAAAAATGGACACATCAAATGAATATTGAATATCTGGAAAATGTATATTTTATACCTTGTCCATTATTTCTCCTGGTGCATTATCTATTCCTTCACCAAGAAGAAGAAAATCATCAGCATTTTGAGCTATGGCTAATAAACAGTGACCACCACTGACTAATAAAACCAGGAAAGGGAATTCTATATTTTTATCGATCATCCTTGCAGTTAGTGCATGTGCTTTCATATGATGTATAGGAATGAATGGCTTTGTATGTTGCTTACATAAATATTTTCCATATTTGATACCAATAGATAAACTCATTGGTAAACCTAAAGTTAAATATAGGGGTACGAGTGTTTAAAGATATCAAATCAATATGTAATAAGGTATGAAGATATTTGAATAAAGCTTTTTTCATTGAAAGTCATATTCTAGAAGAGTAATTTAATAGAGTAGGTTTAATTGTATTTTTTCTGGGTGCCTCACTGAACAATCACCTATTACTAAATTACGATGCAAACAAATTAAATCAGCATCGTTATTATGTTAATATAACAGCTAATATCAAATTTCTTGAAACTTATAATGTGATAAACTCAAATTCCTATCTTTACAGCAGTGAAACATGTAGAATAGTCTCTTCACATTGATCATATTTGAAAATCTTTTTAAATGTAAATTTTTGAGAAAAAAGAAATCATACAATTTTCATGAATTTTTTATTTCACTGAATTTGTTAATGAAACAGAATTATTAATCTGTTTGCATCACAAGAAAGATGAAGAACAAATTAACTCATTATTGTTAATCCTTCTATGATATAAAGATTCAATTACACAAAGCATGAATAACTTATCTAAGTTTCAGAGCTACTACTACTTATTCTCATTTCACAGTTCAGTTTTGAATGAAGTATTCAAAAATATTCATAAAACTCTCTTTTTTGGTATACTTGCCTGGCTCTGTGGTCACAGCAATAGCGCTCAAATCTTTAAAATATATACCAGATTCTTGTACTGCCTGATGAACTACTGTTTCTATATGCTTTCTGTGCAGATCTTGAGCTATTGGAGGTATTATACCACCATTCCTAAAATTTAAAAATGAATTAACTTTGTGTTATTGTCCAACAAATGAACTAACTTTAAGTGAATTAAATGTTGAGAATACAGTGATTCACCTAATATATTCCCATCTAAATCTAACACTGCACAACCTGTGTCATCGCATGAAGTCTCAATTCCTAAAATAAAGTGTCTTCTAAATTGATTTCCACGGTGGAACCACTCAAAATTCATAGTTTTTCTTGCATTTACTTTTATTATAGATAACATTTTATTTATAACAAATCACATTAAATAAAAGTGGAGCAATTATATCCAGTTCTAATTTATTTTGAAATCAACATAACCAATACAATCATAGATAAAGGATGCGTTCGTTCAATACAATTCAATATCTTGTATATTCTTCTTCTTTTTTATAACCATCGCCCTGTACCTAGACACTCTTATGTATACTTTTGCTACACAAATAACAAATTGTTACCAATAAGTTACTTTAATTTTTTAAAACTTTTTGACCATGTGAACTAGTAAATTACTCATAATATTTCATATAATAACTAATTCTCATGACATTTACAATATCCATACTCGAGATTCGAAACCGGTATCTTCTAATCCTAGACCGTTAGTCAACCGTAAAGACAACAGCAGCTGCTAGTTAATATACATTCATCAATATTACATTTTAATTTTGAAACGTTAGGTATTTAGATATTAAATTAAAACTGAATCATTTGATATAAGCATGTTACAAGGGTGTGATATATGTTAGATGTTTGTACCCTTCTATGTTATATAGGTGTTCTTTAAATGAAATGTTTGACTTCCAAGTACTTCTTTCATGAATAAACATCAACGTTCGGCGAATGACATAATCCAAAATATATAATATAATCATGATACATAGATGAAATATCAGGAATGACTTTATAGGTATAACTCGATTTGTGATAACTCACAAAAAATTCTAAGATGCAAAAGAAATCCGGTTTTTGTTATTTTTGTAGTAAAACCAACGAAATTGCTTTTAGATGAAATTCTCAAAATAAGTTGACTGAATCCAATAACATAACCAACAAAATATAATAAATTCTTGTAATGTGAATATTTTATGAAGGTTTCGATACTATTTCAATCAACCTTTGCATTTCTTTCGAATACTGAATCTCAGCGCGTCTTTTTTATTCTCTGACTAAGTTCAATAGAATACTACGAATTAATTCGTTTTTTCGTTACTCTACAAGCGATCTACTCATAAAGTAGATGTGATGGTAAAACTTTGGCTTGTTCTATTGAAAATACTTATATGGTTACTGTTATCAATCGTTAAATTACGAATGGAATTTTGTTTGTAATTAGCTCTATATATTAAAACTAAAGTAATATCATAATTCTGTTTCTTTTGAAATACTTTTGGCATTATTTATAGAAAAACGACGGAGTTGTAGTCACAGATTTTATTTCCCTGCAAATTCCAACAAGGGAATTAACCACAGAGTTATAAAAGCAATTTGTGAATTAACTAAACAATTTTTTTGAAGTAAGAGAAGGCCTATGTATGTTTAGATTTTATAAGAATATTCATTCATTTAGTTAATTAAAAATCATCATGGTATCACCTGATTTAACGCACTTGATGATCGAATTAGAAAAACAAGAACTAGAGGTTATTATAAATCGAGATTCTTTATAAATATTTTCAAACCTTTTTTTTCTAGGCCCCCAATGGAATAGCATCTCCACAAGTATACGAACAGTTACTAGCTATTTATTTATGTAATAATGATCTGTGAGTATCTGAACATATTGTAAAAATTAACTTGTATTTCATATTGACTTGATGATGTTGTAGGTGCAATGCAAAATATTTATGGAAACGAACACCACCACAAATTAAATCAAGCACTCCAGAACTTGGTCATATTTGGAGCATTGGTCAGTTTATGTGGAAGAAAGATTATCCTTCAATTTACAAGACCTTAAATTCTGTCACATGGTCTGATACGGTAGCAGATATTATGTTAAAACTTCAAGGTAAATTTGTATACATTTTTAGAATTTAATATTTTTCCCCATTTTCAATCACACTCTGATGGTTTAAAGTTTTAATATTTGAAACATATATTTACTGATTATGTAGGATTTTTACTTTTAATATTGTGGACACAATTTCATAAATTCTATTTTTCAGAATCTATTCGTAATCGAGCTGTTGAACTTATATCACAGGCTTATGCGTCAATAACGTTAGAAACAGTTTGTGCAATGACAGGACTTCCTCCAGAAGCTTGTAGCAGAGCATGCCTGGAAAAACAATGGCAAATAGAAGCCGATACTAAAATAGTTAATCCTATTAGATCAAATACAGAATCTGCTGGACAGACCAATAGTGAAGACCAATTGTACAAACTAACAGATTTTGTTTCTTTCTTAGAAAATTAATTTTTGTAATATTTTTCAATGTGTAATAAATTATTATCCTTTATTTGAAAGCTTGATAACATTATTTATTGACTATAACCACAACCATTAAACATTAATAACAGTTCATCTGTTTCGAAAATTTTGAGGTTTTCAAAGCGAAAGGAATTTATCACAAGATTCAAAATGAAATGTGCAATATTTTTATTTATTACATCGAACACAACTTGGTTGAATTATAACAAAAGCTAAATACAGTTGCTAAATTTCTTGAAACACTACAAATTTTAGTTTGATGGTTGTAACATAATTTTGATAAATTTTACAGTAATAATAAACCTCTTAATACCAAAATGGGTTGATCTTAAATAGCATAAATATCTATTTAGATTTGAACTTCACATCTAAGATCACTAAATATATGGTCGTTTTACTTCTGATATGGTTCAAGTTCTGAACCGATTTCTGAGCATTCTAACCTTTTTATGAATTTGGATAGTTTTGAAGCAATAAATGAAGAAGAATGTGCTTAATATTGAAAATTATCACAAAATCCAAACTTTCGTGTAGTCAGTTTTCCCCTCAGGATCCGTTAGAGGTTAACCTAGGTATTTTCCAAAAAACAAATTGCTAATTTTGAGGTATATCATATATAATTTAAAAATACATTATCTGATATCAAAGCATCTTTAAAAAGAAAAAATCAATAATTATCACATTTTTCCTTAACATATTTTGATAACCTCACGATCTTCTTTAATTAACAATTTCATTTGAAACATGAAGTAAATTTCAAGGTTTAACTTCGAAATTAGCTGCAATTCTCGATTTTCTTTTATTCCTAGTCCTTGGTTTTTTAGGTTGAGTTACTTCAGGAACCTAAAAAAAAAAAACGTTATTTTAGATTTATATAGATTATATAATAACCGATCATTCGAATAAATTGAATATTTTTTAATATTTCATAAAAATAAACATTAGATAATGTAATCTTACTTCTAGATATAAATTTTGGGTACATCAGTTAAATTTTTTTGAGGAGATACCAAACTTTTAAATTTTTGTAATGAACATATACATTTCGCAAAATCTAAAAATAAGTATTGTACTTGTAGATCGATTTAACAATTTAATAGAAAATGTATTGGTAGTCTACTGTTGTAATTTTCATTGCAATAAGTAATTCAATAAAGTATTATTTACTTGATTTGATGAGTTGTTAGGCTTTTCAGTCAATACTGCCATTGTGCTCTTCTTGTCTGTATCATTATCCGTACTTTCTGCAAGCACACTAAAGCTGTTGCTAGAATTTGCTTTTTCTTTCCTCACAACTTGAAGGGGAACCAACCCTTTCCAAGTATTTTTATTAGATGAACTATTCACATTTTTTCCATGTTGGACTTGTGCCGCAGCCTGAAAAAATACTGCAATTACAGGGAACATTAAAAATCATATATTTACCTTTCCATCTGAAACGCACCATTGTCTAGGGGGCGTTGGGAATTTTTTGGGACTTGCTTTTGGCTGACTGGTGGATGTATTCTTTTGTTCGCCCTAAAAATAGAAGAATAATTGTTGATGAAATTTTCTCACCATTACTTGTCTAAAACAAGAAAAACGGTGTCATGGGACAACAGGTAGGAACGAAGTTCCTTCGGATAATATAGGACCACAATTTGCGAAAACGAAATATGTGCGTGTCGGGGCGCACGACAGAAGTGATAACTTATACTAATCCAAGTTGAAATAATTAATATTGAAATGTGGGGCTAAGAGCTATTACGAGATTGTAAATAAAAAAATGAAAAAAGCAAGAAGTCACCTCTGGGATTCGAACCCAGAAATACGGCAATCAGGGTCAGTACTTACACCACTCGGTCGTCAACGCAATGTAAAATTTAGACACAAGAGTGTATATAACGAGAGGATAACGTATCGCCACGCTATATAATTGAATATAAACCTACAATACGTAGTCATTATTTTATGGAACAAAGGACCCCGCAAATTTTAAGTGGAAATTGGGTTTCACTCAATGTTTCTGAAATTTTGGGGTTAGATTCTTCAGAGCACGTGGATCAAAAGTCTCAATGGACAGAAAGCGCCAAAATGCTTTATTTTTTCTGTACAGTATGCTGAATTTGCGAAAAAATTAACAATTTGCAAACATATATACACATAAGTATAAACGCGTATGTTGTGTGTGTGTGTGTGAGTGTGTGTGCGCGCGCGTGTGTTTGTACGCGCGTGTGTTTGCACGAGCGCGTGTGGTTGTGTGTGCGTGGTTGTGTGCGCGCGCGCGCGTGGGTGTTCGCGCGTGTGGGTGTGCGTGCGTGTTTTTGTGAGAGTGTGTGTGTGGGTGTACGCGCGTGTGTGTAGGTTTGTGTGTGTGGGTGCACGCACGCGCGCGCGCACACACACACACACGCGTTTATACTTATGTGTATATATGTTTGCAAATTGTTAATTTTTTTGCAAATTCAGCATACTGTACAGAAAAAAGAAAGCATTTTGGCGCTTTCTGCCCATTGAGACTCTGAAGAATCTAACCCCAAAATTTCATAATCATTGAGTGAAACCCAATTTCCACTCAAAATTTGCGGGGTCCTTTGTAAAGCTTTATCTTTTCATTTTCATTATGCCATATCTGATTCCTGTCTTAATCTGTTCTTTTATGCATATAACTATAACTTATACAAAATTATTTCGATGTTTCACATTTGACGTTTTCGAGTTGCTTGTACATGAATTCATGAGTACATATAATGCATTGGCTATTGACGTAGCGGAGTGGGATCAGAAAGAGAAGGTATGAGAGAACGGAAAGAAAGAGAAAGGTATAAAATATTCGCTTGTGTTAACTAAAAGCGTGACTTTCGTCATTCTATTTCCGTCACACTTTTAGTCTCGCATATTTTTCAGTTTGGTCCCGCAGCGAAATCCCTATCATCTTCAAGCCTGCCGTAAGGAACTTCGTTCCAATAATCAATCTCCGCTCCAGTGAAATCTATCATGGTCTGTACGACAATGCTTTTTTTTAATGTATAAATAAGATGTTTTTGTTCAGGATCTAATCAGTTATGTAAAATATACCTCCGAATTAAGTATCTTTAAAGCTTCTTCTGCCACAAACTCGCTAGCTTCCTCCCTAGATCTGGCTGGTCGACCAAGTATAATTTGTCGGTTTGGCAGCTTCATCTGGGAGTATACAGTATCATTTTTATTATTATTATATTGATACCTTGGCAAGCCTAAACCTTTAGATTGGTAATAAGATAATAACTGTACCGAAAAAGGCTGAAAATAAAAAACATTGAAAATCTTTGGTATAACTGATATTATTATATCTTACAGTGCTCGGAGTGACATTAGATTGGAATTCTTGTTGCTGGTGCCTTTTATCATTTTTAATCTCTTTTTGTTTCTCTGTTTTCGATGGTGGGATACTATAATTAGCCGAGGTTGTATCAATTTTGAGCAGTTTTTTCAGGGCTTCTGCAGTTTCCTGGAAAATTGGTAGTAATTGTCATAATCAGATAAATTTGTCGGAATATTTTTTATATGTTCATATTTTCAAAGATTTTTGACAAGAAACTCAATATTTTAACTTATATCAATACACGAGGGACACCAATTTTTTCACATATCATGTGCACAATTCGTTGGCTCAACATGTAAAGAACAATCGATAAAAAACGGATAAATTCTCAAAATTGGGTGGCTATAAGAGAAATTTTGAAAAAAGAATCAAATAACATAAGCAAGCTTGAATAATTTTTCCCTTGCTGAATATATTCAATATCTGTTGTAAGTTGTAAAAGTTTTTTTTGAAGAAGAAGAAGAAGATATATTTATTAAGTAGGTTTCCCTAATATACAAAAGCTCTAATATATATACACATATGAATAACAAAAATAAAAAATAATGTATCATAATGTATGGATTCATCCTATGTGAATGATCTGCTAAGAAGGTTATTAATCTGCACTACTAAGAATAACATTATATATAATACTAAATAAATAATTGGTTTGCCAAACTCGACTTCCCAAAATGCAGGCGGCCGAAGGCCGCATTTTGGCAAACTTATGAAGCCGAGATAAGGAGATTGGCCCCGAATCGCGGGGCCCGAAGGGCCCCGTCGATCGCCCACGTCCTTTCCGTAGTGCTTAGGCTACGTCTCGCCTCGATCCGAGACGCCGATTTTCGATATCGAACGTTTAAAGTTTAACGTTTCTCCGAAATTCGCGAAAACGGCTGCATTCCCGACGCTTAAGAACTATTTTCGCTTCACATGGACTCGAATTCACGTGACCGCCTTTCGAGCCGACAGTTGGACGGGTCGAATTCTATCGAGAAGTTTCGGCACGGCGAGGCCCAACGAGATCGTAGTATTTAGCCGATTCCTCACGAACTATAGATTGACAGTGAGCAGATGGCGCGCCGGTTCGACAGAGGCAGGGACGGGCTCAGCACTTGACGCGTCGCGTACCGTTCGACAGAGGCAGGGACGGGCTTTGCACTCATCGTGGTTCGGGAAACTATATTTTCATCGATCTATAGTTTTCACGGATCTATTTAATAGGCGGGGGAGTCTCTCACTAGTTACAATTAACTATAAAAACAGTTTTAATACAATATAAGATTGAACAGCAAACTGGACAACAAGAAGGATTGTGAAGGTTTACCTTCACAACATACCACTCTATTTAATTTCTTGTTGTAATAATTTCTTTTAGGCACTAAAATTTATATAAACTGAGTTACCAAGATTTTTGTATCGAGTTCTGATGAAGTCGCTGTGTAGTGAAACGCCGCGGCATAGATTCAAGAAATCGTTCAAATTAAACATTTTATTCTAATAATATATACTCACCTCGGTTGGATCCCTTTGCTGTATCTTAGTGAAGTTTGGCATAAAATTAGGTTTCTTTTGATTAGGATTGGCTGGTTTAGGCTTTATGTCTCTCTCACGGTCATTTACTTTACTGACGCCAGCAGTTTTTCCTCTTTGATTGTTATAGCCGTTATTTTTATGATAATTATTCGAAGATGGTCCTTGATATGAATTCGGCGGATACTGTTTTGCAAATGGATTTCTAGCGTCGAACGGCTGCTCCAACCTCGAGTTGTATTTGATCTGAATTTGAGGTTGCGGCTGTTTACCGTTATTTTGTCTATTTGGGATCTTGTAAATTGGTTCACCATTAGGCATAACTGGAGGAACAGCATTATATGAAGGTTTAGCTTTTGCGAATTGATTATTATTGAATTTAGCAAATGCGGAGTTTTGAGGATTTCCATTTCTATTATTTTGATGGTTGTAATTCTGATATTTTCTTTGCGTGTAATCATCATGCGTCTGAGTAGGAAAAGTTGTAATTTGTTCTACAAATAAATTTATGAACGTTAATTACTATATGAATAATTTTGTCAACTTGGAAATTGTTTTAAAGCTAGGAAACCAATTTCAAATTATAAAATAGGAAACTTAGATCTCAAATGTTCATGATAGATGATTCAGTGTCTATCATAATATCATAAATTTCTAAAACTAAACAATTGTACCCTGTAAATATTATATAGTATTAAAAACTCACACAATACTGGGAATTTTCAAGTTTACATTCTATATAATTTCACACTCATTAAGGAACGGAAAATAATCAATGTCTGAGAATGTATAAATAGTAAAAATGTGGAAAAAGAGCGTTTATTTACAATTGATACGAAAAATATTATGAAGTTTTCTTAATTCATTTAAGAATTGATAAATATTTCAAATTATTTGAATTTACTCAAAATTAATTTTCATAAATGAAAATAATTCAAATTGTATGAACTTTCAACATATAGATAATATAAAAGGAAATACAACTGTCAATAATTCCTCGATAAATCCTTCAAAATCTTCTAAGGAAACGAATTAAAAATAATTGTCTATGATATATGATATAAAATTATTTGTCCACGACTGTACTATAAATCATTCATTATACGTGCGTTTCCTGAAGTACAATTATACCTATTATTCACTAGTGTGTATAATGGTTTATTATACACTGCATGACGTCACACTCAAAACGTATGTCCAAACTTGAGACTATCATTCACATTGTTAGGATAGTATTGTTATTAGATTTTTAGGTTTTATGTAACTAAGATAACTTTTAGGCAAATTATTAAACTAATATTTAATATAATGCCCAACTTATTGAATATTTACTCTAATAAATTATCTATTTCATTTTTATCAGAGTGAAAGAAAGGAATGGAATCGATGTCAAGTGAAATAGTTGACGTTTACGTGAGTATGCAGTTTTCAGTGAACACAGAAAATGTTATGTCAACGCTTTTGATAACTATTTTTATTGTTGAAAATGCAGATTAATACTAATTTTTTCGAGGAAGTCGTGGACGAAGTATAGTATTCTACTCGCACAAAATTACAATTTTTCACTCGGGTGAATTGCGACACTCACCTGCGGCTCGTGTCGCAAACTTCACCCCCGTGAAAAATAGCAATCATTTTGTGCTCGTCGAATAATATACTATTATTGGCAATAAAAATGAGTAATGTACCTGATTTTCCTGTTCTCTTTAGATGATTTCTTATTCCATGAGAAATATTGATGAATGCATTGAGGGGAACTCTGAATCCTCGACCGTCTGTACAATTTATCTCGTTGCCACCTTCGAATTTGGAATCGAACACAATATCGTACATCGAGTCTAAGACACCCGCATGAATGCCAATAACAGTACCTTTCAATCCATATGGCACTGTGTGGCTACTTCTCACATTGACGATTCGGTCGAAAAGTTTTACTTTGACAGATTGATCCGGTAAGATATTCCCAAAAATTAGTTCAGGCTAAAAACGAAAACACAACATATAACTGATTATTACCCCGAGGCGAAGCTGAAGGGGTTATAGTCTCACGACAAAAAGTTGGGATCTGGCCCGATTTTAAAAATTCCAACGGATATCGATAAAACACATATGATTTCATTAGGGAATTTGAATTCCCAATTTTTCCCAACGAAGAATAAAAAAATATAGCGTTTTTACCCCGAGGCGAAGCTAAAGTCTCACTACAAAAAGTTCGGATCTGGTCCGATTTTGAAAATTCCAACGGATATCGATAAAATACATATGATTTCATCAGAGAAGTTTTGTTCCCAATTTTATCCCAACGAAGAATAAAAAATTATAGCGTTTTTTAGATAGGCATTACGGCATGCGCATGCGCCAAGGTCGATATGTACGAAGTCCTACAAAACATGCGTCGAAGTGCTCTGTGTGCCACGGTAACCAAGCGACGTTGATAGCTTAAGCTGATTCTGCGTCTGCTTCCCATCTTATCAATTTGATTCATAATTTGCAGCAAAATGAGCCGGAATAGGATATTCAAATTCGACAGTCAAACAATGAATTTTTTTGCTACATTTTCACGGATTTTATTCGTAATATCGACTTATTAATACATTTATTGCAATTTTCCTTCATTTCATTCGTAAAATCGACTTTCATTGTTATTTAATTTATTTATATACCTAATACATTCAAAAAATATTGACGAGATGCACATGCGCCGAGGGGTTTTATCATTCCTAGTGCTACGCAGTAGGGTGTCCTTCATTTTTTTAAAATTAAAATCTGTTATTTTAAAGCATTGGTGATTACATAAAGTGAACAAGGAAAATTCTTCAATAATTTAAAAATTATCAAACAAGTTTCCAAGGAAGCTGGTTATACGTTATACGTATTCTGCAACACAAAATCTGCATTCACAATCCAATGGTGAATTATAGAAATTGTCAAGTCACCCCGACTCAAAATCTGCATACAGCTGTTTCGATCTTATTAGATCTCATCAGTGCAGCTTATTTGACTCGGAGTGAATTAACAAATTTCTAATTGTTCCCCAATACAAATCGTGGTCGGTAACACTGTCTGGATAACAACCCAGAGCGCCCTCCCACCAAAGATATTGGAAACCAACAATTCACCGCTTAGATCGAAAATGCAGAAATTCGTCGCGCAAACACGTACCTCCTGACATGAAGATATCTACTCTACAACAGTGGCGTATATGATTCCAAGGCACACTAACATAGTGATTTAAAACCTTTGGATATACTCACGAGAGCGCGCTCCGAAGATGCTAGCAGCGTAATACGCAAAATACAACAATCAAATCATGAAAAACATACTTGTTGACCATGGTCAATTTCATACATTACATAAAGTGACCAAGGAAAAATCTTAAATAATTTAAAAATTATCAAACAACTTCCCAAGGAAGCTGGTTATACGTATTCCGCAACACAAAATCTGCATTCACAATCCAATGGTGAATTATAGAAATTGTCAAGTCACCCCGACCAGCTTCCTTGGAAAGTTGTTTGATAATTTTTAAATAATTAAAGAATTTTCCTTGTTCACTTTATGTAATAATAATAATAATAATAAAGTAGTTTTATTTATGACTCCTAATGCAGTATCAAGTACTGGTTGCAGAGCCTTATCCTTTACAATAATGAAATATAAAACAAAACAATTTTAACAATATAATCATAACATAAATAAAAAAAATTTCTTTCAACTTTTTTTCCATTTAATTTCCTCAAATAATCCTGAAGGCTATGACACATTTTCCTTATATTGGAGATGCTGGTGATTTCTTGTGGTGTGGCATTATATGAAATTATACTATTATTGACTGGATTGTTCTTAGATTTTGCTGTCCTATAGAAGCAAGTTCTCAGCTGTTGTTTCGACCTTATGGAATATTGGTGGCAGTCTTTAACTTGATTTAGTTTTACATTGGTTTTTAGATTCTTGTTTTTGATGTGATATTATATATTTCACTTGTTCTAGTGTTTTTAACTTGCCAACGTCCAATATACTTGTTGATTCATAAACTTTTTCTGTTGGAGTATAAAAGTCCAGATCAAAGATTGCTTTCATGATCCTATTTTGCATTCTTTGTAGTTTCGATAGTAAGGTCTTAGGTGCACTTCCCCAACATACAATCAAGTATCTAATATGTGGCTCCACAAAGGTGTTATATAATAATCTTCTTGTATTGTAGTTTATAATTTTTGTACACCCCCTAATTGCACCAACCATTGGTGCAATTTTTGTCATTACATATTCAATGTGCTTATCCCATGATAATTTATTTTTTAAGTGTAGTCCCAGATACTTGTAATCTGTTACTTCCTTCGAATTTATATCATTTATACTTAACTTAATATCACATTTTTTTTTTTGATTAAATATCATGTGAACAGTCTTACTAGTGTTAATTGTTAATGTATATTAATGTAATGTATGAAATTGACCATGGTCAACAAGTATGTTTTTCATGATTTGATCATTGGCGATTCTTTGATTATCACAGTTTGACATTAGACTTCCGAACATCTGCTGATTACTTTTTAAAAAAATAAAAGGGTACAATTTCTCGCAATCTTAGCAATACAATATGTGTGGACGTTTTTCGCCTTTCACGCTCGTTTCTAGAATTCTTATTAGGTCATCATAAAATCTTATATTTTTCAACTACAATTCTTAAAATATCAACTGTACAGCTTACTGCTACGACCAAGCTAGTTAGTCGAGTATGTTAGGTACGCTGGTTAGCATTTGGGAGGTCTCGGGTTCAAACCCCGGGGCCGACTGGTCTGCCATGAGTTTTTCTCAGAGGTTTCCTCATGGTAATGTAAGTCACTGCTTGCAAACTTATAAGGCGAATGCTGGGCCAGTATTAATCCTCTGAACCCTACCCACACTTCCTATGTTCCATAAATATCCCGTCTCACCTTTCCTTAATGCACTTGTACATACAAGTGTATCCTCTGATCTGGCTGAAGGAGTTAATCCCAAACTCAAGCTTGTAACGTGTCAATTCCCCGATGAACCGCCGCCACTGAATTGTTCATTTAGGTACCGTGTTTTCACGCTTCACTTTCGTTTCCTCTATGGTTAATGACCTGCGTATTAAGAAGGAGAGTATCTAGGAAGTGTCGGATTAACAATCGCTCGTTCTTTTAGCAAATGGTTGTCGAACAAGTAACAACGTTAGATATTGAAATTATATTCATACCTAGTAAACGAATAGTTTGTTAAAAATTATTAAAATTTATTAAGTATCTGTGGCGTCTGATAGACGCCACGTTGTCAGGAGCTAAAAGTCACATTATCTGAAGTTTGGAATCCACATTATCTGCAGTTTGGAATCCACACTATCTGAAGTTTGAAATCCACATTATCTGGAGCTACCAAGAACTTGGGACAAAGATAGGGCAGAAGTCAAGAGTTTAAAGAGGAATCGCAAACATCGAACTTTGTAAAAACAACAAGATAAGTCTCATTATAATTATATGTAATAGAAAGCAGTAAATACCTTCATTTTACTTAGTAGTTATTATTCCTGAGAACAACCCAGAACCCTAATATGTTTAACCAATATCCCTGCTAGCTTGGGCAGAAATAACTGTTAAAAAGGGAGGTTGGTTACAAGCTGCCCGCCTCCCTGACACATACTTCAGAGAGGAATGAAACACGTGTTTCCTTTTTTTTTTTTTACTGCTACGATACACAATTGAAGAGATAAATCCTGATGGCCCGGAGCAATAAAACTTAATGGGATGTTTTCTTAATCTTTTCAAATCGGTAAGGATTCTTAACCTTCCGCTTCAATAGTATATAAACAATAAAAATGTATCGAATTTACAATCATGGTGGTTAAGCATTTTTTATAAAGTTAACAATCATGCAAATAGTTGGAATCAAAAGCAGAGACAGGGGATGTAACAAAGACAACTAAGAAGAAAGGAGTCAAAAGAGCGCACATGCATTCGCTTTACGCATAGTATTTTTAAAAATAAATTAAATAGTGTTTGTGACTCTGGTGCCTTTTAGTTAGGGTTGCCATCCGTCCGGGTTTCCCCGGATTTGTCCTAGTTTAGGGGCGTCCGGACGGGGCTTTCAAAATATGTCCGGGTAAAACCCGGACAAATTTTGTGTCCGGGTGTGTGAAGCTTGAGTGTCAGTGACATAGATGAGCTATTAAATGCAAACCAGTTGTGGACGAATTTTTTCGAAACATCTATATTCTAAACTGCTCAAAATTGCATAGTAATATTTTTGTATACCAGCTCACAATGCGAATGTAGAGTGACTTTTTTCGCTAGGGTCGGAGTCATGGAGGAAGGAGAGAAACTTGCTAAATACAAATAATACGCTCTCTTCTCTGATCAAAATAAAGACTAATTTTAAAGACTTGAGTTGCTCCGACTTTTACAAATTCATGATGAAAAATAAAGACATTTTGGGAAAAATTGGCAAGTATGAAAAATTCCAAGTTAAGTTGAATTAGTAAAAAGAACTTAATCTCGTTAAAATTAAAAATTGTTACTTACTTTTAATTTATAGTTAATAAATAATTTAGACTTTTGGGTACCTAACCTATTTTACCGAACTAGATGACCTATCCTATAATTTGCTATTACAATGTAGAATCTAGTCTATTTGATTTTTTGTCTACCAAAAATTATCGTCATGGGTTGTTTTTTATTTGATGATACCAAAAAAAAAGAGAAACTGTAAACTGTGTATAATAGAATTTTATTTGTTTTTTGTTGCTCTGTTTATATGGCAAACAAGCGGTTTAAAGTTTAAATAAGTGAAAAAATTAATATATAAACGATGTTTTATTTTATTAAAAAAAAATTTTTTTACGGGGTGTCCGGGGAAAAACAAAATTTCACAGAAATGTCCGGGGTTTTCAAAATTTTTATCCGGCATCGGCAATTTAGGTGATGGCAACCCTACTTTTAGTTCATCTTACGCTCGAGTTTCAGTAATAAAAAGGCGGTCTTGTAGCTCAAATCGACAATCAACCTGCGTACACTTAATCCCGCCAAACATGCTTAATTTCCCTGAAAAAACCTACCTTGTATAATAAATCTGGCTTACAGTTCATTATGATATTTTTGGATTTACACTCGGTGAAATTATCGATAACTCTTTCGATATCTTCAACTACCTCTTTTTCCAAAAATTTACTGTTACAGTTTCTTCTTTCCACGTGACTGTGAGGCTGTGCTTTTAGCCAGTCGTTAACTTCTCTGATTCTTTCTTCACTGAAAAATCAAATATAAGTTTGTCGAATTTTTTCCATAAATAGTGATTTGAAATTTTCAATGAACAAATTAATATGAGATATCTTAATTTCCCACAATTCAAACAAAAAAAAAATTATATAAAAAAGTTTAATATCTGAAAAATTACAAAAAACGTTCAATGTCTTTTCAACAAACATTTATTTTCTCTGTAATTGTATTTCTATATCTAGGAATCAAATTTAAAAAAAAAGAAATAATCTTATAAAAATAATTCATATAGGAATAAAAATTGATCGAGTCAAGAGAGCAAAATTTCATAGGTGTTTTGAAAAGCAAGGAGAAAACAATTTGTAGTATTATATATCAGAACATATTCAAAGGGGAATTATTCAAAATATTTAAAGAAATATTCAAGTCAACTCATCTTACTTTAATTTCATTTTATTATATACAATACACACCTTAGAATGTTAAAAATCATCGACAGACAGTGAAAAAAAAATAAAAACAATTACTAACCTATCCTCGGGAAATATTTCCTCAATGCCCGTTTCATCTTTGCTATGGCTACATTTAGCAATATAGTCAAATAATTCAGGAAATTTATCTGCGTAAGCCAAAACAGTTTTTACAGTGGAGTCTGTATAGTACCAAACTCCACCGATTTTTCTAGTATAACCGGGCGTCTCTAAATTTTTCTTATTCAATTTGAGATCCAATCCCAAATTTACTGTTTTGAAACCTCCTTCTCTAGTTCTTGCTGTTGCAAAGAAACTTCCAGTGATACGCGAAAATAAATAATTTGGCATACCTAAAAGACAAAAAAGTCATTCAACTGAGTGGATTAGTAGCTTGATTTATATTTATATTTGGAACAATCAGATACCAAGGAATAAACCGTCATAGTTTCAACAAACTATATAACTAAGGTTATTAGATTTCAAGAACATTAAGTCTGGTCTTCTTGTGTACGGCGTATTGAGGATTATGGATGAGCACTGAATATAATTGTACATATTGTAAATTGACTAGAAAAATTTAATTAACAGATGAAAAAAGCATTAATTTTACAAACAAGAGAAACGGTGTCATGGGACACCAGGTAGGAACAAAGTTCCTTCGGATAATATAGAAGGACCACAATTTGCGACAAAAGTGATAACTTATACTAATCCAAGTGGAAATAATTAATATTGAAATGTGGGGCTGAGAGCTCTTACGAGATTGTAAATAAAAAAATGAAAAAAGCCAGGAGTCACCTCTGGGATTCGAACCTAGAAATACGGCACACCAGAGCTCAGTATTTAGACCACTCGGTCGTCAACGCAATGTAAAAATTAGACGCCAGTGTATATAACGAGGGGGATAACGTATCGCCACGCTATATAATAGATCTTTTCATCACTTATAATTTTTTGAGCGCATGCGTCAGTATCCGTCTTCTTTTTCGTACTATTTTATGTAAACAAGCATGGTATAATACCATTGTAATGATTAAAATCGACAAATGTGAAATAAATAATATCCGTCAAGAAAAACTAACCACAAAATAAAATAATAAGTATCTTAATTTAAAAATACATGCTGTAAGTCCACTATAATTATCTTTTTTTTACGTAAACTAATAAAAAAACGGTGTTGTTATGGAGTATGTATATGTAACAAATGTGAAATAAATAATATCCGTCAAGAAAAACTAACCACAAAATAAAATAATAAGTATCTTAATTTAAAAATACATGCTGTAAGTCCACTATAATTATCTTTTTTTTACGTAAACTAATAAAAAAACGGTGTTGTTATGGAGTATGTATATGTAACAAATGTGAAATAAATAATATCCGTCAGGAAAAACTAACCACAAAATAAAATAATAAGTATCTTAATTTAAAAATACATGCTGTAAGTCCACTATAATTATCTTTTTTGTACGGAAACTAATAAAAAAACGGTGTTGTTATGGAGTATGTATATGTAAGAGTGGTATCGATATAAGACATTTAAAGCCAATACATGTGCTAATAAGATATAATCCTAGTTAATTGGGAGATATTTACTTAATACCTAATAATTAACTTCATTTTACTCAGATACTACGATTGGATTGATATATAACCCCGCAATAATCTAGAGTTCTTTTTGCTTTTTTGCGAACGCCCATGATACTTCATCCACTTTTTTGATTGTTCACAGTTACCTGCTTCATTTTAATTGTGAACAAGTACAGCTCCATCAATAATTTGTTCCAATAATCAATTTACTGTGGAGAAAATATTGCTTTCCAATGCATTTGGTACACAACAGTACGAAACTTTTAAACTACCGCTCTTTCAATATGGCTGCCGCGCTTGCGCATGTCAGATGATGAAAAGGTCTATTGAATATAAACCTACAATACGTAGTCATTATTTTATGGAACAAATTTGTAAAGCTTTATCTTTTCATTATGCCATATCTGATTCCTATCGTAATCTGTTCTTTCATGCATATAACTTATACAAAATTATTTCGATGTTTCACATCTGACGTTTTCGAGTTGCTTGTACATGAATTAATGAGTACATATAATGCATTGGCGAATTGGCGCTTGACGTGGCGGAGTGGGATTAGAAAGAGAAGGGATGAGAGAACGGAAAGAAAGAGGGAGAAAGAGAAAGGTATACAATATTCGCTTGTGTTAACTAAAAGCGTGACTTTCGTCAGTCAGTCTACTTCCGTCACACTTTTAGTCTCGCACTTTGGTCCGGCAGCGAAATCCCTATCTCCTCCAAGCCTGCTGTAAGGAACTTCGTTCCAAAAATAAGAATTGCGAATAAAATAATAACTAACCGGACTCGTGAGCAACAGTTTGAAGTGGTTTATACGAGAGTGCTTCCTTTTCCGCCATTTCTTTTGGTTTAGATAAATCTGGTTCTTCTGAACATATTACGTTGACACAAATTTCACCATCGTTCGCTTTGTCAAAATTTTGAACCTATAACAGAAGTCTATAGAATATGCGCTGATGCCTAATAATTTTACTTACAATTGCTTCGGATCCATAATGCTCACTGGGAGTCAACATGTAGCAAGAACTACCAACTGGGAACAGACCTTCTAACGTCTCTGGAACATCTCGAACTTCACTGTAAACATTTATATTTTCCACTATAAGCTGCAGAGGATAATTAGAAGTAGTTTCACAGAATACTTTCTCGAGAGATATTCTTCCGTTTGGCGTGACCATATATTTTTGGCCGATCATCGTTTTCACTTTCACAAGAACAATAACTCTACCATACTCTATACCAAGCCTGTTGCTATAACTGGAAAAAAAGTTTAACCATAATATAATGACGATTTCAAGCCATTTTCCAAAACCTTACATACAGGAAAACAAGAAAAACGTAGGTAGGAACGAAGTTCCTTCGGATAATATAGGAGCACACTTTGCGAAAACGAAACATGTGCGTGTCGGGGCGCACGACAGAAGTAATAACTTATACTAATCCAAGTTGAAATAATTAATATTGAAATGTGGGGCTAAGAGCTATTACGAGATTGCAAGTAAAAAAATTTAAAAAGCCAGGAGTAACCCCTGGGATTCGAACCCAGAAATACTGCACACCAGGTTCTATACTTAGACCACTCGGTCGTCAACGCAATGTGAAAATTAGACGCAAGAGTGTATATAACGAGACGATAACGTATCGCCACGCTATATGTAGTAGTAAAGTAAAGTAAGTTTATTAATATAGGTATCCTAATATACAATATATAAATAAATGTTACATCTTAACAATAATAACATTTTAGTAGAAAATCTGCTGAGAAAGAACATAAAATGACAACGAAAAACAAAACAAACGAAAACAAATGAAAATTATATTATTTTACATATTTTATAAGTCCAAAACAAGTGAAGCGGTGCAGACGTGGTAAATAAACTCCAAACTGATTTAGATATATTTTGATTTTAGGTAATCTATAAGTAATTTTTTTAAATGTATGATAGAACTGCAACTTATAATTAGTCGGGTCGGGCTGACATTTGAAGAAAAAAAAAAGTAACTGCAATTTTATGACTGATTTGAGGGCGTAATATCATATTAAGTTCTATTTTATGAAATGCAACGATTTTCAAGTCTGGAAAATTGTTTATAACAACGTTTTTGTGCAAAAAAAGCGTATTTTTTCAATTTTTCGATTATATTTCGGAAACTATAGGTTATGGAGAAAAGTGCTTTATAGGCCAAATAATTGTAATTGACAAATCTTCCAAACTAGACCTGCTAAATCAAAATCGGTTAATTTGTTTAAAAGTTATAGCAAATTTAAGGTTAAAAAGGCGTTTTTTAAAAAATTATTATAAACAAATAATTAAACATTTTATTGTTTCATTAAGGCCATAAAAGTGTGAGCTTTCATGTACTTAAAAAGTGTGCGCAAGGTGGGCGATGTGCTATGAATAGTTGTTGCACAATTCTATTTGTTTATCCCGTTTTTGTAAAATGGACCCAATTTCAACCGTTTATTGTGGGAAAAGTTATCAACTTACAGACCTCTAGGAGGTCTCATTTTAAAGGTAATACAGTCTACTTGTAATTGCCAATCTCAGAAAGTTAATTTTTCTCCGGAAACTATTTAATAATTAGCAATAAACAAATGTTACATTTTGAACCGTTTTATGCTTATAAATAAATACAATAATTTGCAAAGTATAAGGAATATGTGTTCATCAGTAGTACCATTGGAAAGCTGTTAAAAAAACACATATTTAGAAAAAAAAAGTTTCTACGACTTCTAGGAACCAAGATAGCTTCGTTTTTTTTAAATCATTACTCCGTTGTTTATTAACATTTTGAGCTGGAATTTTCACATTTGGTAGGCGACATTTCCAACTTTATGATCCGACATTTTGCATAAACTTTTGTTGTTAATTATTTAGTCCCGAGAGCAATATATCAAGGTAACATTCTCTGCGCTTCACGAGAGCCGAGTGGTGGGGATGAGAGAAAGTCGCAGCGCCTGAATTTCTCGCGCGCAGGGGCAACATTCGAGACCAGACCACCGAGGAAGCAGCATCGCCCTGGGAAAGCGGTGAATTCGACGGCAAGCGACTGAAACTGAAGACGACGAGGAGTGAAGAAGGACCTAGATGGACTGAGAGATTGTCCATCAGACACGTTCTTCATCGGTTCGCTAGTAAGGAGCAGCGCCCAACAGAGGACGGCACGGTGGGATGGAAGCGGATCGTCAGGTTCGAAGACGAATGATGCTCGTTGCAGACGACGAGAGTGAAGATGGATATTGGATCTCGATGTCGGAGTAATGGCCATTGCAGACGACGAGTGTGAAAATGGATGTTGGATCTCGAGGTCGGAGTGATGAGCATTGTTCAAGCTCGAACCAACCTGGGATGAAGCGAACATACTTCCAGTCGACAGAGAATGCCAAGGGCAGTCGTCAGGTATGTTTACTTGATTTCAAAATTAATGCGACGCGACGCAGAGAGATATACACTTGGGTCTTGAAATATAGACACAAGGAAGGGAACAGGTTCTAGTGCTGACCGCAGCACGAGAGTCCTAATCTAAGTGTGAGACTGGAGGTTTAGTAGGCTTATGCCCGGAAACCGAAAGAACAGAGGTGTTTTTAGTGGGTAGGCAATGTTGATATATATATATCAACTATTGAATCCCACACAGGCCGGGTTCGCAACCGGTATCGCTTTTGAAGTTTTCACCTCGATTTAAAAAAAAAAAAAAAAAAAAAAAAAAATCTCGCGCGCGATGCGGAGCTTCAAAATCGAGCGGACAAAAAAAATTCGCATTATCTCGGGTTCTAATTATCGTAAAATCTTCTTTTTTTTTTAATCTGGGGTAGCTCGACGAAAAAATAACAATGGCGCAATTTTCATATACTCAAAATGTATTTAAACTGCGGAAAAAAGTGTTGCTCAAATAATTCATTGATTTATCGCGTGTTTTTTTGCATTATTAATAATTCTGAAAATTTTCTGTTATGCATGACTACAATATAGTATACTTCAAGTAAAAGTATAGCTTCACCACAGCTGAATTGAACTATTAACAAGAATACAGTTTGTGTAAGGAATAATATTTATATACTTTTGACGACCGTACTTCTTATTTGATTTGGTCTGTGATGCTGCGTGAGAAATATGAAGCTGATCATCAAACTTCTTTTTTTTTTTAAATGTGTGTTTTTTTAACAGCTTTCCAATGGTACTACTGATGAACACATATTCCTTATACTTTGCAAATTAATGTATTTATTTATAAGGAAAAAACGGTTCAAAATGTAACATTTGTTTATTGCTAATTTTTAAATAGTTTCCGGAAAAAAATTAACTTTCTGAGATTGGCAATTACAAGTAGACTGTATTACCTTTAAAATGAGACCTCCTAGAGGTCTGTAAGTTGATAACTTTCCCCACAATAAACGGTTGAAATTGGGTCCATTTTACAAAAACGGGATAAACAAATAGAATTGTGCAACAACTATTCATAGCACATCGCCCACCTTGCGCACACTTTTTAAGTACATGAAAACTCACACTTTTACGGCCTTAATGAAACAATAAAATGTTTAATTATTTGTTTATAATAATTTTTAAAAAAACGCCTTTTTAGCCTTAAATTTGCTATAACTTTTAAACAAATTAACCGATTTTGATTTAGCAGGTCTAGTTTGGAAGATTTGTCAATGACAATTATTTGGTCTATGAAGCACTTATCTCCATAACCTATAGTTTCCGAAATATAATCGAAAAAATACGCTTTTTTTGCACAAAAACGTTGTTATAAACAATTTTCCAGACTTGAAAATCGTTGCATTTCATAAAATAGAACTTAATATGATATTACGCCCTCAAATCAGTCATGAAATTGCAGCTACTCTTTTTTTTATCATTTTTTGATAATTTTCATGTCACCCGACTCGACTAAATGTCTTTTGGAAGCTTGTTGTATTCAATAAGTCCTCGGTGGATTAGTGAATTCATTGATCTCGTGTAGTTTGTTCTTGTCACATAAAAATTCATGTTTCCCCTTGTAGGATAATCATGAATTTCATTTTGATAAATGATGAATTGGTCGAAGTAGGTAGGAAGTTTTCCTGCTATTATTTTGAAAATAAAAATCATAGAATAATAAAAAAATCTGTCCTTAACTGATAGCCAATCAAGAACCTGCAGCATACTTATTATGGGAGTGTACCTGTTACATTTCAACAGTATTCTCATTCCCCTATTTTGCAGTTTCTGTAATGATGAGATACAGTTTGAATTGAAAAGAAATAATAAGGAAGGGCAGTAATCAAAATGAGGTTTGATTATCGTATTATAAACCGTTAGAGAGATTTGAAACGACAGATATCTGCTGATGCGTGTGAAAAAAAATATTTTTTTTTGTAATTTTTTATCTATCATAAATCCAAGATATTTAAACTCTTCGACCAATTCAATTGTTTCACCATAGATTTCTATGTTTATCAAGTTTTTATTCAACAAATTGTTTCTATATTGAGTGGTTATAATCATTGATTTTGTTTTCTTTATGTAGAGTTTTAGTTTATTTATCGTGAGAAATTCTGATATTTTGCCAAGAGTACGATTCATTCTTTGAATAGCATTTGGTAGATCAACATCACTTGCTGTTAGTAAGGTGTCATCCGCAAAAAGGTTGATGAACTCACATTCCTGAATATAATTGATATCATTCAAGTATAAAATGAACAACAGTGGTCCCAATACACTCCCTTGCGGAACACCAGTATCGATGTCTTTATTGGTTGAAAAAGTATTATTTATTTTAGTACATTGTGATCTATTTTCCAAATAGCTTTTGAACCAGCTGTAGGGTCTGTCGGTTAATCCATAATATTGAAGTTTCAAAAGTAGAATAGAAATATCTATCGTTTCAAAAGCTCTCTTGAAGTCCAGAAACACTGCCACCACATATTTGTTTGAATCAATATCTTTTTTCCATTTTGACAATATAACTGAATATAAACCTACAATACGTAGTCATTATTTTATGGAACAAATTTGTAAAGCTTTATCTTTTCAGTATGCCATATCTGATTCCTATATCATGTTCTTTTATGCATATAACTTATACAAAATGATTTCGATGTTTCACATCTGACGTTTTCGAGTTGCTTGAACATGAATTAATGAGTACATATAATGCATTGGCGAATTGGCGCTTGACGTGGCGGAGTGGTATTAGAAAGAGAAGGGATGAGAGAACGGAAAGAAATAGGGAGAAAGAGAAAGGAATACAATATTCGCTTGTGTTAACTGTAATAGTATAATTGGTGAAAACACAGATGGCGACGGAAAAATCGACCTGCTCAAAGGAAATCGAAAAATGGTGCAAACATTGTAAGAAAAAGGCAAATTATACTCTGGATTGTGAAAACAAATATCATCCAAGTTGTGCACAACAGGCAAAAATAGTGCAATCAAATAAAAAAGTTAATTGCTGTAAACAACGTGCCGAAAGTGAGGTTGAATCTCAGATTTTCAGTGAAAAGTTAGAAAATATGAATGAGGACAGGTTGCAAATGATAATTAATGAACTTCTAAATGAGGTAATGGATCCCATAAAGAAGAAAATGGAAGAAAGCTTAAGCAACGTGAAAAAATCTATCCAATACATGTCTGACTCATTTGATGATTTTAAATCAACATTGGAAAAAACTAAAAAAGAGGTTATTGAACTCAAGAACGAAAATTCACAATTACAAGAAAGAATAGTAATGTTGGAAAATCGAGCAAATGTCCAGGATCAAAGAGAAAAACAAAATAACATGATAGGTGCTATAAAAAGATGTTCGCAATTATTGGATATACAAAGTAGATATTTACTGTATAATAGTTTTATAGAACCTTATATCAGATATCTAATACCCTGCTGGGGAAACGCACCAAATTATGTAATCAATGAGCTACAAAGAACTCAAAACAAAGCAATTAAAAATATCTTTAATATTGAACACTGAACATCAACCGAACATATATATAAAATAACTAAGATTCTTAACATACAGAACTTGAAAAAATTAGAACAAGTAAAATTAATATATGGCATAAAGAATTGTCAAATAAAAACTCAAACAAAATTAAAACAACAAATAGAATATCATAATTATTTGACAAGATAGCGAGAAACGAATTTAGAAAAACAAATAAGACTCAGAATTCTCCTATTAACAGAAGCATCCAAGTACCTATTTAATTCCATCCCCCTAAATATAATTAACATTGAAAACTATAAAAGATTGTGCCATCTCCTGAAGGAATTCTTGAATTTGGAATAGACTTTCCGTTTTATTATTTTTGTTTTTTTTATTATTGTTATTAAATTGAATATACTCTGTTTTCTAGTTTTTTCTAAATGTATTAGTAGGCCCTGGTGCCAGTAATGTAATTTACTGTTTAAGGGTCAGCAAATAAAGAAATACTTTACTTTAACTAAAAGCGTGACTTTCGTCACTCAGTTTACTTCCGTCACACTTTTAGTATCGCATATTTTTCAGTTTGGTCCCGCAGCGGAATCCTTATCTCCTCCAAGCCTGCCGTAAGGAACTTCGTTCCAAAAATTATCAAATTATATGTACCCAATGGAAAAATTAGAACACTTACTACTCTGTTACACCTTCCACGTCCAGTCTATAAGAGGACGGCGTTGGTTCCACAACGGGCTCTAAACCTTCACCAACATGAACATATTGTTCTTTAGAATTGAGAATAGCCGCAACCCTAAAAACTATCCATGTAATATTTGAAATTTTATGAAAAGATACACAAACGTTACTTTGCCTCAACTAAATGCGGCCATCCAACGTAAACCGATTTTCCGAGTAATTCGACAGGAATACTCGCATCGAGAACTCTATCCGAAGGTATAACTTGAATTATCATGTTTTCACCGCGGCTTGGTTGTTCGAAAACTTTAACCTTAGCTTTTTTCAAACGACCCTGAAGATGAAAAGTAAATAGTAAAATTTCGTTAATATAATAAATTGAATTTAAAAATGTTTATCACTGAAATGGTTGCTATTAAAATGAAACTTTCCAACCTAATGATGCAGTTTGATTTACATTTATATTGAAAGACTTCTCATTGACTTTTACAACATTTTTCTTCAAATAATTTTCCAGAAATTATTATAAAATTCAAAGAATAAAGTTTCAACTTTAATAAAACACTTGGTTTGAATTTCACTATATAAAAATATTTAGATACTGTATTTAGCAGTAAAGGATAGTCAGGGGTAATTTACTATTATGGGCGGAACTTATTTCGAGAATTTCGAGAAGGTCAAGGCGCTTTCCTTTGTTACCTGAATGCAGCAATTGGGTTTTGTTGAAATCCAGGAAATGATTAAATTTTGTACAATGTTCGGAGAAGCCAGTGGTATTTTTATTTTGTAAAATTGACTTTTTATGTTCTTCAACACGAATGTTTATATTCCTTCCTGTTTGTCCAATATAGAAAGCAGAACATTCGTCGCAAAATATTTCGAAACACCACTGTTTTCTCCGATGTTAGATTTTTCTTTATTATCGACCAAGAATGACTTCAAGTTTCTTTTATTTGTGCAAATTGTTTTAACGTTATTTTTCGATAGTCTGTTACAAATTTTGCTACTCAAATTCGGCAAATAATTTTTTTTTTATATAGTGAAACTTAAGTCAACTGTGTTTTATTTTAAAGTTTAAACTTTATTTATTCTTTATGATGTTTCACCAAGTATGTGCGAGAATTCAATCTCAGCAAAATTCAAAGATGTTTAAAGGATAAGAAAATGGTTTCCCATTCATACAGAATTTCAAATCTACTATGAGGTGCTTTAAATTTATATCAAAATATTCCAATTGATAATTTTTTAAAGCAAAATATGAAAAAATGGATCCACAAATGTGTTTCAAACATCCCAGCTGAAAAAATTTGAAAATACATTACTTTCAACTGAAAGATTATAGCATCATCAGAGACAAACAGTCTTGAAACACTAGTTGATCAAACAATGCATGAAAAAAATAGATAACCTGATATTGAAGATGCTTTAGCGTTGGAAATCCTGGATAATAAACATCCATAAGAACTCCAGGATATGCCCCTTTCACTAGTTTCTCCATAGGTACTCTTATTTCATCAATCGCTATTGGAGTAACTTTTGCATGATTAACAGTTATATCGGGGAAATACAAGGGGGATTCATAAACACCCAAATTCTCTCCTGTGTAAGTATAACACAACATAGGACCATGCCTATTTCTTTCCACTTCAGTAGGACTTAACTTGTTATTGCAGAGCTTCATGGTTTCAAGCAGTTTTTTCTAGAAAGAGATATAATACTTATATTTGTGTTTCAATATGGATTGGTACTCAAAAGTATAATATACGAATGACTTGCAAAGTTATAACACACCTCATCTATGAAAGGAACTAACACAACTGCTTCCCATTCCTGTCTCTTACCATTGAGATCAGTATCAAAATTTTCTGGATAGTATTTTTTGATTGGAGAGTTATCTTCTGTCATCAGCAGCTGATAACATTTCGGTAAAAGTTCTTTACTTGCTGCTGGTAGTACAGCTAATAGCTGAATATTGAAAAATAAAAATACGTCATAAAGTAGCATATCTCAATATTGGAATGTGATCAAATTAGTAATTGTCATTAAATAATACTAATATATTTCCTTTTCATTAGACCGATTAACATAAAAAGTTGATTATATATTTATATATATATATATATATATACATATATATATATTTATGAATATTATGAATTATATTATGAATAAATAAATATTTATATATATATATATATATATATATATATATATATATATATATATATATATTATGAATTATATTATGAATAAATATATATTTATATATATATATATATATATATATATATATATATATATATATATATATTTATATATATATATATATATATATATATATATATATATATATATATATTCAATTCAAAGGTTTTTATTTAGCTTATAAAGCTACATAAATTCACACATTACTGACACAAATAAAGCATAAAATTAAAATATTTGAAAACTATGATAAAACTTAACCAAAATATACTAGATTAAATTTAGAAGTCTGTTTTATTTCAATTAATACTAGTAAGGTCTTTGATTTAATAATAAATATTCTTTCAGTGATGATTTAAACTTGTTTAGGGATGATTGATTCTTCACACTGATTGGTAACTCGTTAAACATTTGAAGACCTTTATGACATAAAGAGTTTTGTCCTTTCACGCCTGTCTCTGACAGGTGAAAGTTCATTTTATTTCTTGTATTGTGGCCATGAATATCACAGTTTCGCTTGAACATATTTAGTACGTTTTCAGGAAGGATACCATACTTTATTTTTGAAACCAAAACCAGTACATTATATTTAAGAAGATTTTTAACATTCAACCATTCCAAGATCGACAGCATGTGTTTAATTGGTGTGTATCTGTTGGCTCTTAATATTGTTTTCATAGCTTTATTTTGGAGAAGTTGAAAATTATCAATTACACATTTGTTACTAAAGTACAGCAGGCTGGAACAATTGTTTAAATGTGGTAATATTAGTATATTATATAAGCTTTTTCTTGTATCCAGGTTTAGATTGTCTGATAGTCTATATAGGTAACTAACTTTAATAGAAATTTTTTGTGTCACGTTTGAAAAATGTGTTTTAAAATTCAGCTTTCTATCAATTACCACTCCTAAATATTTAATTTCGTCCACTATCTCCAAAGATTCATTTTCAATTTGGATGTCCAGATTTTGTTCGTTAAATGAGCCCAGAAACTTTTTTTTCCCAATAACCATTGTTTATTTTATTTATTTATTTATTATATAATACAACTACAAATCAGTCATAACTGTTATCGTAGAGGAATTCTATTATAGTTATGGTTTATAATAATAAAACTTAATGAATTATAATATACCATCTTAAAATATAAATTTCATTGAGTAACCTTATAATATTTAAATTAAATGCTAACCTCTGAATATTTTTTTTTTTTTCAATTCAATAAGTGATCTTTCATCTTGTTTGAAAATTTTTTTAAGTCTATCTGGTTTTTTATTGTTATTGGTAGTTTATTAAATATTTTGGTCCCTACAAATATAGGCGATCTTGTCGCTAAGGTTGTTTTTGCTTTTTTTTGGGATATATGTTGCGCTGATCGAGTAGAGTAAGTATGTTTATTAGCATTAATTTTCAGTTGTTGTTGTGTTTTTTTTTTCGATTTCTGAATGACATATATGAGTTTGCATAATGTCTGTTTTTTGAGTTGATTTATATTAAGTATTCTTAGCTTGTTCATTTTCTTTTCAGCAACTTGCTTATAGTCTAGACCAAAGATGGTTTTTACAGCTTTATTCTGTAGGTTTTGTAATCTATTCAGATTATAATTTGAAGTATTTGACCATATTTCGAATAGGTACGATAATACTGAGTGTATGTGAGCATTATAAAACATTATTGCACATTTATAATTAGTATAATATCTGAAGTGCCTGGCTGCTCCAACTAACCCCCTTATTCTCTTTATTACAAAGTCTACTTGTGGTGTCCAACTTAGTTTATCATCTATTAATAGGCCCAAATACTTATGAGTTTTCACTTGGTTTAACTTAGTATTGTTTATTGTTATTTTTAATTCCCTAGTTTTCTTGTTTTTGTTTTGAAATCGCATGTACAGTGTTTTTTCAATGTTTATACTTAATTTATTGTAGCAGTACCAATCAAAAATCACCTTCATATCATTTTTTATGTTATTTTCTAATTCTTCTTCATTTTTGGAACTAAATAGAAAAACCGAGTCATCTGCAAACATAAAATATTTACAAGCTATGTTCAACTTAGAGATACTTTCTACATATATTAAATAAAGTAATGGTCCCAACACAGTACCTTGTGGCACTCCTATTTCTAGTTTTTGTTTGTCACTGTTACATCCATTTACACTTACGTACTGGGAGCGTCCCGATAGAAATGATTTAATTAGGTTGAAAGTGGGTCCATTTATGCCAATTGTTGCAAGCTTCCTTAGTAGTTGTTGGTGATCTACTGTGTCAAACGCCTTTTGTAAGTCAACGAACACTGCTGCTACAAATTCACTTTTGTCCATATTTTCCGTTATGTATTCAATCAAGTCGATAACTGCTCCAGATGTGGAGCTGTTTTTCTGGAAGCCATATTGATGTTTTCCCATAGTAAGAAAGTTTATTATTCGATTTTGTATAATTTTTTCGATTATTTTTGAAAACACCGAATTTATTGAAATGGGTCTATAATTCGACGGTTCACTTTTTTCACCTTTTTTGAAAATAGGTATTACTTTCACTACCTTACATGCCACGGGAAACTCACCAGTCTTCAGAGTCTTATTAATCAGGTCCAGTAACAGAGTTTCTATGACAGGAAAAACTGACTTTAAGTCAATACTGCTTATGTTATCTTCACATACTGAGTTAGACGGTTTTAGATTATGTATTATAGTTTTTAGCTCCTTCATACTACATGGTTTTAGATATATTGATTTATCACTGCTAATCTCTTCAAAATTCTGACTCATTGCTTTGCTCTTTTTTGTGTTTAGTATAAGTTTACAGAACCTTAACCACTCTTCAATATTTTTTAAATCTTCGTTTAAAACGGCACAAGCTTTCACTATGTCCTTGCTTTTTAAATATATTAATGCGTCATCGGCAAATAATTTTATTTTTGAATATTTTAACACTTTAGGAAGACTATTAATGAACAGTATAAATAGAAACGCCCCTAAATTGCAGCCTTGTGGCACGCCTACATTATTTTTCTGTTCCGTTGAAATGTTTTTCCCGATTGATGTTTTTTGTTTGCGACCATCTAAATAGTTTGTCAACCATTTTAATACTTTACCCCCAACGCCATATTTCTTGAGAATTTCTAGTAGTAGCTTTCTGTCTATTGTTTCAAATGCCCGTTTCAGGTCCAGGAAAATGGCTATCACAAACTCTCCTTTATCTAGCATTTGTCTCCAATCCTCTAACACACTAACGAGGGCTGTTTCACTTGAATGCTTTTCCCTGAACCCTGACTGCTCATCTACCAGAATTTTGTTCTTTTCAATATGATCTTTAAGGTGATCAAATACTACACTTTCAATAAGATTTTTCTACGATAGGTAGCATATTTATGGGCCTTAGGTCGCTTTCTTTGATAGAATTTTGAACTTTTTTTACTGGTATGATTGTGGAGCATTTTAATTTATCCGGCACTATTCCTTCTGTTAGTGACGAATTTATGAGATCCAATAACAATAATATATATGTACATATATATATATATATATATATATATATATATATATATATATACATGTCTGTCCAGCGAGAATTGCACAATTGTCAAAATTCATATTTGTCGTGAGTAATTTTCTGAAGTAGTAGTTATATAGTGATAGTGACCGAATCATCCATTTCGACAAATTTTCTATTCATAAAATATTAAATCGTAAAGAGAAGAAACTGTGATAATGTGATATTTATAATAAAACTAATAAATAACTTATGCTAACTAAAAAGAAAAATAAAATAAAATGATATTTGGGTTTTCTGTGTGAACAAAAAAAGGAGAAAAGAATTTTTAAACAATGTTTTTTTATGATAGATAAAATACTACACAATTCCAATCGAAACCATGAACTTTCTCACCCAAACCTGAGAGCACAGTATTTTCCGAAACAAAACCCTCTAATTCAATCTCCCAATTATGATTCTTTGATTTTTAGCAATATTGATATGAAATCCTTGAAACCGACTGACAAATTACAATGATATAGTCTGTCCAGCGACCGTTGGCGTGTACGTCACCAATTGTATATGACGTCGATCGTGAACACTGTTGCCAGACGTAATAAATAATCTTAAATCTAAATAGCTAACTCAATTTTCAACAAAATGAGATATCTTGCATGTTTGACATGGCGGGGATTTTTAGCGGTTAATTCAAATTGACCATTATTCCCTACCAGAAGTGTCTATCTATATGCAATCCATATTCATCGACGGATAAATCAAACTTAATTACAAAATCTTCTAGGTTACTCGGCGACTGTCAAACGTGAAATGCCGATTATGATTGGTCGAGAGGGTCCGACAACATTGCAAGTTTTTCAATTAAATCACAACTTAACAAATATTCAACTTATTTTCATTACTCGGAATGTTAGTTTTTCTTGAGAGATTCATACGATTTGATATGTTAAGAACAGAATATTTGTCGAAATGGATGATCCGGTCACTATCACCATATAACTACTTTTTCAGAAAATTACTTACGACATATATGAATTTTGACCATTTCGAATTTTATTTATTTGGGTAGGCAACCTTGCGTCGTTATTTGCGCATGACTGTGACGTACACGCCAACTTAGACTGGACAGACTATACAAGATATATGTGAAATACAAAGATATATTAAAACATTCTTTTATAAAACAAATCAATATTTCCTTTCTAAATTGACAGACACTGACCTGTTCATATGGCATAAAAGGTTTGCCATAGTCATATTCTAGTTTCAAACTTTGAAAGTCCCTGATATCAGAAATATAAGGTGCATAATGATGTGGGTAATACCAAGACCATGAGCACACTCCATTGTAATAGTAGTGAAGATTCCACTGAATGGCCCTGACATATCCTTCGGCTTGCGATTTCATAACTTTCCTAAAATAAAAATAAAAATGAATAAATTCTCACCAGATTCATTTCAAAGACTCACGGAGTAACTTTGTTGTATTCCAGTTTATTCATATAATAGCTCCTTTTGTAATTTTCAAACTCATCACAATCATCTGAACTGTCGTCATATAAATACTGCAAAAGCAATTAAAGATGCAATTTTGATTGATTTATTTACGAAACTAACTCACCTCATTCTCTGTTGCTGTTATCAATGCACTCAAACCAGAATCTCTAGGTTCTTTAACTTCTTCAAAAGATTCTGGAAAATCTGGTTCTAAATTCTCTTGCTTACAAGTATTTAGATCTTTCAATTTTGACTGAAATTGATAAAGTTGTTAAAAAAGAGGATAATTCCGAATTTGTTTTATTTTGATGATAAACAAAATTTGAATAATGAAGAACAGTATTGCACTAGACAAATAACTCATACAAAATACAGAAATTAAAATAAAAATTCAAAAACTCAAAATTATGAATAAAAACCGGCGGAAATTGTTACATGGCTTTTTGAAACAATAAATTAATACTCTTGAACTAATGAAATAGGTGTTGATATATTATTAAAATTTATGGCTTACCCTATTTTTGGCAAATGGTTGCATTTTTCGTCCAGTTTTTGCCTCCATGTATAATAAATTTTCTCTGACCTCTTCAAAATTTTGAATATCTATTTCACTTAGTTTTCGCATAAAAACTTCAAATCTTTCCAAATTAAGAATACCACTTTCATTTATATAACCTAAATACAGAATTAAAGAATTATGACAACACAATAATAAAATCTTTGTTTACGTTACCTCCTAGATCAGGTAAGATATCCATGTAAATTTTATAAACAATAGGTAAAGCGCCATTTGTAATATGTAAGTTTGGTAAATTTGGAATAAAATCATTTCCTACTAGAAAACCCATTAGTACCTTTGAGAAAAAAAAATTGTAATATAAATGGAAACTCATCTAATGGAATTGTTCTTACCCAATCGTCAATAATTTTTTCGATGTCAAATTTGAAATTTCTCAAAGTCTCTTTTAAAATAGAAAATTCCATTTCCAGGTACTCTCTCATCAGAGATAAGTGCAACAAAAAAAATTTCACTTCTTCTGGGACACTGGTGTGTTTTGTAGCTTTTTTTCCAAATTTCACCTAAGAAATCAATCATGAAATATTAATCAAAAACAAAGTTGACTAGAAATTAGGGATAATCATGATGTAAAAATATTTCAATTTATTGATTTTTATATAGTGAAATGATCAATAAAAACTAAATTCAATTAGATAACTGATAACCTCTTATGAAAAATATATTCATAAAATTGCCTAGATAACCAAAATAAAATTTTCAAAAAATTTTTATTTATATATTTTCATTTACAAATACATGTAAAATGAGATTTTAGTAATGTCAAACTATGTAGAACTAGATAAATAACACATACCAAATACAGGATTTTTGTTAAGAATACCAAAATAAAAAATTTACTAGTGAATACAAATTTATGTAAATTTTGGTTAAAACTGATAAGTAGAAAAAATAGGGCAGACTTACCTCCTCACGAAGTAAAGAAAAATGTGGATCATGAGTACAAAGACCTAACATAATCAAATCAGCATCTAGCCCATATAAACAATGTCTCGTATTAGGATCATACTCTGGTTGCGATCTTTTATATCTTATAAAATCCATTATTTTATGTTCACCTTCACCAGGTGTCTATAAATTAAAATTAGAGTAATAAATTATACTAAAAATGAAAAATATACACAAATTAAATATACTTACTTCATGTCCTGATAAAATAATTTGGCATCTTCGCCATAATGGATCTTGAGAAACTTTTTTAACAACAAAATATTTTAATTGTTCATGAAGCCTTTCCATGAATTCAGTCCCAGGGGTAATACAATTAGAATCAAATCGGGGCTGTGTAGGCAGTTCTTCCCCTTTCTTCACAGCATCAGCTTCAAGCTTTTGTGAATCTTTGGCGGACCTAAACCGGCGACCCCTCTGTTGATTCATTTTAGCCCTTGGAGCTACTCCATCAACCGCCATGAAAAATACTTTTTGCGGTTTAATCATTTGAAAAAGTACTTCGATATAATGGAAAATATCCGAGAATATTTTTTCTTCAGTTATACGGAAATGAATATTCCCATCATCTGGATGGGAACAATTATGAATTATACCATTCATATCCAAATATAAGTTATCGAATTCCGGAACCTACAATGCGTTAGTTAATTGTTTACCATTTTTTTTTTGAGCTCGGGATGAAGCATACCTGATATTCTCTCACAAGTTCACTTAAACATGGATATCGTTCACTCATATAACGAAAAAACTTTGGTACCCCCATTGTGGATAATAAAAGCAAAAGAGTGATAAATAATATTTTATACAATGGGTACGGCTTTATTTACAAGTGGAAAGTTTATTTCCCCCTGTGGTGTAATACTACGTCGCTAAAACAGCAACAGCAAGTCAGCAACTTCTCAAAATCAAGAAACTGTCCACAATAAAATAAATGTCGGACGGATTCATCTTCTTCTTCTCTTACTTCAACAATGTCCACGGTTACTATGACTACAAATTAGCCAGGTGATTACTGCTCTACGGCCTCGAAGTTTAACCGCAAGTATTCAATAAAAAAGGGAAAAATCTAATAGAAATGACATTTTATGCTAGCCTGGCATTCAATTATCTGAACAAATTGGCCTAACAGCCTGACTAAAATCAGGTCGTTTAAAGGAACTATTAATTAATACTGGAATAAATATAATGTCACCTGGGTGTATTCGCGTTGGGCGCTTACACGCTTTAAGCGCTCACGCTTTGGCTTTGAGCATTTTAAAGGTGAATGTCTTCTTTTTACGCTTAGGTAGTAAAAAGCCCGATAGTTCACGCAAATACTATGCTTTAACCTACAAATTTATTAACAAAAGTTAGGTTAGCTTACGCTTAGTGTTAAGCGTTTGTGAGCGCGAGTCGACCATAGAGAACGAAGCTTATAAGCGCTTAAAGCGTGTAAGCGCCCAACGCGAATGCACCCCTTGTGTTAGTAAGTTAGTATCGACAAACGTAAGAAAGTTTTCCTTAAACTCCAAATTAAGGTTGTGATACAGATTTGCATGATCTCAAACCTTAGATCTTGATCTTCATCGCAACTCAAATATCCCCAAATAATAATAATATTCACAAAACAACGATTACAATTTTCAATCCAGAGCATATTATAAAAATGATAGCCAAAAATTTAGAAAAAATAAAGTTGAGCTGTGTTAAAGTTTGATCGATTTTAAACTTATTTCAATTTTGATGATGATATAAGATACTATACTTGTTTTGAAGGTAGAAGGTACGGATATCCTTTCTTCTTAGAGTACCGTCTTCATCATTGAAGGTTGACCACAATCTCGGAGAACGTCTGACGATATTGGGCAGTTCGATTCGAAATAAGGAGTGAGCATCCATACCTGTCTAGTCTCTGATGTTTTTTACCCAGGAATGTTTTTTTCTACCTATGCCTATCCCTACATCTACTGTTTCAATTTTCCAAGCTTCATAGTTATTCAAAAATCACAAATATTTAATAATTTTCATAATCATAATATATAAATATTACCTCAGTATAACTATATTTGAAAAATAAAATAAAAATCTAAGAAGAACCCATCGAAGAATCTTGTCCATTTATGACATTTGTAGCCGAAGAGCCACTGTTACCGTTTCATTTTTGACAAATGTGCTAAAATCTCTCGGGAAAAATGATAAAAAATGGCAAATGAAATTATTGATATGCTAAAAAAAATGCCAAACAGTTTAAAAGTATTTTTTAATACAATTATAAAAATTTAATATTTATTTTGATTAATAATTAATTGATTTTAAGCAAAATCAAAAAATATTATATATTGTAGGAACATTTTGTTCTATGCAACTTCATGTTGTCCGTACTTCTACTGTCAGAAAATGTTGTCTTGCGATCCTTGAAATTGCGGTATGTTCACAAAAAAAGTGCAAGTGTGCTCACTTAAACGTTAATATCATAAAACATCAACTATTTACGCATAAACGTAAAATGAAAATCGTCTTAATCGTCGCTAACTCGTTTCGGGTGCTCACTGAGCGATTCCCCTAATCGTAAAACGCAAACAAAAATAATCGTTTCTTAGAATATTGATTAATTCTACTATTAGATAATTATGTTAGGTTTCAGAAATGCCAATAGACTTTATCTTGATATGCATTTATTCCTTAGGAAAAGTCATTCAAGCGCTAATATCCATAGCAGATTGAATATTTTCTATTCTGGTAGAAGGAGGCCGAAAAATGCTAATATGCTAAACTCAAATTTTACATGCTAACTGAGGCAAAAAAAAATGCTAGATTTAGCATTAAAAATGCCAAAACGGCAACACTGCCGAAGACACAATGACAAAAGCACGATGAAGAAGATCTACTAACATATTGATTTATTTTCTGTGTTTCTTTCAAAATGTCATTATTATGTTTTCGTTTGTCCAGTAAATAGCTTACGGTTATGAAGGCTGAAGGTGCTAATCTGTTTTTTTAATGGAATTAATCATGATATTCGTTGCATAATGTCTAACTAGTGGAGTATTTATCTTTATTTAATCATAAGAACAAACTCCATCATCAACATGCAGAGGCGAGGTGGAAAACGCATCCGAATGGATGAACCTCCACCAGAGTACGATAATCCAATGACGCCCCAAGTTGAAACAGAGAATTATGGTTATTCGCAACAAGCAATGTATCACCAGGAATCTGCTTATAATGACCATACTGGCGGCTCGTCAGATGGTATGTTTGAATCTCCACCAACTCCAGGAATGAGGAGAGTAACTAGATCAAAGGCGAGAGGTTTGAATAACCCTCATCCTCCTCCACCTACCTATTCTCCTACAACACCAACATCTAGTGGAAGAGGTGGTCGAAGAGGTAGACCTGCGGGTAGAAAAACACATGCTGATCATCAAGCAGAAGATGAAACTTCTCTTTATAATATTTTGAGAAACAGTAAATCTTCTCTAACTAATATTGTTGATGATTGGATAGAGACTTATAAGGTAAAATTCGTTTCAATGAACATAGACTCTTCTGTGAACAATTTTTTTTAGGTGAATAGAGAAGCTGCTCTTATTTCGTTGATGCAGTTTTTCATTAATGCTGCTGGTTGTAAGGGAAGAATAACGCAACAGATGCAAGCTGATATGGAACATGCGGCAATTATAAGAAAAATGACTGAAGAATTTGATGAAGAATCAGGAGAATATCCTCTTATTATGGCTGGTCAAAGCTGGAAAAAGTTCAGGCAAAATTTTTGTGATTTTGTCCAGACTCTTGTCAAACAGTGCCAGTATTCAATAATTTATGATCAATTTCTCATGGATAATGTTATATCTCTACTTACAGGCTTATCAGATTCACAGGTTTGTTCTTCACCTATTTAATATAAATGCAACTAAAAAAATGTTTCTCTTAGGTGCGAGCATTTCGCCATACAGCTACTTTAGGAGCCATGAAATTGATGACTGCATTGGTTGATGTGGCCTTAACTGTATCTGTCAACTTAGATAATACACAAAGACAATATGAAGCAGAACGACAAAAAACTAGAGAAAAACGTGCCAGTGATCGACTTGAGGCCTTACTCCAAAAAAGACAAGAATTAGAAGAAAATATGGATGAAATTAAAAATATGCTGACATACATGTTTAAATCAGTATTTGTACATCGTTATCGGGATACTTTGCCAGAAATTAGAGCCATTGCAATGACTGAGATTGGTGTATGGATGCATAAGTTTCATGCAAACTTTCTTGATGACTCTTATTTAAAATATATAGGCTGGACCCTTCATGATAAGGTAACTATTATTTTAATGAAATATCAGAAATACTTTGACAGAATTCATTAACTAATGTAAAATAAATTCTGATATTCTCAAGTTGAAATGAAATTATGAACTTTTGTTTGTAATTATTGTTATAAATACTATTTGATTCTGTAGGTTGGGGAAGTAAGACTGAGATGTCTGCAAGCTTTGCAACCGTTGTATGCGAGTGAGGAATTGAAAGGAAAATTAGAATTGTTCACTAATAAATTCAAAGATCGTATTGTTGCTATGACTTTGGACAAGGAATATGACGTTGCTGTTCAAGCTGTGAGGCTTGTGATATCCATTTTGAAGCATCATAACGAAATTCTTACAGATAAAGATTGTGAACATGTCTATGAATTGGTAAATATTGTAAATTTGATTTGATAATGACCGTTTTTATATTGTGTTAGCTGAACTTTCAATAAAAGGATAATTCGGATAGAACTACCATTTTTTATATTTGATTAAATTTAGATTATTTGATGTGAAGTTAATGAATTATCATTGTACTTGAAATATATGGAATTGTAGTTAAAACTAATTCTCTATATATAGGTATACTCTTCTCATAGAGCAGTTGCTCAGGCGGCTGGAGAATTCTTGAATGAACGACTTTTTCAACCAGGCGATATTGATCCTGGAAAAACGAAAAGAGGAAAGCGGCGCTTAGAAAATACTCCATTTATTAGGGATCTTGTTCAATTCTTCATTGAATCGGAGCTACACGAACATGCAGCTTACCTTGTCGATTCCTTGATCGAATCGAATACAATGATGAAGGATTGGGAATGTATGACCGATTTGTTGTTAGAAGAAGCTGGACCCAATGAAGAAGCTTTGGACAATCGACAGGAGACGAGTCTTATCGAGATAATGGTGTGCTGCATTAAACAGGCTGCTACAGGAGAGGCGCCTGTTGGTAGAGGACCAACAAGAAAAATTTCTTCCTTGAGAGAAATCAAGCAGGTATGTTTTTCTATTTGATAGTTCACAGTGAAGCTGTATTTTTTTATTTTAGAATAGAATTTATTGAATAAATAATACATGTCAAGTCAATTACGATTAATCATATATAGTGTTTTAGTCCTTTATCACTGAATTTTAAAAGTTAACAATTTTATTGTTTTGAATATATTTTCATTTCTATATTTTCTCCAATGAATGTGTTTGGATCAAACCAGTCTACGATTTTATTACATAACTAAGGTGTAATAATTTGATCAATAAAAAATCTAATCTAATCTATTCTATCAATAATTCTCTCTTTATCTCCCCGACGACAATTGTTAGGTTGAAAATCATAAACATTATGACGAAGGTTGCGGGGGGGTACATAAAAATTAAATTGACTCAATATTTCAGGTACATCAATTAAATTGACCAAAATTTTATACCCAAAGATCACATCAGCTCTATCCATAGCTGATTCAAAATTTGAGATTTGAAATCTCTGATATAGGGGAACTAAATTGTGATCTGTAAATGGAATTCTCATTCCAGTTCTATACCCTGCATACCTAATAAATACTCTATTGAGAGATTCTAACCTTTTTATCTCTCCCTTATCTTTGGGTCTCCAAATAGGAGAAGCATACATAACTGTTGAATACACAAAGGAGAAATAAAGTTTTCTAAATGTTTCAATGTTGTTAGACTTATTCGTAAACCTCTTAAGAAAATAGATTTTCTTTTGACCTTTTAGAAAAGTAAATTCGTAGTGCTGCTTAAAAGATAATTTTTCATCAAAAATTACACCTAAATCTTTCGTAAAATTCACTTGATTTATAAGTTCATTACTAAGAGAATATGGAAGAAGCCAAATAGATAGTGATCTACCAAACCTAATGTGGAAGCATTTATTTACGTTGATATTCAATCCATTAGCTACACACCAATTATTAAAGCTATTTATGTCATATTGCAATTTATCCATCTCCTCGTAGGAGGTGATTTCTCTAAAAATCTTTGCATCATCAGCGAACAACAAAATTTTACTATACAGGATTTGATCTATCACATCATTAATAAAAATGAGGAAGAATAAAGGGGCCAAATGAGTCCCCTGTCCTACTCCCGAAAGAACAATGATTAAAAGAGTAGACATTCCCGATTTTTACTATTTGTTTTCTATCATGAAGATAAGATGAAACCCATCGAAGGAGACTACCACTCATGCCATAGGCATATAGTTTTCGGAGTAAAAGTTCCAGATTTACTAGATCAAACGCTCTCGAAAGATCTGTATAAATAGAATCTACCACATAGCCAGAGTTTAGTTGCTTTACTAAGAACAACATATTGTTGAGCCGACAAGGCTGGATATAAGAGGATCAGCGACATGTATAGATAATATTTTTTCCAATATGAAAGCAGTATCAGTTTGTGTTGAACACACCTATCTTTCTGATCATTCGTTCCAGATATGTAGTTTTGAGCAACTCTTACCCTGTGAAGAGGATCATATTTACATTAAAAAGAGAAGTTTTTCTGAAAAAAATTTCAAAATTTTTGAAAATTATCTGGTTAATGAGAACTGGAATACTGTGAAAGAAATATCTGAGTCTAATTTCGAAGAACGTTTCAATAAGTTTTATGTACTTTTCATTGGTTACTATAATGGGGCCTTTCCTGAACTTATAGTTAGAAGTCAACGTCGATCGAAGTCATGGTTTTCACCTAGAATTAGAGGACTTCATAATCAATTATGTGAAATGTCTAAAATAAATAAAGAACTTAATAGTCCATTCTACACTGAAAGATTTAGGGAGTTTGAGAAAAAGTACAAAAAAGAGATAGATTGTGCTAAAAGACAACAAAATAATTTTCGAATTGAAAATTCAAGTAACATAAATAAGGAATGCTGGAAAATAATCAATCAACAAAAAGGGACTAATAGACATAGTAATTTTGAAATTTTTGATGAAGCAACTAATACAAAAGTAACTGATAAACTCCATATCTGTAATATATTCAACACTCATTTTGCTTCTTTAGCCGCTTCCCAGATAATTAACACTAAAAGTGGTGCTCTGCCTAAACCTATCAATGCAAGCATCTTCCTTGCGCCAACTGTTCCCCAGGAGGTGAGAGAGTTTATACTTAAGACTAC